>OZ021725.1:76173304-76773304 GCA_963978545.1 Linyphia triangularis | reverse complement strand
AATCATATTGTAGTTGTATAATTGTGCATCAATACTTCAAAACTTCCAGGATATATTATCCAGAATTGGGAGAGATTTGCCTAGATTCGTAGCAACAATCAGTCTACAACAGTTCGTATCGGAATCGGCCAGTCGATTTGTGCTACTGGGAGAATTATTTAGTTGGTTGGTTTGTATGCTCAAAGACCTATTTTTATGTTCAGTGACGGCTAATCAGGCCGGGGCCTACTCCTTAACGTGGATTCCGAACCACAACAAACATCCATGCCTAACCCGGGATTCAAACCCGACACCTTTAGCATGCGAGGCCAGAGCGCTAATCTTACAGCCATCAGATGGGCGGAGAATTATTTAGTTAAAGTGAAATAAATGTAAATGAAGAATGGGCTTTTATTAAATTTGTTAAGATTCTTCATCAATGTGGACGAAGCCATCAAACAATTGAACCAAATCTCTTAATATACTGCACATTTTGTTTGCATTCGTTGCTAATGAACCTTTGTAAACAAATTCAAACAACGTTCTGTCTTCTTTGTAGAAGCTTGTTAACTATTAATTGAACTTTTCTTGATTGTTAGCTGTTATGAGATCCAACTAGTTACGATAGTTGTGATTTCGATCGTTAGATTTGTATTAAGATAGTGCACTCTAAAATGTAAGAACACGGTTTTGATTCCCAATCGCTAACTATTATTTATATTAAACATGTTAAAAGAACTTTGGAAATTATTCTTGTATTAGTTTTGATTTGAAATTTAACAAAAAATAAACACTTCACACAATAAAGAATGAAATCTAACCAAATTTCATCTGACTCACATTCAACATTATATCCTTTTGGATCCTTATTTATGTCACGTGCTTTTTTAAATGCTTAGCTTGTAATAAGATGTTTTCGTTATTGTTCGTAACTTGGTTATTTTTATTACGTTATAAAACTCTTAAAATTCACAGTTTTCGATATTTATTCAAAGGATAGATATAAGCAAGTTATTTAAAATTCAATTACAGTGTACATGTAGTTTCAAAATGTCCAACAGCATACCGGCAAAAAGAATTGAAAGGAAAAAGATATAATGTTGAATATCAGTCAAATTGAATTGGCTTTGTTACATTATTGACAACATTTACCACCTACGTCTTTTTGTTCAGGTATGTGTAACTATCGTGAATAACATAGCACGGCTACCAGTGTTCATCGTTATAAGGTATTCACATTTTTAATTATTTTGTTATTTATTTTAAACTTGAATGTTTGCGTCAACTTCTTATTGAAATATTTTTGATATAATTTATCTAGAGTTCTCTTTAAATCATATTTCTTTCTACTGCAATGTTCCTTTATTCTACCTTCACCATTTAAAACATAAAGGAAATGTACACAAACATATTCAGGAATAATAGCTTCCGCACATAAACACCTCTAGTTACTGTATCGTACCAAATAACATCAAAACATTCCCATTCGAATAGAATACTTCTCTGACAGCTCCCCCATTCCATCTCATCCGTAACGAATGAAATGGAATGTCTTTTCCCGACACCCCCGCACGCCACAAAGTCCCTATGAAAATCCACGTTCCTCAAGATTTCCGGTGATCCGTCCGGTGTCATCTTGAGGAACGAAGCAAAAAAGGAAACAAACTTCTTCTGAAGGACTTCCTTTCGGATGGAAAAGGAAATATAAGAGCATCTCTTTAGAAAAAGGTCGCTTAAATTGTGTGTGCCAAGAGTTAGGACATGAATGGATGTCCATCAAGGAGGGATGCCTGGGATTCGAAGGAGGAATCTAATCCTCGTTTTGTGGTTTTATTTTCACTTTGGGTTTGGGAGTGAAAAAAAGTTTGAGAGTGAAAAAAATGTATATTTTTGAATTTTTTAAACTATTTTGGAGGCATTCGTGGCGTGCGAAAAAAGAAACGAACTTTACTGGATTTTTTTTAAATGGTAGTAAAGGATACTGTGATATATTTTTGAATTAAAAAGAGATATAATTAGTCTTATCAATCTTTTCCTGGATGTTGGTACTTGTAAAGAAGCTGTGTTCATCACATTGGAAATCAAAGAAGTTGAAGACACAAATAGCAATTTAATGGCATTCCCTCTTATCTTGATAGCTGTACGTGTAATTGACTCGGTGTCTGAACTTTACAAATAACTACATTTAAGGATTGTAAATTAATTGTCATGGTATGCCAGACATGGCGACTTTTACTGAATTTTTTCATGAAAGGATGGACAGGAATGAAAGAATTTATTATACTTAAAAAAAGTCACCGCTTATACAACGGTACGTCACCTTGCCTCTCTGATTCTTAGGTGTACCCAACTCGGGAATTTTCGAACACTCCTTCCCTCCTGCAACCAATGGCAACTAATCGGCGATGGTAATAAAAAAAAATAAGGACCTAATTCTTGGCATTCGAGCACTTTCTACTAGACGGCCACAATCATTCATTTCGATAACTCTTCACGAATAATTAAAAACTTTAGTGTTCTTTCCACGGAAGACTCTTATATGAAGTTTCTATTGACATTGAACTATTTACCTGATTCCGTCCGACTATATTGTATACCCGACTTAGGGTATACTTGATTTATATGGTATCCTTGTAATTCACTTATTGTCTCATTAAATGAGTTATTCATCATTGAGCCTACTGTTATCTTTAAGTTTATTCTCACTTCATTATAATTTATGACAAATTTGGGGTTGAATTAGACTTAATGTTTAAAATACTTTCTCACTATTTGGGTTTAAAGTTAACAGGTTAACGAGAAACTATTAGAATTACAAATGTTGATTAAATCTTGTTATCGTAGCCTACGTTATGACCACTGATCTATACTACAACTTCTAGATTGGTTATAAGAGGTTTGTACACTATAAGCTGTTGATGTCCTTTGAATCCCCGATCACTTCACCCCATTATGCTTTTAAATAGGTTGCCCATAGTTACAATAAATTTTAACTAATTTTAGGGAAAGTTGTTGGCATGTATCTCTATGGTAATTATCAACCCATCTTCGACTTCAAGTCAATAACCAACACGTGCTATCCAGAAGTTGTAGTAGAGATCAGTAGTTATGACAGTATTTCATTATTATTTTATTAAAAAATGTCAGCAACAAATAATGGTACAAGTAACATCATATTGAAAATGACTAGCATTATTATATTGTTAGAAAATTGACCAAATGTGTTCTTATATCTTTTAAAACTACTAGTTGTTTAGAGTAAGAGGTGGCCAAAATTAAATCGGTTTTAGAACTAGTGAAAATTATTTTACAAAGGTGTATCTAATTTTAGTTTAACAATGACGTAAAATAATAAAATTGATTTTTCTAAGCAACAAATTTAATTCTCGTAGGAAATGGCAAGTTAAAAATTTTTCATTTGTTTTAATTATTACTAAATATCCCTTTAAACATTATTAATTTTACAACTTTATTACAATAGTTATTAATTCTTTTGTCAGCATCTTCCCGGTGAGAATAATTCGAATAATTTGCCTAAGAAATTTTTCATATAATTTACCTGTAATTACTATTCAAAATAATGAAATCTATTTTTCTAACCCACCCACCCAATTTATTCACAAATAATCAAAAAGTCATTTTTAGTTGTATCAAGTTTTTTGGAAGCATATATTATGATAATAAATACTTTAAATATTATTACTTTTTTAACTAATCATGATAATAAGAATATTCATACATACATTGTATCTCTAATAATAAAATTATATTCCAAATTTACGACAATTACTTGAAACTAAATATATTTTTCATTTCGAAAAACTTTATTCACGAAATAAAGCCCATTACTTTATATTGGCCTAAACCGATTCTTACCCAGAATAATAAAAATATACCCGGAAAGCACATTCTCTCTTACCTCACGATGTCAAAATAGTTTTCCAAGAATCTTACTTAGTTCCGGTACCTATACAATCTCTCTATCCCCCCCCCCCCTTTAATCTCCGAGAATGGATTGGTGTATCATAAAACTGGGTTGAATCACAAAAGTACGACCGCCAGTTGCGCTTGTAGATCAGAGATCAAAGAACCGATGGGCGGACACTCTACTAAAAATAAACAGAAAACTCTTACAAGCTTATCAGAAAAAGTCCTGTAGGAAACCCTCATTCTCCTTAAATTTCTTTTTCGGTAGTGTTTTTAATACCTTTTCTCCTGCAAAATTCACATAGAAAAGTTTCCACGTTTATTTAAAGCTTTTGGTGGATTTATTGCCGTATTTCAGATTTGAATTCAGAGGAGCTGGTGCAATATCTTTTTCTGTATAACGCATTATTTGTTATGGTAGTGTATTATGTATCAGTAAGTTTAGAGTTGGGAGTACACTGGTATTTGCGATAGTACGGATGTCTTTTGTATTCTAAAGAAGGAAAATAATGAATACTGCATTATTTCAAGTTAATAGCACTTTTTGAAGTTTCTAGTTGAGTTGTTGTAAGTATTCTAAATTCATAATATCATTTGCAGTTTTCGTAATTATTCATAAACATTCAACCTAATTTCTATCATTTGTAGTTTTATAATACTTTAAAACAATACTAAAAATTACACTTTAGATATCGTAGAATCATAATAAGGATTGTAATTAACAACAATAATGATACACTTTAATGGTGGATACTTTCCGCATTTGGTTTTGTGATAGGCTTTAAATTTAAAACTTAGCGATATTATATTAAAAATTATTGCAAAAAATTATAAATAAAAATTCGTTAATTAAGCCTGTTAGCTCACCCAAGACTTTGAAGGGTATGTGAAGAAATAGGTACTCAACAATCAGAAAATGGTAGAAAATATGTGTTCGTATTCCACCAATCAACAACAAAAAAATTAATAAAAAACAGTGATTGTTTCCATAATTTGCACAAAAAGGTTAAAGTCCTTCAAATTGACAAGTTCTGTAAACATAGAGTAAAATAAGTTGATTGGCAACGAATTTTCAATTAAGTCCATTTGTTAAAAACCATTATTATTCAGTTTACCAGTTTTTGATAAGATCATTAAAAGGTTATATCTAGTTTGCTTACAAAAAAGTTATTGTTCTTAACTTTGTATTACCATCTAAAAATTTCTATAAAATCTACTCAAAGATTATATTCAAAATTCTGAATTAATTTTATGATATCCAGTTTCCAATTTAAAGTGCGTACAATCTGTTTACGTGTTTGAACCTTCAATTAAAATGTAAGACAAATCAGTGAATTTAGGAATATACTAATGAAAGATTTTAATAATGTGATTTTTCTATCTAAACCTTACTTTCGTCTAGCAAGGATATTTCTAGTATAAGATATTTAAAGCTCATTCCAACAGCTTTTAAAGTAAATATGTTTTACAATGACATCTAAAGTAAATTACTTTATAGTGAGTGTACTTAAAAATTGAATTTCACTTTGAAAATATTTAATTGAAATCGAATCATCAAATATTTATAAAAGCTACATATATTATATTACATATAGAGAAATATTCTTATCGAAATAAAAGTAATGATAAAAAAAAATATATGTTTGCAAACCTTTTATAAGAAACAATGCACAATCTTTATTTTGAGATTAGGAATTTTACATTCAGCACTTTGGATTTAAATTAAAATGAAATGTAAAGTACATAGATTTTAATATTTATGAAACAATCACACTCCTACTTATTAAAATATAATCTACTGAATATCCGTAGATAATATGAAGCAATAATTGTATAGATACACTGAGAAAAATTAATTAACATATAGTTGAGATTTATTTATTATTCTTTCGAATTTGTAATTAAAAAAAAGATATTGTCAGTGAATGTTATTGGAGTGGGCATAACGTACAGTAAATAATGTTTTCAAGAAAAGTTTATATATTTTTTATATATATTCTGATAACTAATAAAACATATGGCCTAGTAAAATATAAATGAGAAATAATAAATTTAATAGAAAAAAGATAACTCAAAAGTAGCCGAGATGTTTAAAAATATATTTTTTGCAAAAATGAGATTTAATTTAAACGGTTTTTGTAGAAATGCTTATAAATAGGTGAACCCTTTTCTCTACTAAGAAACAATACTTAATATATTTTATTTGGCACCGTAACAAATATTTTTAATCCTATCATACATATTTGGAGTATAACTTTTGTAGACCCAAAATCTTACACAGAGACTCCTGAAGATTGGAGAGAGATCTCCCAGAAAACCTGCATAAAACTTTGAAGTAATTGAATGTATTGAAAAGTTCCGATTCCTAATTTGTAATCTGAATTAATCTTCCAATTATCTTGTATACCCACTTATCCATTATCTAAAACGTCCATTCCCTAAGTGACATCAAAAACTACTAAGAAAAGCTTTCAATTGATATCACATAATTCACAATTTTTCAAATCATATGCTTCTTCACTAATTTGAAAGCTAAACAAATATAATAATAATAATAATAATAACAAAAATAATACTATAATTAACCATTTACACAGATAAATCTTCTAAACTAAAATTCAGTGTTCGTTTGAGGTATTTTTGTCTTTAAAAACATTTTGATATCAAAAAAGCATATTTTTATGTAAAAGCAAATTCTTAATGCTTCATAGAACAGTATTTTTAGTAAAATATGTAATTAAAAATTCAGGGATAAAACATACAACTTTAATGAATATACCTAAAATTAAAAAATCTTAATAGAAACACATTTGAATACCTCCATTTTCATATAAATCTATTTTTTCAACAGTTGCCAAATTTATTCAATCTTGAAAACTACAGTATTTCTCACCCAATCTTCCATGCGAAAATATTTTAGCCTGCTTTGTCAAGTGTGAACAATCAATAGAACCATTCATATGCAAATCTGAATCACTTTTCAGAAAGAATACAAACTCGCAGATTCAGAAGCATAAATAAAATCGCAAAGGATTGTGTTTTTAAATTAAATTTGTTTGACTGCCATTTTGAAATATTTTTTATTTAATTTTACACAAAACAATTGCATTTCTATATAGAAAGAAAGCTTTTCAGCTGCAGTATAATTTTATTTTATTTGTCATTTACTTTGGCTAACCCATTCGGAAATTTTAGAATATTCTTTCAAATCCCTACAGAGCGCATGAAAAAAAATTAGCAAATTATACACTGCATAGTTTTTCTTTGAAATTTAAATTAGCTGCCATTTTTCATTTTTGTAATGTTCTGCCATTTCTCAGTTGTAATGTTCTGCAATTTCTCAGTTGGAAATTTCACTATTTATGTAAGTAGGTGACTTCACAAATTATTTAAATATCAATCTTACTCAATTGTACTACCAACTCATTCGCTACATAATATAGTTACTAAAATTCAATATTTACCTAAGATAATCGCAACCTACAAACTTAAATTTGGCTCATTATTTAAGTGTAATTATTAAAATGTTGCTTTTTCACCTTTATTAGAGTTTATGAAATTTTTTCGATAACTCATGAAAATTGAAATGTAATACCTATTTTATAATACTTTTGAATAAATTATGTTTAAAAAGATGGTAGAATATTTTTTTTTAAATGTATAATTAATTATAGTTTTCTATCTAACAGTATATTTATAATTTAATTTAATCTACAAATATATATTTCACTTTCTATCAACCATGACAAATTAATCTTTCTTTTCTATTAAAAACACATATTCAATTTGTAATTTTAAAAACTATCATTTTTAGATTATAATTTGAAATAACTATGCTGTCTTAAAATTAACTTTATTTAACTTTTAATACAAACTTATAGTATAAATGCATGAAAATAAGACTAAATGATTTTGATTGTCATAAATAAAAAGTATAAATATAATGAAGTGTGAAATTTATTAAGGTGCTTGGTAAATAAATAAATAAATAAATAAATAAATAAATAAATAAATAAATAAACAAACAAATAAATAAATATATAAATTAATTAATTAATTAAATAATTAATTAATAAATAAATAAGTAAATTAGCAAATAAATAAATAAAATTTAGAGCTGAGGAAAAATTAATAAAAAGATGTTTGTATCACTGCTGTGAACCAGAATACTTGAGAACATGGTGTTCCATTAGTACCCATAAAGGTAACTTAACAAATTAAGGAAGATATTTAGTGATCTTAGGATTAATTATTAGAAAGACTTTTATTACACTTGGTAAAACATAATACTCACATACATAGGGTTACATTGCTCCCGAAGGTAACCTGACAAATTAAAAGCAAAATATTTAGTGCTTAGGATAAATTACTAGATAGACATTTGTAACACTGTGGGGTGCCATAGTTCTCAACGATATAGGGTTACATTGGCCACCAAGGTAACTTTACAATTAAACAAAATATTTAGCGCTTAGTAGTAATTACTAGAAAGGTATCTGCAATTCTGTAATGACTCAAGATAATTAATTGTGATGATGGACAGAGGAGATAGATCAATTGGAGATACCTTCCAAAGTCGCACAACAGTATTGGCCATTGCCGGAAACGGAGATTTTGGAAGATTGGCCAATGGTGGTTGAAACTCGAGCATCGTTACAATATATAGGATATTTTTAAAAAATAAACATTTCAAAAACATCACAAGACATATATTTTCAGCCGTCCGTCCTTTCTAATAAAAAAATATACGTTGCAATTATATAACTATGCATTAACATTTCAAAACTTCCAGTATATTGTATCCAGCATTGACCGAGAATAGCCAAGATCCGTAACAACGGCTAGTCTACAACGGTCCACAACTGGATTAGCCAGCGTTGAACGATATTGGCAGCGTATTTGTGCTAGTGTGATTATTAGTAAAAACTGTTAAATTTGTTGAGATGAAATCGATAAATAGTGTTTTTTAACGTTTAAACATCATGGAACTAACCTAAAAATATGATAAGCAATCAGGTATATTTATGTATATTGATAATATAATTATTAATGTCTAGTACTTTTGGTGCCCGTTTGGTGCCCGTTTGGTGACTATGTGGTTATCACTCTGGCAAAGCATGCCAAAGGTACCCGGTTTGAATCCCGGATTAGGCATGGATGTTCGTTGTGGTTCGGAATCTAAGTTAAGCTGTAGGTCCCGGCCTGATTAGTCGTCATTGTGCATAAAAATAGGTTGTTGAGCGTGTAAACCAACCAACTAGTATTTTTTGTTTTAATTGTTAAACATTTTTTTTTTTTTTTTTTTTTAATTTTTATAAACCTACTTTACGAATTTTTGGAGAATTTACTTCGTCCACTTATAAGTAGTTAAATCACAACTTTGTTTTATTCAATAGAAATAAAACAACAGCAAAAACGACGAACATTTTCATGCGCATGGCCAATCCCTATGAAAATAAAAAAGTTGAGATGAAATTAGTTGTTGAAATGGAAGAGGTTTCAGAAAAAATTTTGAAACTTCAATTAGAAGCACTCATTTGTTGAGGAACAAAATTCTTTTTGCTCACATTTTTGATATTTAAGTTGATGGCCATTATGAAATTTCATATCTCAAAACATGCAGGGTACTCGTTCATTTTTCCATAAAATCCAGAAATAAATGAGCAGAGTAATTTTAAGGAATTTTCTAAGGAATTTAAAGAAAAGCTACACTTTTGAAAAAAATGTATTATTATTGTTTCGATTTAAGCTAAAAGTATGCGTTTCAAATAAAAACAAAAAAACACATTTTAAAAGTTATTTTTAAACGGGGACCTACATGAAGTAACAAACTTGTCAGATAAAATATGATGCTAGAAATCAAATATTATGATCTGATTTGATTATATAAGACATTTTGCAAATTTTTTGAGAAGCCATTAGGGAGAGAAGATAAAAGAAAACGTCATAAAACAAGTAAGAATTTTTTTTTCCCTTACAATATGTAATTGTGCAAGTTTAAAGTCTATGGGAATACAGCTTTTATAAGTGGAATTTTGCTTTTGATTGTAAGTAAAAATTGAATATATTTTAAAGAAATAATCTTTTCATCGCTCCATTTTTATTAAAAAGGTAACAAAAATGTTTTATTGACTTAGTAATATCCTTGACATTAGTGGATTTAGTAAACTGAAAGAAATCGAAGCTTTTTCGCTAAAATACCACCATATTAAGAATTTTACGAAATTAAAAAAATTTTGTATGGATTTTAATAATAATAATAATAATAATAATAATAATAATAATAATAAATTAAAAAAAAAGAAGCTAATTTTGTATAATGTTTAAAGAACAAATGATTTGTGTGCCTTCTTGAACTCGCTTGCGATAACTTCATGCAAATACATGCATACATACACATTTTTAAAAGAATAAATAAACAAAGTACAGTCGTTATTTCCTCAAAATCATTTCATCCATATACTGTTTAGTTTTAAACCTAATGCTTTTAGAAAATAATGTATCTTAGAAATCATTATAATATATGTTGTAAAATAAGTAACTAAAAGGGTTTGGAATATCCAAAAAGAACCTAACAGAAGTTTCAGGAAGGAGGGGTGGATATATTGAGTACTTATTTACCTCCTCTTTATGTGTATACCGAAATAGAACTATTTTTCATACACGTAAATGTACCTATCTTTTAAGTGTACGAAAGTGTAATTTATTCGATAACTTCATCTGCCCATGAACGTCCCCCCCTCCTCCCCTATATCCCCCTGACTATGGGCCCTCCAATACTTATGACAAATTTATGTCTATGTCATACAACTTGACATTACGTAATGTCAAATGTTTTTTTATTTTGTTTATGTGTTAACTTATAAGGGTATAAACACACAAGGGTAACACGTAAGGGTTGACCTAACTGTGTCTTTGAAGCGTAATGCAACGAAGTTATAAAAAATAATTAACTTTATTCAATAAGTATTCTTCAGAATCTAGGAAGATAAATTAAGAAAAAAACTTATTAAAAAGCGTATGTGTACAATTAATTGCATTTTTATACCAAAAGATGAACATTTTACATTTCTCAAACAACCTCTAAACACTCAACAGAATGGAACTCTCACTGCGCTTAAACGATTAATAACAACAAATAATACTGTTTAATTTTTAATATATACAGCAGATTAGACGCATATATGATTTCTTTTTTTCAACAAAAATAGGTTTTTGAAAAGTTATAAATTAGTATCCGTAAAGTCAAACAAAAATCTACCAAAAAGATTACATTGATAAAGTTATTTAAAAACCTTTCAACTTTCAAAGTATTGGGAAAATAGAATACACCTTGAAATTTATGCAAGTTAATCAATTTTCCAAAAAGAATGCCTTCAGGAGGCTTATAATTAAAGAAAGTTCAGTTATCTAACAGAATAAACATAAATTACTTTTAAGAATATAAACTTTTCTAAAGATAAATTTAGTGTTACAGGGCATCTATCAAGAACACCTTATAAAAATATATCCTACTTGAAATATTGACATCCAGGTTCTGATTAACCGTTGATAATTTCTAAGTGAATAAATATCAATATTATTTTAGGATTACAGGTTATATTCTTGAATAAAAATGGTTACACCTAATGTTAAGTATGAGTAAAAAGTATTTCTTGATACTTTGAGAGTTTAAATAGCAAAAAGTGAATTCCATATAAGGATTATTCGGTTTAAAATTAATTGCCTTATATGAGGAAAAAATTAATGCAGTTTTTAAGATTCATTTGTATACAATTCAATGTTTGTCTTAGATATCACTGCTTTTATTGACATAATAATATAGAAATAATTTTTTAAAGCCTTCTTTCTAAAATCGCACATATCTGCATTAAACTTTTAACTGATGGAAGTGGGCTTTACTGGTTTACAAATTTAATAATGGGGCAATTTAGTAAGTATCACATTTTTGACACATTAAAATATATATATATATATATATATATATATATATATATATATATATATATATATATATATATATATATATATATATATATATATATATATATGGTAAGTCACTTTGTAGGTAGATAAGTTTTCAAGCATAAATTTTCTTCCTCCGGATCATAATAAAAAAATTTCGAAACCAAATATTCAACACATTTCTCCAGATTTATTATAAAAAAAAAATTAAAAATACTCAATTGTTAAGAAAACTTACTAATTAATTTAAACATGACGAAATTTTAGATACACTACAAAAATATCACACGGATAAAGCTATATATTGTTTACTTAAGAAAAAGGAGTGTGCATCTACATATAAAAGTAAGTGTAGTGCTCTTAATAGTGATTTACAGAAGTTACAGGTTCCCTTTTAAAAATTATGTTTAAAAGAATAAAAAAAAAATGCATTTAATTGCAAAAGTTTCAAGAGTAATTAATTTAGTATAAAAAGTCATATAAGAATTCAAATGAAAATTTAATTAGAAGCCCTAAAATGACTAGGTGAATTCCTAAATTGCTCAAAAAGAAATGAAAACTGACGACTGACGACTGAAAACAAGCTGTACAATTCTACCACGACAAGAAAAGCTTTGAACAGAGAATTTTGTTTATATACCCAAAGGGGTTGAAATATAATGTTTCTCTTTTATTGCTACTCAGAGAAGTTAACCATGACCTGCTACACAAGAATTAATTGTTAAAAGTAATTTAATCAATTTTTAAAGTAACTGCCAAAAGTACAAATACACACCTGAAATTTTTCTCGTGACAGTTCTCAATCTTATGTCACACATAAGACTGAGAGTGTCTTAAGAATATCTTTTACACTTTTACCAATATTAAAAGTCATGAGATGAGTATATGATATACATTTACATCGCAAATTTTCTAATTAAATGCTTTTTTTTTTTCATGTAAGACATCATTTTACACGATATCGAGGACGTTTAAGACTTGTGTGGTTAATTTTATTTGCTATCTTTTTAAGTATTTGTAAATAATGCCTAATTTTCATGAATATAATTTATAATTTTCATATATAAAATAAATAATTTTCATATATAAAATAAATAATTTTCATAAATATAATATGTAATTTTCATACATTTAATATATAATTTCCACTAGAAATGCTGCAGATAGTCTTATTAGATAAATCACACTCATTTTAATAACGGTAGATACTTGTTTTGCAACTTTAGTTTTATATATCTAAAAGTTACTTGAGTGTTTCCAGACTTTAGTTTACATCCTGTATATAAACCAGGTTTCACTCTTTCGGGCGTGAGCGGAAATATGTTGGGTAGTAAAAATACTAAGCCCAGTTTTAATGTACAATGTAAGTCACGTAATATAAGTACACAATGTAAGTTTCCACTGTAGAATTTTACGACAAACCATCTCAATTTTTATCTCGCAGTTAATTCCCATTTCATGTCATATGAAACGGTCAAATTCTCTTTCAAGAATCATACAAATTTAGCTCAATGTATGTGAAGTGGTACAAGTTTATTATTTATTTTCTTTTAAAATTTAAGTATTTTCTTATGCGGATTACAATGCTTTTTAATGTTTTTAAGAGCATTTTGAGAGATGTAGGAAGAGAAATGTTTTTCTCTCTTAATGGAAAATATCACAGCTTTTATGCCATTTCAATGTAACTTTTTATTTAAAAAAAATATTGAGATGTGTATGCCTCTTATATTCTGCCCAATATTAATTAACCAATTTGTGTATTTTGAGTACTAAACAACATTAAAAAATAATACCATGTTTTCTTTTCCAAAGATACATAAAATTACGTTCGCACTCAAATTAAATTCCATTATTGCACATTTTAATTTATTCTTAAGGATAATAGATATTATTTTACAAAATAAAAATAAATAAAAAAACATCCTTGATACTAGGCTTTGAAAAGCATACAAAAGAGGTTTAATTGCCAGAAGTGAACCATGTTAAATACTTTAACATTTAAATTTTATGATAATGGTATAGCTTGAAAATGCGAAATTAGAAGAAAGAAAAATATTTTATTTTTTTTACCCTAAACATATTCGAACCAAAAAAAAAAAAAAAAAAAAAAAAAAAAAAAAAAAAAAAAATTTAGTGAAAGTACACAGCGTTGAAATATCAATACCAAAAACTTAGAACTTGATTTATGATGAACCATTTAATCCTTGGTTATGTTATAACATTTTTTCCACAAAAGATACAAGCAAATTGAATCCACCAATTTTAATGTATAACAGAGATCATACAGGGATAAAATATATCTGCGCAATAATATGTTTTAACATATTTTTAATTTCTTTGTTTTAGTAAAAAGGAAGTTTTTAATTGTATTGAAAAATAGTTTTAAGAAAAAGATATTTAAGTTTTATAAAAATTAATGGTCACCTTCAGGAAATTAGTGTCTATTATCTCCTTTTATTTTAATTTTGATTTACAATTTTATACACTGTACTTTTTAGTTCCAAGTAAAAACTAGTTTTAAGGATTACAAGTTAAGCTTAAAAACATGAGATTACCATTCAATAACTTTCCGTTATTTTATTGTGATTGCTGTTTATTCTACTAATTGAGTGATAAAACCAAATGTAGTGAACATATTAAAATTTGAAATGTATATGTATGTATTTTAAAAGAAAACTGATTTAATAAGTCTCACACACATCTGGGAATTCAGTTTTAATGAAAAGTTGCTTCAAACCTTATGACATCAACTTGTCCATACATATTTTTAGAATAAAAATATTTCAAGCAAATTATTTGTAAATATAATTTAAATACATCGATATTTTAAAATCACATAAATAACTGAACCCTGTGGCTCAGTGGTAGCGCATTGCGCTTCCACACCACAGGTACGCGATTCAACCCCAGGACCGCGAAAGGTTGACTCAGTCTTTCATCCCTTAAGTGGGTCGATTAAATGAGTACCAAGTGTGTTTGGGAACTAAACACTGGGTATTCCACGTCAGACTGACCATCTGACCGGAACATTGCTGTATGGCACTCCTAACCCATGGTCAAGTAAGCTGGATTAAACATTGCAGACTCAGTCCCCCCCCCCTCTCCTCCTCACTGAGTTGATTGTATTTATGCATTTCAAAGTTTGAAAATATAAATATATGTCATATAGATATAAATCTTAACATTTAAATTTATTTTCGTTTTTGGAAATGTAGCTTTATAAGTGTATTCACGTTAGTAATGCATGATGCTGATTAAGTAATAAATACGCATTTTTCAAATAAATCTGTATTTTATGGTTGTTTTCAAAAAATGGTGTGAATACAAAATGGTAATTAATTTTTCTCAACGTAAAATTTACAAAAATATAATCTTTTTCTTGATATAAATATAAACTCATTTTTGAAAGCACGAGAAAATAAATGCATTTTGCTACTTAATCGTATATAGACTGAGAGGCGACTGCAAATTTTGGACCTCATCGAACATCACTCTGAAACTCATATGGAATGTAGAGTTATGCTAGCTGATTAACAATCGCGTGGTCTGCCGAAGCGCATTTGGCCGGAACTGTCCGAAAAGAGTGACCGCAAGTGCACTTTTTGGGGCCCAAAATACCTCATCGAACATCACTCTGAAATGCACAGGGAATGAAGAGAATTGCCTACCGAGTAAGAATCAAATGGTCTGCCGAACCGCATTTGGCCGGATTTGTCCGGCAGACCAATCCGCAAGCGCAGCTTTGGGTACCTAAAGACGTATCGTATATCACTTAATTAAACTAATTCTACTTACAATTTTCGGTGATATGCTGTTCATCGTTATATTCTTTCTTTAATGTCATAAACCTTTAGGTAACATCGTAAATGATATTCAAGATCTGGAGACAGAATAATCTTTCCATACTTGATATTTTATTACTTCTGCGCATTTCGTTCAATTCCGACAATTTGTTTTCTTTTTTGCACAAAAAAGCAAACACTCATTTTTAGACATTAATTTGTATTTGAAAAGAAATGAGAAATTACTATAGAAAAATAAGACGACTGCTTAACATAACAATGTAGAAAGTTGTGATCAGAAATATCGGCACACAATCATTAAATTTTTAGAATATGACTTTCATTTCAGCAAATGATTTTGTAATCCTTAGCCCAAACAATATATGTATATATTTTTACTTTCAATTACCCATATGTATATACGTAGGATAATAAAAGTATAGCATTCGGTCAAAAAAAAAAAAAAAAACGCATTTCTCCACGTTTTGAAATATCCTGATTTCAAAAAACTTATCTAGAAAAAATTTCTATCTGTGTGTGTGCGTGGTCAGCATGACTCCCTAACAAATTGACCTGTTATGTTCAAATTTGGTATGAGGGTTAGTGGGGGCCATGGGACCTACCATGAAGGTTTTCGTCAAAATCGCGCATGCGCATAATGTAGCTGCCATTGAAAAAATCATGTTTTTCAATGGCAGCTACATTATGCGCATGCGCGAAAAATAAAGTTCTTCCATCATGTTTATCAATAATTGCTAAATAACAGCTCTAACGATTTTGATAAAAATCGCTATGCTAATGCCTCTTAAAGTGTTCTCAACATCACCACCTCCGAAATTCCCGTAAAAATGTTTTAATGGCGTAAAAAATTGAAAAATGTATGCCTTCAATACAGAGCTCTCTTTCCTTGAGCCAAACCTCATCAACGATCGTTGGTCGAAAAGTATATCGCCAAATTCACCATTTTTGCGATTTTTTTTCAAGACCCATACAAGAAATATCGCAAAAAATATCGCCAAACTGGCCCTTTATTCTAAATGAAGGATGAAATTATAAAAACGGTAAATGACACAAATCCATGTCAATATTATAGTGTAATTGAAAGGTGTGCAATGTTCCACACCCCTAGTTTAATAAGCTTCATCATATGACGTCTATGGTCGTCCTTTATGATATCATATCCAACAACACTCCATGCTGTCTTTGCATCGATCATGAAGGAGCGGGTTTGATTGATATTTTAATTTATTCCTAAAGTTGTTATTTTGTTGCCGGACAATTCCGGCCAAATGCGGTTCGGCAGACCAAGTGATTCTTACTCGGTAGGTAATTCTCTTCATTCCTTGTGAATTTCAGAGTGACGTTCAATGAGATATATTGGCACCCAAAAAGTGAACTTTCGGATTGGTCTGCCGGACAGTTCCGGCCAAATGCGGTTCGGCAGACCAAGTGATTCTTACTCGGTAGGTAATTTTCTTCATTCCCTGTGAATTTCAGAGTGATGTTCGATGAGGTATTTTGGGCCCCAAAAAGTGCACTTGCGGTCACTCTTTTCGGACAGTTCCGGCCAAATGCGCTTCGGCAGACCACGCGATTGTTAATCAGCTAGCATAACTCTACATTCCATATGAGTTTCAGAGTGATGTTCGATGAGGTCCAAAATTTGCAGTCGCCTCTCGGACTAATAGTACTACTAAACATTTTTGAATTAGTGTTTCAAATTATTATTTGTAAAGCGACGATATGATAATCTTTATAATACATACACCTAAAGGTATGTGTTATAAAACATTGCTAGAAAACTTGTTCTTTAGAAATACTCTATTATTGATAATATTTACGAAAATATATATTAGATATTTTTACTTTAACATTAGACTTATGTCAAAATAGTAACTCTAGAATTTCGATCAAACTAAATCAGTTAAAATAAAACTAAATAATCGTGTGTACCGATAAGTAAAAAATTGTGGGGGGTGTGAAAATGGGATGAAACTCCCAAGTATTCCATAGAACGGTCATGAAAGAAAAATTACCAGTTAGTAAAAAAAAGTATTTACAAATACTTAAAAGTTCACTTAAGAAACAAAATACATTTTATAGATACACAGAACATTAATTTAGATAGAGAAAATCAAATAATACAAAAATTATACTAAATAAGTACAAATAACTTAAAATAGCAAATAAGAACTCTGAATATTTTAATCGCATTCAAGAATCTGAATTTTAGTGTACTTTTGACATAAAAGTGTAACGTTATCAAGTTTGAAATCCTTTTAAAAGTTTTTAAATTACTCAACAACGTCACTTAGTGATAGTGCTAATAATTATTTTAAGTAGTTGAAAATATATTTACTGAAGTTTATCATAAATCTTGTCAGTTATGAGGACAAACCATTAGTTTAATTACGTGAGTTGACCATTAACGAAATAGAATTAATTGATCGAAACCAGGAAACAGCTTGGGAGGATTTAACTTAAGAGTTTATTTATTTTATTGATGTGGTATTTTCATTTTTAAGTATTTACATTTCAAAAAACTATCAAAGTTAAGTACTCACATTTCAAAAATCTAATTTAATCCTTTGCAATATATAGTAATCAATGCTTTTCATGCTGAGTGATTTTTAGTCTATTTTCACAAAAATTTCAGAACAACACAAGTTATTTATGGCGATTTTATTATTCAGGATTCAGTTATGTAAAGTATATTATTCAAAATTTATTATTTAATGCTTTGCTTGTCATTTCTTGTGCATTGATCTAACGGTTAGAATTCACTTGCTTGTACATTTTCAGAACATTTTTCACAAATTATTGGGTGTTTTAATGCATTACTTCATTAAAAATAGTTCGAAATTTATCTACTTGCAACAATATTTTTCTAATTATCAGCTTATAAGTGTAGTATTATGTCCTCTGAAATATTTACAACTAATTCTATTATTTAACAATTGTAAGCAATAAATTTGATTTTTTAATGATGCGAGTTGTTCTTTGCGAATATGTTTTACTTTAAAACATTTCCTCAAAAAATACATTCATTACAAATAAACGTTAATAATAATAATATACACAAAGACAATTATTTATACCACGAATTTCTTAAAAACATATTTCTTTTTTGAAGTAGTTTTTCTAACAGTCAACTAGGAGCAGAGAATGGTTAGATAAAACACTGTAAATCAATAAAAATTTACCAATAGGACTTGTGTTTAAAAATTGTATTTATATTCAAACCTACTAGAATGAATCACCAAATCGGCAGTCTTTAATACACATTTCAATTATTTTAAAAGATCAAGTATAAATTACTTTCAAGCCATAGTCAGCAAAACCATTATTCGGTACGTACTTATACTACACCACTACACTACTAGTATGAAGTGTTTAGAATTTCCATCATTTCAAACAAGTCATTCATACGCATCCACGGAAATAGATTTTATCGTGCGACGTTGTTGTCGTTTCACAGATTTCAGATACGAAATTGGTACCCTAAACAATATCCTAGAGCTATGAATGTTTGAGATGACATTTCTTCTTGAAGAGTCCTAGATTTTCTAACCTACTTCTGAAATAGCTATTTTATTTGTGATACCGTCGTTGTTTTCGAACATGTTTTAGGAGTATAGCTATAAAAAACGAGAAATGTTCAAAGTTTTGGGACAATTAAATGACAAATATTTATATATTTTGTTAATTTTTTAAAAAACGTCATTACAAATTAACATGGTAGCTATAAATAGTGATAATTTTCTGAATGTTTTGAATTTTACAACTAATCTAATATCATTTAAACTCAAGATTAACCTAGAAAATAACATTCAAATTTTCAAATAAGTGCATCTCTTTAGAGGTAATTCAAATTATTTTATTTTCTGTACAGATCAGTACTTCTTAATGTATTAAAATTTAAATAAAAATGACTACATTTTGTTGGATTTTCATTAAATAAAACAATTTTTAATTAAATATACATTAGAAAACAACCTTAATTTTTGCGAAAACCATGATCTATAAGAAGAAATTCTTTTAAGCTTGCTGTTATAAAGAAGTCATTCCGATTTTTAAGAACAATAATAAAGTTATCATACTTCTATGAATTCTTAGATAACGATGGTTCTTATGCCTCTCTTTTACAATCTTCCTCTCTTATAATTATTCTAGACGCATATGTTAGAGTGTAACAGATAATGTATTTTCTACGAATAGGAAACTTACAATGTACTACTTTCAATATAACCTTCTAATGAGAGTTTTATGAACAGAAACATGTCTCACCGAATATTTATAATATGCGTCATATTGACTAAGGAATATATTTAATATATTTAATATTAAACGACAAATCTTATGAAATTATTTATCTATCTTGACAAAGACATTACACTACAAATACAACTTAACAGGGGAAAATGCACAAAACGATTTCGAGGATGTCTGCTGAATCTCGTGTAGGTATGGGAAAATGAGGATGAAAAGAAATTCCCTGGATGTTCCTATCTAAAATGTGTAGGTTAATTTTAAATCTAGTAGTAAGAGTGATTTGTGGTACATTCCAAAACAACATTATTCAAAAGTTCTATTTATATGATATATTGCAATAATATTTCCACCTGTTACAATTTCCTTATAAATGTAAACATATTTCTATACTTAAAATAATACCTAGTCTAACCTTTGAAGAAAAATACGTCTTAGAGGTGGCTTATATTTGAAAAAAATTTTATGTTTACAATTTATCTAAAATATATGCTTGGATAATTGAATGAGCTACATTATTTACTTACATCAAAATATATGTAATTAACTTCATTTTGACACAATTATTATTTGTAAAAAATAATTTCAACACCATCAAGAACCATTCAAACCCATTTCGGGTTACTTTGATTAATTTCGAGTTAGTGACTTGAGTTTAGGGGTTCATGACTTTTTATACTTGATATTTCTTTTAGACAAAAAAATTAAAATTTGTAAAATTGTAGCAAATAAATGCTCCTTATAACAATTCAACAACTACTTGAATTCAGACAAAGAAGATTAATTAGTTTAAAAATTATTAAAAGACTGTAGGAAACTCAAGTACAATCATGTAACAGGGCAGTAATACCTCCAGTGAATCTTTAACCGGGGTTGAAAACAATTTCAACTAAGTTACTCAGACCATACTCGATTATTGAAAAAATTATTTTTTTAATTTCATTTTCTATCAAACCAATAGTGTCTTAGCAAACAATAAATTTGTTTAACTTTAACAAGATTTAATTTAAATTTTATTTCTTTTTTCATTAATAACCTAAAATAAAACTTATAATTTATGGTTTGAAAAAACTTTTTTTTCAAAAAAAAGAATTAAAACCTTGAAAATTAAAATTTAATGATGTCGATATACATCAAATATTCAACGAAATTCTAAATCTAAATACTTTTTTTTTTACTAATCTATTTAAACTTTAATGTTTCTTTTCTTGACTAAAGCAATATATTTTATTGAATAATGATCGATTACATAAAAGAAAACAGAAAATATAAACGTGATTAATGTATAAAAAACATAGGGACCTCACTTTAAAAACACTTGATTGATGGCATTGAGAAAGTTTAACAATAATCAAAAGTCCCAATTCAATCAACAATTTAATGTGTTTAAAGTTGGAAATATTTCATAGAAATATATAGATATAGCCATAGGCAGTTTAATTAAGTATGTTTGATAAATTCAATGCTATTCTAGTTGAAACAATAGTTTCATATAAAGAATGACAAATGTTTTTATAGAGGAAAATACATCGCTCCACTATCACAAGAACACATAAAAATGAAACTGTAGGAAACATTACAAGAAAACAAAAGGAAAACAAGGCAAAGCGTTCAAAGAAAATTTACGGGAAACGTGGTAAAAATTGTTTCATGGTTACGCAGACAAAAAATATCAAAACATACTATAAAAAAAAAAATACAAGAGCCATTCCAACAGCCGCTTTGTTTCTTTACTGATATTCGAACACCAAATTCCAGCTTTCGTGTGAAGCGCAATTCCAATTCCATTTCTTGATATTTTGAAGTGAAGTATTTTCTTGGGATAGAATGAAATTCAATCTTGAGTCAAAATTCCACGCTTTCGAAATGCTATTCTGTGACGAGGAATATTTTGTTTCCCTGTGGCTATCATTGAAGATGGGAAATGCATTAGCTATTTCAGATTGAACTTAGGAGACCATTTTGGGTGTCAATTCAATGCCATCGTTTTACTGGCTCGTGCAACAAGTGCGGGACATAATCATTGGATTCCTAGGAAAACTGCGATTGTAAAATTGGGAAAATAATATAATTTTGTGTTTATGATTTAGGTTGCTTCAAATATTCCTTGCATAAAACAGAAAGACTCTTTGAAATAATACTTTGCATGCATTTTACTGGAGCATGAATACATTTAGTTTGCTCTGAAAAAAAAAAGTAAATTGCAATAGTTACGTTATACTTACATTGTACAAAAAGTTTCGTCTAAAAAAAAATAAGTAAATTTCAATTACGAGATAATATTCATAATATCTAGGATGTAAGTAAATAATATGCTTTTAACTTTATGTATGCTTTAAAATGTAATGTAAACTTTATGTATAACTTAATGTAAACTTTATGTATAATTTAATGTAAACTTTATGTATAACTTAATGTAAACTTTATGTATAACTTAAAAAATCAATGAATATAGAAGAGGAATAGTTTTTAGGAAATTAGTTTAGATTATCAAAGTAACTTAGTTTTGAAAAGAATATTATATTCCTTATCAAACGTTATGTCAACTTCTTATTTTATATGTATACTTTGTATACATAATTAATTTACATTAATTATGTATACAATTCAGTAATTTCTATTACGTATTCTGTAAATTCAGTATTTTGTATTAAGAATTCTGCAAGTTCGGTATTTTATTTTTGTCTAGATCCTTTTGTTGATCTTCAGATTTATACTTGTGTGTAAACGTGTCTTAAGGTTTTGAGTTTACTGAAATAAAATAATTTACATCACTTATAAAAAACGTATACTGCCTATTTCAATTTTCATTACAAAAGAACAGAACAATGACAGATAATTGTTTTCATAAAAATAAATATTCTATTTTGCAAATGTGAGTTCATATGCAAAACACTCCGAATAATAATTTAATACTTTCTCCTTATTATACGTTTATATCTTTCAAGAAAAATAAACAACGGCATAGTAGAAAATTTCTATTTTAGAATATTTATACATTAAGACAATGAATCCAATTATGTCATTATTCAAACGTTTCCATGTTTAAGAATATTCCTTAGATTTACTCCATATTCGAGGATGGATATTTGTTAAATAATGAACTTATATAACGATTAAATGGAACACTAATGAACTTATATAAAGAGGAAATGAAACATAATACATTAAAAATATATTTATTTCAGTCAATAAGCGTAATTCGGTTTCCTGGAGCCTCGCAGCACCATAAAAATTCACGCGCCCATTAAAAGATAACTCTATGAAAGCAAGCAATTCAATTTAAAGTCCCACCAATCCTATTTCATTCTAATAATAATACATTTCCCTAGTTATATTTTACCTTTCTTTACAATCGACTTATATATTTTACTTTTAAAAACAACCTAGAAACATTGTTGTATTTGATCCTTCCCCTATTTATTGAAATAAACATCATTGGAATAGGACCATTCGATGATATAATGATCAGCATTTTCCTGTGCCCGCAAGTGCAAAAAGAATCAGGCAAGTTATGTTTTGAAATTTACTGACTTGCACTTACCTCCTATTTTTAGCTTTTACTGAATTTAAAATCCAAAGTTTAGAAACAAGATTTAAATATACAAGAGTGTTAATTTCATGGCCTGCGGCAATGACAAATAAATCACAAGCAAATGCCTGAAACAAAAATTTATATTTCCAAATAAGTATTTATTGAATTGAAGAATTTAAACAGATGTGCATTGGTAGAAGTGTGGGCAGAAGCGGGGTGACGCGTTCCCCCACTTTTCAAAAGAATACTCATACGTCTCCCCACTTCTAAAACCACTGAAATTCATCCCCCCACTTTTAAAAACACTCAATCCATCTAAGAACTACTAAACAAAAATAGCAATAACATTTAAATTTAAATTTCAAGTGTAAACAAAAAACTATTTATGGTATATATATCATACTATTATAAAAATGCATTATACTACTTTGTATAAATATATGAGTAATTTTACTAACAAATACTTTTACACTTGGTCAACTTTTAACTTTGGGGGAACTTTGATATATTATTATTATTATTATTATTATTATTATTATTATTATTATTATTATTATTATTATTATTATTATTATTATTATTATTATTATTATTATTATTATTATTATTATTATTATTATTATTATTATTATTATTATTATTATTATTATTATTATTATTATTTATTTTTTATTTTTATTTTTTTGGGGAAAAAAACAAAACCTTTTAGTGTTCTCTATTAATTTAATTTCATGAAAGTATGCCCATTTAAAAGAACTATTTAAATCTAAATAAACAGTTATGTATAGAACATTGAATTATTACTTCTTATTGTTTCCATTCTTATTATTACCATTGTTATTGTTGTTTCCGTATTGTGGTTCCCGAGTAAGTATTTAAAAAAAAACATTTTAGAGTTCTTTATTAACTTAATTTCATGAAAGTATGCACATTTCGAGGCACTATTTAAATCTAAAATGGACAGTTATGAACATGACGTTGAATTATTACTTCACTTTATCCCTTACTTCTAAGTAAAAAAAAAAAATCGTAGAATATTTCACTAAAAAATTACAGTAAATTTTGACTTATGTTCAATTTTAGTGTTAGGAAGTATAAATTATTTTCTTACTACTTAGTATTTTTATTTTAAGATACAAAATTATAAAATTTATCGTTGGGGGGGGGGGGGCACTTGTCACCAACTTTTGAGCAACCCCCCACTTTTTTTTCTCACTTCTACCACTGCAGATGTCAGGAAAGCTTACAAGAAGACGCTCCATATTCAGAGATGCGTGAATTTAATACGAACTTATCAGCTCGTTGTTGGGATACCTTAATACGTCCATTAATTTTTACTCGCTTTTAAATGGAGTTAATAGGTAGATTACGAGATGTGTGAGCTTAAATCAAAAGAATTTTAATTAATCGATTTATATTTAAACTTTTATTTATAAGAATCATCTCAAAAGAATAGGTTTTATTTATACTAAGAAATCATAACATTTCTCCTCTTTGAGCATAAAATGTTATAAAAAAAAAAGTTATTAGACTTAATTAATAAATACTGAATATGATAAATAAAATAGATTACCAAATTACTTATTATTTTAATTTATTAAACAAATATTCTTATTTATTCATAAACTGGAAGCATTTGATTATGTTTACTGCAGTAATTAAATATTTTGAACTGTGGTTTCTGACTTTCTCTTGACGATGTAATTTCCCTAAAAACAATTAGACGTTATAAAAAAAACTCTAATTAAATGGTTAGCCAAAAAAAGTTATGAAATCTAATGTTTGCCGCCAAGAAGTGGCATTTAATTTATTTGGGTTAATTGTACACACAACGAAATAAATTGTGTTTATTGGGAGAAATCCTCATAGGCAATCAGTACTTGGCAGACTAGAATATCATTTCATATGCTTAAACTATTTTATTTCCATTGCACTGAATTGAGATTAATTTAATAAGAAATTATGAATGCCAAGTATGAATTGCCTACGGGGATTCCCCTAATAATCCCAATTTAGTTCATTGTTCACAAGTAACCCCCCCGCTCCCCCCCCCAAAAAAAAATTAACTCGACCGTTTGGCAGCAAACATCATATTTCATAACTTTTTCTGACTGATCATTACTTGATGGGTTTTTCTTACAACGTCTAGTTGTTTTTTGAGAGATATGCCAATTCTTTTTGCTGAGCTTGATATTCTAAATGAGTAAAATGTGGTTGTATCTTACTCATTTAGAACATTACCCCAATAAGATGAATATCCGAAATCCGTTGACCCGTTTTCATCAGCCATTAGCCGGACTAAATTTCCCAACTTTCAAGACCATTTCTAGTAGGTACAGACAATCGTAAGCATTACATTAGGATGTTGTAGCGTGAATAATTATATCTTCGTTTTTAGCGCAAACCCAGGTAGCACAGTGGTATTGGCCAATATCAGAAAAAAAGGCTTCTAAAAAAGTTGACCGATCCATGCTGAAACTCGAGCACCGTTCCAAAATACAAAATAAAAATAAATGTGTCCAAACTATCAAAAAAACATATCATTTAACTCTCCGTCCTTTCTTTTAAGCTATATTTCAATTTCCAAACACTGTATCAACATTTCAGAACTTCCAGTATATTTTACCCAAAACTGGATGAGATTGTCCAACTACCGTAGTCTACGGCAGTTCACATTGGGGTTGGCCAGTGTTGAGCCGATATTGCACAGCGGATTTGTGCTACTGGGCAAATGGCGTAACCAACAACAGCGTTAGATTCACATGCAACTCTTTGTATTCAGAGCGACAACAAATAATATAATTAAATATTGTAGAGAGATTTAGGTTAGCAATCCAAATCCTTTTCGTTTCTTTCAAATAGAAATCCTTCTTACCACACCAAGAAAAAAATGTCATTATTAAAAAATGTATACCTACTAATTATGTATTGAGCACAAAAACAAACAAATACATTCTAAAAAATAAGCAATAACAAAAAGTAAATATGACGTACACAAAAAATGCTTATTTTTATGCGGAATAGATAATTACCAGTTTTACATACAAATAAATATTTTAAAAAATGTGTTTGAAAAAAATTTCGAACAAGGCTTTAAATATAAGACTTGTTATTATTTTAAGAGAAGTTGAAGCAATATTCGGTATTGCAGTCGTTAAGGTATCAGGCTTAACGACTGATCAAAAGGTGCATGGTTTAAAACCAACCAGATCACTTGAAAATATTATTTTAAACTGAAAATGTTTTTTTAACTCAAAGTTGAAACACGTGTTTTCAGAGATTTTATAAGCATGCGATTTAATTAAAAAATAAGTAGATCTTGCTTTTTTCTATTAAGCTGTTTTAATAGTTCAACTTAAAGTATCAAAGTAATTTTTTGACAGTGAGCGAAAGAAATATCAAAATCCGTTGATCCCTTTTCAATCAGTCATTATCCGCGCTAAAATTCCCAACCTCCTGGACCATTTCTAAGAAGTACAGACCTTCGTACGCATTACAAAATGTACTTTCTCTAATGAAGCTGAAAGGATAAAATAAGATTGGGCAGAATATATCAAATCGTTTCAGCTGTAGGCCTGGATAAATTTCACAGTCTTTGGGAATATTTTCGGGGTGTACAGACCCTCGCACGCATCAAATCTTACAAAAGGTACGTCTTTAAATCAAGCTGAGAAGAATAAAAGAAAAATGGCCAAAAATCATCGAAATAGTTTTGGCTGTAACCCTGACTAAAGTTACCAGAAGAAGAATAAAATTCCACTAACTTCAGCGATTTTCAAAGAATTTTTTTCGCCATGATGCGTTGTTCAATGTTAACAATTAGGTTGTTATTTTTCGTCTACTCACCCGGAGTAACACGATAGCAGAAAATAGACGTTCTAGCTAAAATAGAAGCTAAGCTGTGAGGGATCGTAAACGGGATTAAGCTCTGTCAATATAATATACATTTGCATGTCTACTGCCTTGACATAGAATTGGCAGAAGAACACGCATTCCTAGGTATAATGTGTGCTGCTAGTTTTTGATTAAATGTCTATAAGAATTGGTAGTTGATTTAAATTTTCTGATATTTGGTATTTTCTTAAAAATATGCTAATTATAAAGTCATTTCTTAAGTCCAGAATATGAAGACCCTTTATGGATACTTTAACTCCGTTTAATGTAGCCTCTTCTCTAACTCTGTGAGCAACAGCTGTCCTTTAACACTTTCGATTTACCAGTTACCGCTCCACTAATCTGGTCACTTCTCTTTTCATCCGTTAAATTCATCCTAAGCACACTTCAATAGTCTTCCTGACTCTTCTACCCTTTAACTAGTTTTAAGTTAATGTTATTATTGAAATAAAATAACATTATTATTCATTGCCTTAAAAGTGTCTCATAATCGTGACAAGTTGTTCCTTCAAACATATTTAGAGAAATGAAATGAAATATATTGTGAAACGACCTCCAAAATTACAATCTGACAAATGTAGAGAAAACGATACTGAGTTACCCTCAAGCCTTCATTAGAAGCAATGTTTAAAATTTCCAGCATTGTTAAATTCTTTTCTCATTTTACCCTCTCCCAATTTTCTTTGTTTCCATTATAGAAGAAAAGTCGATATTCATTTTTAAAAAGGGTACTCCAATTCTCTATTTCGGAGAAAGTGTATAAAAGTTCACGTCCACATTTTCTGATTTTCAGTTTATTGCTGTTGGACGATTCCTAAGTGATCTTCAATGCTAGATAGATTCTTAATGGGTCTCATCCAGAAATTGAAGTAAAATAAAAGCATACATGCGCACTTTCGGGAATGGGGTTTGCAAAAGATGTTTTATAGATATAAACCTTTTATGTTTCACATATATCCATTTAAAATGGGTGTATAATCTGAATTACACCCAGCATAGAACGATAAAGTTTAGTTATGGCTTCAAAATGGAAACAAATTGAAGTATAAAAGAGGAAAAACATATGAAGTACTTTTATTTTTTCAACCTATCGTATAGAACACCTTTAACAAATAAAGTCCCCTCTCCTGGAAAATATTTTTTTTATATTTAAAATTAGAAACGTATTTCAATATCAAATTCTCGTCCTTTTAAAGAGTAGTTTTCATAGGTAAGTTACAGAAAAATTGTTAAATAATATTTTTAAAATGTTTTTTGCTATATAACAAAGTTCAAATCTTTGAACTATACTTAATTAAATGTCATATTTAATGTTTTTTGCTATATAACAAAGTTCAAATCTTTGAACTATACTTAATTAAATGTCATATTTTGGTTCTTTAATTTGATGGAAAATTGAAAATGTCAAAGAAAAATATTAAAAAACCAGTTACTATATATCACATGTAAACATTAGGGAGGGAAGAAAAACACTTTTTTTCGATTTCGATATCCTAATAGTGCGGAAAGAGTTCTCTTTGGGTTCAATAAACATTGTGTAAAATATTTTTTAGATTGAATTATATCGTCTGCCCCCGCACTTCAATTTTGGAAATTCGGTTAAAATTGGTAATATTTACTCAGCGTACGAAATATAATTATTTGTCCATATTGTTTTTCTAATAGTACGAAAAAGGGGCTTACTAGGTTCAATAAGAAAGGTGTAAAATACTTTTTCGATCGAATAGTATCTTCTGAGCGTTGAGAGAGACCTAAAGACAGTTGGATTCACACAACTGGAAAGCCAAGATGGCAAAAACTTATCGGTACAGTCTTGGCCTGCTCTAGGTCGTAGCACCTAAGAAGAAGTATTTCTGTCCATCGCAATTGAAATGTTGCCATTTTTGAAGAAAAGTGCACTTTTTCTTGCCATTTCGTAGTGCCTGTATATGATAGGAATTGAAAATATAGGATGGAATTTCACATTTCTCAGCACTTATTCGCAGTGCTCTGAGAATTTCATTCTGTATATTGTTGTGCCACGTGGTGCAACTGAGGCGGTTTTATCTGTGTGTGCGTGGGCCTATTAAAAGATCTACTTTTTGCTACTAGTTCGAGCTACTAAAATCGGAAGTGTATGTGAGATTTTAAATTACATTCTTTGTTCTTTTGGTTTGATTGAATTGTTAATAAACATGGCATCAAAAATCAGTACCCGGAACAAATTTAAATGTCCAATATTTGGAAGCTGCAGAGATATATCTCAAATTAATCTTTCTACATACGAAGGTATGCTGCGTAGCTGCTTATTTGAGAGATTAAATCTTGCACATAAAACTGGAAACAAAGAACTGAGTTTCTCGAGAATTGTGGAAAATGTTGCAACTAAAATTGAGTCTGTATAGGGAAAAACAAGTACTGTCATTCCTTTTGTGACCTGTTCTAGAATAATTCAGATGATCCATACCGACAATGAAAAATACACTAATTTTAAGAGGTCTTATAAATTGGATCATAACATTAAAGCTTTGCGAATAAAGATCAAAGCATTTCAACAAGAAGCATGCACAAAGTTATTGGACATTATGGTCTGCAATGCTTTTCAAGATTGCACATGTGGACGTACTAAAAAATTACCTCGAAATGAGCATAATTTTTTGGATGATCAATAAACAACGAGACATTTTTATATCGGCTCGCTTGGCATTAATGAAACAAAACAAGTTCAGAATATTGCTGATAATGCTGATAGAAAGGCTCGTAATTTATATTTAAATTATAAACAAGCAACGCCTAACACAGCGTATGTAGTATGAAGAAAAAGATTGTTCTTCAAATACATCTGAAGTAGATTTAAATCTGGACATTTATAAACCATCGACCTGCGAAATCGAATCGTTTAATCCAGCGTTCGCCACTAACTTTTAGAGGCGGGCCGTATGACTTATGTTGGAGCTTTTCGCGGGCCAGATACAACAATATAAGTATCTTGAATTATTACGAAACTGAAAAAAAAATATTATTTTTTTTATCTTAATAAAATAACAATTAATATTTGATTTTTTTTTTTTTTTCTTCTTCTTTTTTTTTTCTTCAAATAATTAAAAAATAATAATTTTTAATATTAGTAAATCAAAGTCTAAAAAGAAGTGAATCTTTTGTTTCAACATAACAATGCGACTTGACCTAACTTTTAATAAAAATATTTTAACAGTACTTCCAGATTACTCTGTTTTAATCAATATCAATTACGACGGCTGTTGAAATCGTTTAGTTTATTTTATGATAGAGTCGATGTCTTTCGCAGTATTTATTGCAGCCAGTCTTGATAAATGGTTTAAATGAGATCCAGTTAAGTTATTCCTGTATTTATTCTTAATGAAAGCCACGTGGCTGAAAGCTTCTTCTTATAGCATCTTTGGCCATGTTGTGGAAAACTCTGTTTTATATAGTTAACACTTACTATTTCGGAAAAATTGCAGTTATCTAAGGAAAAGTCCATACCGTGAAATGTTTGTATCTAAATTATCAAACATGCGACCTGGTCTCACTGCAACTGCTGCGGTTGCCGACAGTTTTATAGTCTCCGACAGGGCAATGTCTGTAATTGCTTCAAAAGTTCTTCACATTGTCTTTCTCCTAACTAGCAATAACTCAGACTTGATGGTTGACAAATACAGGCTGCGAAAGGAAAAGGATCAATAAAGTTACAAAAGACTTAAAATTTCAAGCTTTGTGAGAAGCTCAGGCATTACCGTTGAAGGAGCTGTATTTCAAAAGTCGTAAATATTCTACATTGACAGAGAAGGTAGTAGATAATAAAAGGTACACGTGGAAAATAAAAAATCAACATTTGTCTCCTATTGAAAAACCAGGTTTACGTTACACTACTAATTTGAATCCGTAATTTGACACAGTAAAACAGATTATCAGGACAATTATCGGATATTTTGAAGGGATCTCAAGAGATCTTTCTCAGGTTCTGGCAATTGGCTGTGACGATACATCTCTTAATAGCGGATGTAAGTCCGGTGTAAATCAGTGTTTGGAATTGAAACTTGGTAGACCTCTTCCGTTTGAAAATATATCTCCTGCATTTTAATGAACTAACTCTTAGGTATCTGTTTGAAACGTTAGATGGGTCAATAAATGGTCCAAAATGATATTTTGGTAATATTGGAAAAGAGCTCCTTACATTTATTAAGCGGTGCAATCGAGCAAATGTTCATGGTTCATTATCACATTCACACTGGCTGATAAAAGCGAACAGACTTCTAAGATTATAGTTAAATCTCATAACCTTCTTTGAAGTTGAAATAAATCGCTTAGTTTGTAATAAAAGTTTACACTCAAAACTGGTTTAATGTAAAGTCTAAACACTCATTGAAAGGTGGAGCTAAACATGTGTGTAATACTATTTATAGGTTCAAGTATTTATCTCAAGACCTCAAGGACATCGTTGATGCATATGAGAGAGTTGTTGAGAATATCTTTCCGTTTTGTGGGTGTTAAAGGATGAAAGACCTCACATCAGAGAACTTGCTGCAGAACGTATAATTAGGTATAGAGAGTCATCCTCTAATGTAAAGTCAGAACGTATATTTCTCTCACCAAAACTGAATTTTGAAGTTGCTGACTATACAGAAATTATTTACTGGTCATCAATTACTATTACTTCTCCACCAATCCTTCGTGATGTATCTAGTACCGTATTTAGTTCACTTGTGCGTGAAAAGAAAAATCCAGAATGGGATTTTGTTTATTTTCCATGTCACACACAGGCAGTTGATCGGTGAGTCAAGTTAGTGACAGGAGAGTCTGCTGATGTTTATGGATTTCAAAGTAAGACGGTTTCATTATATCCGCATTATTTTTCTAATTAATTATGTCTGAATACGACCATAAGGCTGATTTCAAGTCTCTTCTTGATGATCAAGTATAAGTAAACTTTTTGTATTGACATGTCATAACATTCTATGGTTACAATATTCTCCAAACAAATATTATATTAATATATAGTGACTCGGCAATTGTTTCATAATTTTCAGGCAGTATAATCAGTTTGTAAAATATTATGCAGAAATAAACAGTGTTTGTACCCATCAATTTTTTATGTTTGATTTATTTTTATAGCATATAAAAAAATGCACTATTCTTCAAAAATTATAAAATTTCAATTGAGATGCAGAGATGCGGAAATAGAAGATATTATTCATTTGAAAAATATGTTTACACTTTTCTTATTGAACCTAGTAGGTACTTTCAGAATAGCAACATTGAAAAATAATTATATTTCCTAAGCAAAGTAAAAATTGCCAATTTTTACCCAAATTTCCAAAATTCATGTGCTAGGCGGGGGCAGAAGATTATCCAATCAAAAAAATATTTTACACCGTGTTTATTGAACCCAAAGAGAACTCTTTTCGCCCTATTAGAATAATTATTTGGAAAAAAAAGTGTTTTTCGGCCCACCCTAGTAGACATATACACGCTTATATAATAAAAAAAAAAACTACAAAAATAAAAAAAAATTCTGAAGAAATCTCAAAACTGGTATTTAAGAATTGTTATATCACTTTTCATATGCCATGCCGATTCTAATGAAAATTGGAATTTCAACCAATAGTTAACCTAATATTCATCGGTGAATGCAAAATATTATATAACCTCCTGAGACCCCGCGTACATTTAAATGCACATCGGATTTTAGCCACATAATTTTTCTTTGCATGAAATAGCCGAATTCAGTCCTACGGCTAATGATAGTTCCACCGATTGCGACGAAGTAGAGCATATAAAGAAACGGCAAAAAACAGTTCCTCTGCCAGTAGAGGCGACACGAAAAGTTCGCGCGAAGCACATGCCAGCAATGGACACCAAGACTTTTTCCTCACGTTGTAGGATGTCTGAATGTTCAGCGCGAACACATTCTTTTTTGCACTAACTGTAAAGTATTTTTATGTATCACGTCTTCACGAAATTGTTTTGCAGCTTTTCATGATTAAATTTTACATCTGAACAATTAAATTTCAGAATTTTCGCAAGTTTAAAGAGATAGTCATTTTTTGTCTAACTGTACTTAAAATGCATGGATCAGTTCTGAACTTTAAAAGTATGTTACATAAACCCAAAAGAATAATATACTTAAAAATTAGCTATAAATCATGTTTCAAACAGTTGTGGGTCTCAGGAGGATAAAAACTTCTCCGTTATAATTAATAAAAATTTGAATAGTAAGTTTTTCTAATATTGGCACAATACACGTAATTCCTTGAAACAAAAAATATTCAAGTTTTGTTTTGTATCTGAGTTTTAATATTTTTGGTTATAATGCTATACTATGATGCATAATGTTATCGAAAGATTATATCGCATTTTCAATTTATACATTTTTATAAACTACGTTATTCAGCGAGTATTACTAAAATATACTGTTTTGGGAAAGTTTCATGTACAAAGAACGAATTTCTTCTACAAACTTTATGGTAACTTACTTTTTCATATTATTAGCATATTCCCCTTTGTCGTATTAATCTGTACATTTATTAGCAGTCTTTATTACAGCTTAAAAAGCAATTCTGTAGCAGCGCGTGCTTTTCTCCTTCTCAATAAAATCCCAAAACCTCTTTCCTAAAGCAGGACTAACTTCAGGGAAAATAAATGGAAAAAAGGGAATTTTTGCAAGTTTCTGCTTTTCACTCTAACAACCAACTTCCCCACTCTGCACAGCAGCGAAGGGGAAACTGTAATGAGAAGGGAATGCCATTATCACAGTTCCAGCAGAGTGGCAAATAAAGAGGGAAAAAATCGGTACCTTGAAAGACTCATAGAAAAACAATTAATCTTCTTGGAGACGGAATAAAATGCCGAAGTGCTTTTGTCATTTACTTCTGGCGTAATAATTGTAAATAACAGAGAACTGGTAACGAACAAGGTTTCCAGAAAAAAAAATCCCATCAGCGACGTTTATTAGGATGTTACAGATAAAACTGATCACTGATGCGAAGGAATGAATAATTTCAAATGCAAAAAGAAAGAATGCCTTGATGTACTTTGTAAAAGTATCTTTTTATGTGTCTGACACACTTACCATTAAAATATGTTCGGAAAAGACTTCTGCGCTTCTTATAAAAATACGATTAATTATATAAACAGTTGATAGAATTCATTGATTGATTTAGTTTAAATTACAGTTTTCGTAAGCAGTAATGCTTTCCAGAATGCAATTACTTTCGTAATTTTGTTCAGGTTGAAATATAAAGAAGTAATCAGTCAAAGACGTGGTTATAAGAAGCCGTCGTGTCGGTTCCAAGCGAACTCATACTTAGATAATAAAATTCAACTTAAGTGATATTTGTGAAAAAAATTTCTCTCCCAAATAAAAATATTGTGTTCTACAACCTCAAATTTTTTTAAATTACCATAAAACATTTTAATTATGTAATTATGTCTGTAGACCACACTCGGTTGAATTGAAGATCAGCATGTGCATAAATAATACATGGTGGATACACAAGGAACAACTTGGGATGTAATATAATTTTTGAAAATAATTCTTTTGTGTACTTTTTTTTTTTTCTTTTTTTTTTTTTTTCTAAGAAGTTCATCTGTACATTTTTTAAATGTCACACTGCATATTTAATAAGTTACCTTATCGTTACCTTCCTAAATCAAATAACTGTATATTAAAGTTTAAGTTTTACTTTCAATTACACATATGTATTATGCATAGGGTAATAAAAGTAAAGCATTCGGTCAATTTTTTTTTTTTTTTTTTGGCGTTTCTCCACGTTTTGGAACACCCTGATTTCAAAAAAGTTATCTAGAAAAAATGCAGGTCTGTATGTGTGTCTGTGGTCAGCATAACTACTGAACAAATTGATGTATGATGTTCAAATTTGGTATGCTGGTTTCTGGAGGCCGTGGGACCAATCATTAAGGTTTTCGTCAAAATCGCTCATGCGCATATGGTAGCTTCCATTGAAAAAATAATGTTTTTCAATGATTGCTAAAAAAACGGCTCCGACGATATTGATAAAAATTCGCTGTGCTAATTCCTCTTAAGGGTTTTAAACATCTCCTCCTCCGAAATTCTCGCAAAAATGCTTTAATGGCGTAAAAAGTTGAAAAACGAACGCCATCAACACAGGGTTCTCTTTCCTTGAGCATAACCTCATCAACGATCGTTTGTTTTTTTCTCCCCTCAGTTTCACTTATAATAAAGGATAATGTAAGGATTATCGAAAAGTACATCGCCAAAATCACAATTTTAACAAAGTGCTTTTTTTTTTTTTTTTTTTAAATAAAGATCCATACAAGAATTATCGCAAAAAATAATATCGCCATACTACCCTGTAATTGAAAGTTGTGCTATGTTCCACACTCCTAGTTTTTATCCTTATTGTTGTCTAATATGGATTTCTATAGTCTATTAGTGATATTTTTTCGGTAATTTATAAAAAATTTCAACAAATTTGTCTTGAAAAATATCTTTAATTACCATTGCATTTTATTTTTTCGTATTTCAAACAAGTTCAACTATTTTCCATGAACTGTAAAAATTTGAAATAAGATAGTAGGTGGATGATAAGATTAGCGTAACGAACTAAATCTAATACATTTAATAAAAATTTTATACTCAATAATTTAGTTTTAGGTTACACAAAAATTTACACAAAAATTAAGCAAGTATTTTTATATTGATACGTTTTAATAATAATTATGTGAAACGACGACTTCAAAAATAACTAATACATTTTTATTACCAATTACATTTCTAAGAAGCGATATCCCTTAGGAACTGAAATAAGTTCATACATTTCTTCCTAAAGCCCATTTGTAGAGGGAAATTGTTCATTTCGATCACATGGGTAACAAATTACGTTAATTTACGTACTCTGAAGGTTATTTTTTTTGTGGTCAGTAAAGGTTTTATTGATAAGAAAGAATAGTGATTACTCTGTATATTTCATTTGGCAATAGTTTATTGCAAATTTTGATAAAAATATAAATGAGGAACTTTTATTATATTTATTACTTAATATTATTAATTATGATACGTATTTTATTTATTACTATTAAATATTATAACTAAATATAATTTAACAATACAAAAGAAAATATTTAAAACATACTAAGGTGTATCCTCCAGTAAATGTATATGAATACTAGATTTAATTTTAAGTTTTCACCAGTAACAAATAAAAATGAGGCACCAGTTTTTGGAACAAATTCCTTCCATAATATTTAGAATCGTCTAAAATATATTTAAGTACCAAACATTTTGAGCTGAAAGTTTTTAAAAATCAACTATAAATAAAACACTTGATATTTTCAGTTTATTTTAGAGGATTTAATAACATGTTTTTCTCAGATGTTGTGAGTTAATTTGATATTTTCTTTTCCATCATTTTTAAGTAAACGAGAAAAAAAAAATTGCTCATATTCATTAGCTTCAAAAAGAGCTGAACTGTGATCTTACATTTTTTCTCTAATCTAGGTGTCAGATTTTGATTCAGGAGGTGGATACCTAAATAGAAGTTTTATGGTTCATGTTATTAAGTAAACAGCTAAAAAAAAAAAGTGGTAAAATAATTAAATTACAACTTTTTTACTAAATTAACTAAAGTTTTTAATTATGCGTATCAATTAAACAAATTTATTTTTATAAACTTCCGACGTAAGCATTTTATTAATGATGAGGTTTGACTAAAAAAATATCAATAATTATTCTGGAAATGTGGGCGTTTTAGAGGCTAAAATTTCCAACGTGGGTTGTTTTGATCTGAAGATTGAAACTTTAATCGCTTATTTTACTAAAAATACTTTGAGAAATAATCTTTAATTCATTGTTGTTTATGTCCATAAGAAGTTTTATATTACAAGTATACTAATCTCATAAAAATTGTGTTAATACACAAATAAAATGACTGTAGTAATCTGATATTATAATATTTAATCCAATTATTATTAAACACCCGATACATTATTAATTAAAATTTGATATTTTATTCATTTCTGATAAACTAATACTTTCTATTAACTAATACAATGAAAATTTTAGTAAAAGTTTTTAACTCTATTAGTTTTTACTCTATAAAGTTTTTAACCATATTTATAAATGATACGTATTTAGTTGTCAATTTTTAAAACTGTAAAAAATTTCGTAGTTTTAGTTTCATTTAATATTAAATTATAATTGAAAAGTAGGCCGACAAAAATCAAATACAAGAGAAAAAAGTTGCTATACAACTAATGAATTTATAATTTCAAACAATAACCGGAAGTATACGTTGTGATATGCGGTGTCTTAAGTTGAAGACACTGTTCATACAACTAAATTTTCGATTTTACGTAAACCAATGCTTTAAGTTAAAATATATTATACTTTCGATCAAAGAGTAACTATATTTGAGGAAATTATTTTGATACGGTAACACTTCATTTCCCATTGGAAATATTCTCTTTTGAAAATAAACTCCTTCTAAAAGACGCATTTTAACAAGAGTACTTGTTATAAATATTTACATGATCTCCAATCTAAATCTATATTGTATGTTTATTAGAAGGAAAACGTTTCTAACAATTCAATTAAACATTAAATTTGCATTTAAATTACAACATAGTACAATTCAAACTTACAATACAAAGCTTTATACATTTTATGCATGCATGCTTAGCAAAAGTTCACTCTTTAAGAAACTATGTAACTTCACACGTTTATTTAGAACTAAGTCAACATAAAAAAAAAACTAGTTTCGGTGTAAGTTTAACTACTATTATACTCAAAACAGAAAAGTTGATTATCTGCCACGATGTAGCCTATTGGCTATTTGATAGACCTTAAATTTTGTGATAGGTTCATTGAAAAGTATTCTTCTTTTCTTACAGGATACGTATACCTCTCATTAACCTAATATCTCATTAATGCTCTGAAATTTTCCCGTAACTTCCTTTTTCCTTCGGAAAATACTTTTTTAATTAATGGAGTTACATGAATCCTCGGGCACCAATGACATTAAAGAGTTTTATTTTTCACTAGACAATGACAAAATTGAGCCCTTGAGGCTAAGAATTTTCTATACTCACTTTAAGCATAATTTCAATTTAAATGCTAATACAATAAATATTTTGGTGGCTTGAAGTATTTTTAATGAAAGTTAATGAATTCAAGTGTATATAAGAGCAAGAGAAAGTAATTTATCTAACATATGACATCTACTTCTTTTAATGAGAAAATAAACTTTATAATGTTATAGACACAATAAGTGATAAATAGTAATTAGGGAAATTAAAGCGTACTAGATTTTTAATTTTAAGCCTAATTTAAATACCGCAACTTAATGGTAAATTATTGTGTTAAATTAAATCTCAATGTTACAGTAATCAACAAAAAAAATAATTACCTTTCTGAATAAATGTACTGGGAATTGTTTTCTTGGAAAGAAAATTGGATACAGTTAAGAATTTTTCTTCAAACATGGTATTTTAAAAATGGTTTTGGATTATCAAGATGATAAAAATGTATGTTTAAACATGCTTTCACAATGAATTAGATATAATGTATGCGATATTAATTTAATTTAAAAGTATAAAGTTTACTATTTAAATAAACACACTTCAATTCTGAGAAATAATGTTACAATTACAACTGTCCAAATGTCCAGAAAAATCCACTAGCTGCTTTCAACTGATTGTTTAACTTTTGATTTGATATACTTATCTTATATACGTTACGCCATCAACATGGGTTGCATTGCTATACTCTAGCTACTAAAAATGGTTTCAAAGATTAAAAAAGGTAAGTAAAGAAGGCGATCATATATTTTGCAAGGTTAGTAACACTGTTGTCCAACGGTTTTGCAGTTTTTCCTCACCGTTCACTTTCATTCTATTCAAGTGTGTATCTAATAGTGGAACACGTGTTTCTATCTAGTGGAACAGTTTTACATTAGTTATTCATACTCTGATTTTAGGTAAGTGTTCAGTTATATTATGTAACAGTCAATTAAAGAGTATACTAATCAAATGTATGATCTTTTGTCTCTAATATGGATCTTAAGAAGCCCCTGCACCTTTCCTCACCACACAACTAGCAAGTTGTTACTTCGGTACCAGAAACAGCACAAATGTCAATTGGATACGTTTTAAAGGGAATCATCTAAAGCTTTTGAAATCATTCTAAAAACTAAGGAACAAACTCAATCTTCGGAATTTGTACAAAACATTCAGAAAAGCTCATGAGTCAGAGATAGTGTTCTAATATAATGAGATGTTAGAACCCCGTCATTTGTGGAAAAAGTCTCGAGGGGAAGAAACATATTCCTGAACAAAAAAAGATAGCTTGCATCCCGAGATGTGTTGCGAAACTTCTGACCCACCCGTCCAATACAGCTGTTCATTCACCTAGATATATATCAGGGTTGAGAACATGTGGAGGATCGTATGCGTTATATTGAATTCCTTGTTTGAGATAGCATCTTTAACGAAAAGAGAACAACTCAACTCATTAATTGCTTTTCTTGTATTAAAATCAATGCTTCGTCTTCTGAGGATTTCGGTGCTGTTCCAGAGATATTACAAAACAACAACATTTATTCAAATTCTAAAGTGTCCATAAATACCTCGTAAATTTATCATTATTACTAAATTTATAAACCCCAAAATAAAGCATTCATAACCTAAAGCTCAAAAAATTGTATCTTGTGTTAATATTTTCAAAAAATGTATCACTATTTATTAGTAGTAAACAGTTCCCTCAAAACTGTATTAAATTCCATAACTACAGTTTATTTTGTATATTTTCTATTTTTTTATAGAAAATGAAAACAGAATGGTTAGTTTTCTCACCAAATAGCGAGATGTTGTAAAAGTATATTTTAATAAGTTATACTTACTTATTGTTGGTAATCTGAGTGAAAACTCTTTTTAATTTTTTTTTCTCCCTTTCTGTTAATGGTTCTAAGAAAAAAATTTAATCATGAGTCTAAACTCGCCCTAGTAATTGTATTTTGTTTCAATTTCAAAAGACAATTTCGAAAGGATAACAGACTATACAAAAAAAAATAAACGTCGAGAGTTGTCGTTTTTTATGAAAACGCAAATACATCATCCTGAATTCCACCTTTTTAATTAGTTATATATTCTTAATGGGAAGGAAAGCGCTTTTTATCAGAGTCCTTACATGGCATCTGCTTTGAAGTTCAATTATAATGATTAAATATAATTGTCTATCATTTATCAGACATAGGACTACGTCTTATAATTTTGGAAGCATCACAAAAACGTTCACTGGAAAGTAATTTTAAACCAAATAAAACTAAAATCCACCATAAAATATACATGCAAATATATTATTATATGGAAAGTTGTTATTGTAATTCAAAAGTTAAATAAGGAAATTATAGAGCGTTAGAAATCCAGGTAACAACCACCAAGCTACCTGACAAGCAGCGTGAGTCTATATGTATCAGTCGTTATCTAGACGATAGCACCAGCTAAAACCGTAATGGAAAGGCACCGTGTATGGTGCCCGTCTATTACGGTTTTAGCAATCGCTAAAAATGACAGTCATTTGTCTATTAGAGCAGAATATTGTATTTCTCTGTTGTTAGTTTCTAGTTTGAGAATGTTATTTATCTGCATTTTGTACACACTTATAGGATAGACACAAAAATATTTCAATCCCATTAATCCCCTGCACTTTAGTTAGCTTACCTATTTACAGTAAACAATCGATTTGAATTGCTACATAAATAAATTTAATCATAATTAGTTACATTCTACATTTTACGGGGTTACATTTGTTTTGAAAACTTCATAATGATATTTTCCTCTTTCTAATTTATAGTTTATCTAAATGTATACTTTATTATATTCCTCAAAATGGAAACAAATCGATTTCCGTCACAAGCTGTTATTCCCCACACATGAGCTGTTTCTAACTTCTAGAAAATCAATATTCCAATACAATATCAATATACTAGTGCATAAATAACGGTTTTTCAAAGTTTAAATCTCTACACACTGTTGAAGATATTGATTTCTTTCATCACCAGTCAAGTTTCAGGGAAAGCTTTCAACTTGATAATAATGCAGTTTTAGAAACACAAGTACACATTTTTAGGAGTTCTTTTATTCATTAAATTTCTATTATTTATATAAAATTTAATAGTAAATTATTTTATTTAATAAAACTAAATCTTCTGAATTGCTTTTAATTCTTGTGATTATTTTAAGAATTTTTGTTGACTATTATTAACCCAGTAACAATACTTTTGTGACGCATTATATTATTTTTTTAATAACTGAAGACATTTACTGATAATAAAAGAATTAAAACTCAGACACGAAAAGAGTTTACTTAAATGTCTGATTATTTTACGATATTTTTATATCACTTACCGAACTAAAATTCAATAAATTTTATACATATGATCGCCTAGATCACTCCTGGACTCTCTAAAGTCACAAATGAAAAATGTAATGAGTTTAATTTGCCAGAGGGTTTTAGCAAATTTTTACAAGCAATATTACTTTTGCTTTTAGTGCTGCAATTTTAATCGACATTCTAGTTACATACAGACATGTGCAAATATTGTTTATTACCAAACACATGCTGAACATCGGCTGACAAAGCTGATTCAATTTACTGGTAGAATGTGTTACATTCACTTTAAAAGAAAGTCATAAAATAGAGCGCTACAAAGAACTTTTTGCAGGGTAAATAAGCATTACAGTAAAAGTTTTTAAAAAACATTTTTACAACATATTTTCGTTTTGTAAAAAATTAAATGTCTCACCATTATGAACGATTTTTATTTAATCCTAATAAAACATATTTTCCGATCTTAAAAGGATTTGGAAAATTCCAACTAAAGGACCGTCAATTTCCAGAAATGTCAGAATTTCCCACTTTGAAGAGAAAAACATAAAAGCACATCCATTTATTAACCTGTCATCTTTAATTCACGATTATACGATTTTTTTTAAACAATTTTCATATAAAAGTCCATCTACAATTAAATTTTAATGCAAAAAAATGCTTAAAAAACGCAAAAATTTGCACGTAATGTCTATGACAAACCTCCTTGAATAACACAAATTAATAGTCTAAAATATTACTCTACAGTAATAAAGTATAAGTTTTTTTTTTCCACAAATGGGCCGCGAGTAACAGGGTACTGGGCCATGGACATTGGTCGAGAGTCTATGCCAAGATAAATGTTATAGGAGCTTCAGAGGTAGAGAAAGGAACAATCAAGTCACTCGACTGTTAACAACAATCAAATTATTAGATTTTTTTTATTTTTTTTGTCTTACGAGTGAATAATGAGTGAATTCAACAGCATGGCTAAAAATATACAGTTTTAATCCAGATATTAACTCTCTCACTGGATATAAACGATGCCAAAAATCCTTTTTTTAACTTTGACCACTTGTTTTTTAGTTTTCTTATAGTTGTGACAGCAAAGTGAATTCAAGAAAGTTATTTTCTTTGTAAAAAACTTTTTTTTTTATCCTTCTTGTACAGTATGTTTTACTAATTACTGATGTACTCACACGCACATAGTAAGTTAGGGGACCTCAAAGTTTTCCCATACAAAATAGGTGGGCAACAGGACAAAAAAGGTTGGGAACCGCTGCTTTACATTAACTTCGATTTTCTGTATCGATGGCAGCGAAATTAACACCCTTGCCATCATGCAATCTGACAGAAACTTGGCAGATAGGTTTGATGTCAATGACAATGCATTCTATCAAATTTGGAGCTGTAACTGTCACTAAAAGGTCTCTTTTGCGGAATACTAATAAACCAACTTGCCATGATCCAATTGCTCTAAAATAGTAATTAACCGACCATTGGAGAAACACTTTCCTGTTGCCGAAATTTTTTTCAATAAATAAATAATAAAATTGTTTTAATCAGAATAAATAAATGATATTCGGATGTGAGTGCATAAATTCACGTTCGTTTTTATTAAATAAATTCTGAAACGTAGTTCGCCGCATGTTTAACTGATAGAAATTTTTTTGATGTTTAAAATTAGATGCCAACAGCAAAAACACGCTGCGTACAAAATCAGCATGGTGTGAACGAATATAAAAATTGGAAATGCATATGAAGTATTTATATTAAAAATTTTATTTTTGGGTTATATTATTAGTCTCACAATTTCAATCTACAATGAGTTCTAAACTATGTTCAGTAACAACTGGAAATCATTATTAGATACGGAAAATCTTGTCTAAAGAAATACTAGCTACTTTAGTTTTAATATCAAACGATAACCTAAAAAGATAACCGAAAAGATTCTTAAACTGTAGATTGTAATTTGAGTGATCCAATTCTAAAAGTTAACTTCGCCGTTACGAAAAATACTCCTTACAACTCGGCAAATGTAGAGGCTGACTGCTAAATAGATATGGAACGGTGTGACTCACTTATTACAACAATTTGAAATGAAAATTTATGTGTTTGAACTAATAGTGCAGGTTTCTCCTGGTATTTCAAAAGTAAAATAGCTTATTAATTTTGAAACACTCCAGAAATTTAATTTTTTTTTTTTCGAACAATTGAGTATTAGTGTGTAATATATATTAAAACTTGCTGAAGAATGCCTTTCTTATTAACGTTATAAGAAACTGAAGAATTTCAGATGACTCTCCGATTTTCATCTCAATACATCTGCTAATATCTTCATCCTATGGAATGTACTGTTAGGAAAACTGTGTTTTTGACTTAGGTACTTTAGAGAGTGTTAAGTTATTTGGTTTATTGATTAAATCCGATTGGAGGTTGGCAAAATAAAGTAAAATATTCATTCTCTATTGGATATAAAGCGTTTATCTTTAACATAAGATTTGATACCTCTAAGTAACGCATGATGAAATAAATTTTAGATTTACCTTTCCATATCATTTTTACATAATTATTAGTAATGACTATTTCTTTTTTCACTAAAAATTGATATCATTAGTTTTGATTCCGACCCACTCAATTTTAATATGCATACAATTGTTATTACCAGACTTTTAAATAAGACATAGTTAGCCACAAGCAATATAATAATATTTCAATATGTTAAACAATATAATGTTCTATTACTAGAAATCATATAATTTGAAAATATATGATTTAACATTAAATTTACGTAAAAAGTACTCAACATAGTCTTATAATGATTACATACATAGAGCTAGAAATCGTATCACTAGAAAATGTATAGTATAGCGTTAAAATAATTTACTTAATGGTACTCAACACAGTCCAATAATGAATTACATACATGAAATTGTAATACACGGAAAACTATGCTTCAATTACCTTCCACAACAAATTCCAAATTGAAATGCTTGAGTAATACATCTCACATTTACAGTTTAATTACCACGCCAGAGTTCATTTTATTCGAAACGTCTCGGATGTTAAATGTACCATCTGTTACAAGTCCGTTTATTAATCGAATTAGACTTTGCAAAGGGACTTTGAATACTGCGAGAACCTGATTCCAGACAAACGAATTTCAACGAAATATTAGTTTAATTAGTTACCATTTTGTATTTATTTGATGTTACAGTGAGAAATAACTGTCTCGCCTCTCTGAAAAATTAATTGCTGTTTAGATTCATCAGTAGCTAATTTAATTTACCTATAAATTAATGGTATACGATCATTTCTGCAGTCGCAAACATAGCTGAAAAATTCCTGATAAGGTACGTACGTTTTTCGAAACAATTAAATGTATTGGACTGTCAACTTAATTCTCTCAGGTGTACTTAATTAGAGATTCTAATTGAAATCTATATGATTTGTTAGTGGAATTTCATCAAAATGTACAAACAATTTATTTATTTTTTGTTTCTTTTCAATTAGAATATTGATTACTTTTCAAATTGTAAAGCATTGAAGGAAGAGATATAGATGTTTTAAAAGTTTTTAAAGAAAGCTTAATGTTATTTATGTTTATTTAATATGAAAATAATTTTATTACAAATGGAGAAAAGGATAGTTTGAGAAAATATATAAATGAATTGGAAATAAATGCAGCATTTCACGAAAAGAATATCGCAATAGAAATGGAATAGAAAATATACTAAAATAGAAATATACTAAATCCACTTTTATTCACCTAGCAAAATACCGGGTGGAACCCTTTTTTATGACTTTTCTTAGATTTGTTGAATATAATGACGTAATGTATAGTTTTAATTTTCGGAAAATTATGAATTAAAAAATACCAGTATTTCGAATTTGAAACTATGTAAGATATTTTTAACAACCCAAATCTCAACAAGTTTGTAATCTAGGTGACAAATTTAACAACAAAAGTACTTGTCAAATTTAGTTTTACCTGAGAAAATCAGCTCTGTACCGATCGTCAAAATGACAATAGCCATTGCATAACTTTCTCTCTGAAGTGTTAAGTTAAGTTAAAGCGAAAATTATTAATATATCACTTTATTTCTTATTTCCTAAACTCTTAAATACTTAGACAAATAAATCAAGATATAGATAAAAAAAAAATTGCAAGATTTTTTTAGAATCTACATAACAAGCATCCACCTGTCAAGTCCAACAGAGTCAATCCCATGAACATGGGATATTTCTAACATTGTCCTGTTCTATTTCTGACCTCAACATACTATCATCCTAAGAGCTAACAGGGATCCAATTTTCGCAAAAGAACTCTTTATTCTGTTTTTCGCAATATCCAGAGTCATTGCGGATGATTCGTCTTTTCATCATTTTCTTTATGTCTTCCTCATTGGAACACATATAGAGAAAATGGAATTTATGGAGAACCGGAAAGGAAACACTGAGCTCTTTTGTACTCTTGATGTTGCGTTTCATTCAAAGACAGTGTATGATTTAGTATCTATCCTCAGGATTTACAGAAATGGTCTTTAGTATTTTACCATCTTTTAAATTATGTAGGTCAATGTATATGTTCTTAAGAATAAATTTATTCGTTAAAGTTAATAAATTATTGTTGATTTTTTTAGATATTTGTTCTTGTTAGCATTTATTTTACGATTCATTTTTAATTTTTTAACAGTTTTGTTTATATTTTTTATCTGTTGTTTGTATTTTTAAATATCGTAGCATAAATATAAGTAAATAATGGTATGTATATAGTTCAATATATACGTTTTTGAGATTAGATTCATTTCATTAAAGTTAATAAATTTTATATAATTAGATTTCCGCAAAACTTTTTTTTTTTTTTTTTTTTTTTTTTTGTATGCCTTTACATTTTATTTATTTTCCAATTGTTTATCCTATTATTTCCTATTGCCTATGTAGCTATAATATTAATAAATAATATAAAGTATGTCGATTTATAAATTCATGAAAATAAAATTATTTTATTAAAGTTCTTGAACAGCATATTTTTTTCTTACAATTGTATACGTTTCTTTTACTTCGCATTTATATTTCAATGGATTTTTCATTTATTGTTCTATTTTTTTCTATTAATTATATCTTTAAGTACCATAATTTTCAGTAATTTAGTCATTTTCTGCTTTCTACTTTCAAAGAACTATATTTTTGGTACTGTGCTTTCACAGCTAAGTATTCAAAATTTTGACTAAACACAAGGGGATCCGGCACCTCCATAGGAGCCCATGTTAAATTCAACAACTTTGGGGGCATCTAATTTAATAACCGATTCTTCAATCATTATGAAACTTTCACAGTCTAATATTTGGATACTTTTGAATACTTTAACACGAGATTTTTGTTATTGTTTAAAAATTAAAATAATTATGATTTTCTAAAAATATGTTTAAAAAAAATAATAATATTTTAGACTAATTATTTTTTTTTAAAGTATGCTACTTATCAATAATTCCTCTTGTTAAAGTACTTAAATACATTAAATAAACATGTCAAAAAAATTTCAAGCATTTATGTCATATAGATTTTAAGCTATGTGCCCCCAAACATGAAAAAATGGCATTTTGAGAAATTCGACTTTGAAGTTAAGAAACATGCATTAAATACCTACATTTTGTTTACTTCAAAAAATTATTAAAAATACTTTGAAATAAGATATAATTACAAATGTGGCATCATTTTAAAGACATAAATTTATATTTTAATAAACAGTAATAAACTCGAAATCAATAATCTGAAAATTTTCATGTGCCGAACCCCCTTTTAAATTGTTTTCATTCAATACGGTCAATCTATAACATTTATGTATAGAAATCTATTTTGATTCCCTATCCGTCCCGCCTTGTTGCTCCGACATTCCATGTGGTAGAATTTCCACTTCAACGTCATGTTCAGGAATTCTAAAGGAAGGGTTGGATAAATTTAATTACCTACCACGGTTATGCTGCCAAATTGGTATTCTTCTGATTACTGAAACGAGCACTTCTGAAGCAATATTCCTCCTTTAACTATGGTCTTACAATTAAAGCTTCTAAAATTAGATTGAGAGTGCAAAAAAAACGAATTGAGTGTAGTGCCTAAAATTTGGGGACAACTAAGATATTTCTCTACTATATAAGGTGTAAATAATAATATTTCTTAAAACTTGTGTGTGAATCAATTTGAGTTTTAGGATGAATTCTTTAACCAAATATTTATGTGTCCTAATCCAAATGTTTATATTTAAAATTTTATTATTTCTAAAATTTCATACAAACATTTTCAAAATTAATGTAACTGTTTTTTTTTTTTTTGTTTTTTTTAATATATATATATATATATATATATATATATATATATATATATATATATATATATATATATATATATATATATATATATATATATATATATATATATATATATATAGTTACCTCTCTATCAACCTCTGAGAGAAACATTTATGCCGAATCTAGGAATAACGTATCGTTTTGCACCGTTTTATCGCTATTTGTAATTGCTTTTTCTAAATAAATTTTCCATGATCGGTACATTTCTGCTGATATAAAAATACTTCTAATTATGTGCATTACGAGACACACTTTTTATTTTTAATCAAATCTTAACCAAACAAAAAGAAAATTCAAAAGTATTTTTTCTCTCTAAGTAAAGATACTTATCTGAAGAGAAAATCATGTCGTTTAAAATCATTATGATTATAATTGCGCAATGATTTTGTTTAAAATATTTACATTATTCACACCACCTATAGATATACATACATGTTACTTAATATTGATTGCACATCGAAATATAAAATCTGGGCAATATATTGGCTAACAGGTAAACTATAACATTGTACTATTTATTTAGTTTACGAAATAGATGGATACGTCAATCCTTTCAAAGTCATTGCTCCAGAAAGAGAGAGAAACTAGAGAAATACAAGGATATCAAAAGGCTTGTTGAGCTCTATTTGACCACCACGGCTGACCTTGCCTTTGTCAATCTAAGCCAAACAGTCAAATGCAAACCTATGAATACAACTATGTAATACAAATAGGCATTAACGTAAAAGAATATATAGAATGTGCTTGAGAGCTAATGAGAATGGAGTTTTACACAGTATCATTCATTCCCTTTTGATAAAAGGTTCATGTGCTTTTATGATTCAGTCGCATAAGTTAATTTCTGTTTAAACATACCAGTGGTTATAGGTTAAGTATTAAAGGTACCAATGGTAATCATCAAAAAGCTTTAACTACAAAACATGGAATGTTATTAATAATGACTTTTCCAAGTTGAACATTATAAGCTGATTTGCCAACATTAATTGTAGATATCTAATTATTTGTTTAGCTCGAATTTGATAAGCTTAAGCTTGATTATTTTTAATCTCATATAATAATAAAATTGAATCCTAATTCAGTGTTTTTCCATTCTAAAGAAGTCGAAAAATATAAACGCACATGCAACGTTATATAAAAACTATTTTATATTTTGGAGGATATGATAAAGTTAATGTAGGTAACTTAACACACCAGAATATGATACATATGATAGATAACAATAATAGAAATATAAACACACAGTAACACTTTTTGGTTAAAAAACAAAACATACAATAGTATTTAAACACGGAGTAGAATAAAATATTAACCTTCCATAATTCTTCGTATTTTATTCACATCGCAGAGACTTCATATTGACAAAATGTTTTTATTAAGTTCAACAACCAAACGTAACATTTCTACCAAGTTCTCTTTCTTTCTAAAACTATTGCTTAGCAAAATTTAATAAATATACTTCTCTGACTTCTTACTCAAACATTTTCAATTAAGGGAAAAGTGCCTCTGAATCTTTAAAAAATATTTTTGATATTTTAAATCAAATCAAATACATACTCCATCAGTATTAAATTACAAAAAAAAAAAGAATTCAAACAAGTTCTGAGTAATTAAATTATAAATTATAGCTGTATGTCTCAAATTTTATGCTCTCCTTATATTTTAAGTAAAGTGCTTTTACTCTACGTCTACATTATTATAAAGTTACATATAGGATCATTCCATTCTTAAATAAAATAGAGAGCTTTTTCAAAATGTTCAGATGGAAGAAACGAAGTACTCAAAAATATTCTGTTAATAAAAATTTTACAGAAGAAGAGTGCCTATCTTTTTAAACATGTTTTGAAGGGCCAAATTAGATTAAAATACAAATAAATTCCAGAATTCTCCAGACAGAAAAATATTTATAAAAAAAAATGTATTGCTGTAATGGCCGACGTGAGTGCAACTGGAAATCAGAAGAAAGGAAGAGGAGTTAAAAACATACCATGGTTTCCTACAATCAAATTTTTCTGTCCATGCATCCAGAACTTGTTTGCAAGCTCTCCAGGTATTTTATTATAAAAGAATACAAACCTCCTGGGAATTGAATTCTAGAACAAGAGTACTTCTGCTCACGGTTTTAAAGTTGTAGGGTTTTTTTAGCTAAAGAATGCTGGAGCTTGGATTGCAAAGTTTTATTGCCAAAAATATATGGTTTCAACACACTTTAACTACAATCCTTCGTAAAATTGTTCTTGAAAGTCAAAAGATTGGATATTATTCAAACAATAAACAGAAGACAGTAAAAAAATAAATCACAATTTCGTTCACTTATTTCGTAAAAAAAAAAAAAAAAAAAAAAAAAATGACCTCAAAGAACTTAATTCTCAGGAAGTGACTATCAATCAAGTTTGTAATAAGTTGGTAAATAAAATATATTTATTTTATGAATGAATGGATCAAAAACACTGTCAATAAACAGAAATGATTATGGAAATAAAATGTTTAAATATGATTTTAGTATTAAATATTAATAATCGTTATCACATTGTACTAAGGTTACTTACAAATTTATCAAAAACTGGATTAAAACAGTAAATAAAAAAAAAAATACTAATATCTAGGTTTAAATATACTTGAATAATTCTGATGTATTTTTACATAAATTAATCGTATGAGAACTTTGTATGGCATTAAGGCATAAAGCAATAAAACCTTAGCATTTAATGATAACAGGAATCATTTTTATCAATGACCAAATACTGGTCTCTGGAATTTATTTTAATCCAAATCAATCAAATAAAGAAATTATTTGGTTCAGTTTACCTCTACAAAGATAATTGAAAAGTATATTGTTCTGTCTCTGATTAAAATCATCTGACATGATTCGTTTGTCTCAAGCTCATACAGTTGAATTCATAATAATTAGGTAAAAATGATCTCACAGTGTCCACAAATTAGTTAGGCAATGGAGATCAAATAAATCTATGTTAACTCATAATAACTAGGCAGAATATATATATATATATATATTTTTTTTATTATTTTTTTTTTTTGTGCATATAAAATGACATGGCAAACATAAATTAATCCGAGGAAAAGAATGGTTTAAAGCCTAGTTATGAGAGTTATTCAGATGTATTTGATCTCCATTGTTCGACTAATTTGTGGACACCCTGTACAATAAAAGAATTCTATATACGTAAGCTATTTCATATCTAAACAACTTAATTTTTCAACCGTCATACATGTAGAACATGAAGAATTCTTGTGTATTTAAAATTAAAAAAAAGTATTTGTAGTCACAATAGGCGATGAAAAAAATATTTAATAAACATGTCCAAAATATTAAGGAAGCAATCATTCATAAAGCCCGTCATGATCCTTAATCAATTAAACAACATTTGTATCACTAATAATAATTTCTCGTTACCTGAAAAATTCAACGGCAGTCGTCGCTTCTGGTTTTATAGTATTAGTTGTGAACAGCCAATTTATTGCCCTCAACTTATTTTTTTGTAATGTCCCGAAACCGAGTCGCCTACCACCCATTGAGCGTCCAGAGAATGGGAGAAATTGTACAATTGTTTTCCCTGCAATAATTTTTAAATTATATTTCTGATTCAAATATATAATTAATTTAATTTATTTTTTTATTCATTTTGTTTTTAATGGGTTTTAAACTATCATACTAATACAAATATCAAAAAAATATTTTATTTTAAATTTTATTTATAAATTTAAAAATGTTGTGTATTGCTGGAAAAACTGGGGATAAAAGGACGAGATAATCCGGAACAGCCGCTCTATGGGTCAAGTTGTCAAGATAGAGGGAATGTCATTAAATTACTATTTGAGCCTTAACACCTTTAAATTTGCAATGGGATGAACATACTCAGGTAGAAAAGCAATCCTGAAAGACAAAAACATAGGTTCTGGAAGATCGGTGTATTAAAATTGAAAATATATTTCAATTTTAAAACTCTGAATCAACTTTTTAAAACTGTAAGTATATGTTATCCAGCATTGGGCAAGATTGGTCAAGATCCATAGCAACGGCTAGTTTGCAACACTTCGAGATTGGCCAATATCAAGCGATATTGGCCATCGTATTTGTGCAACTGAGGTAGCTTCAACACTGTATTGCAACATTTAATGGTCTGCATGTATGCATCAATGGAATCTAAAAATGACTGAATGTATTAAATGTAGAATTTTCGATTTCATTATAAGTGCAAGTGAATATATGTATATCTTAGGTTAAGCTTTGACTTCCTTCGGTATTTAAACTGAATTGTCGCATATAATAGTGTATACCTAAAAAAAATCAAAAAGAATTCCATTGCACTTTTTTGCAAACGAATACATACCATTTAAAATACTCGACATTTCGATTAAATTACTTAGTATATGAAGAAACAGCGTCCTTAAGATACTTTTATGGATCGTACAATCATACATATGGACTGTACAAATCCTTTCTTCAGATTTGACTGTTCTGAACATAAAAAAATAGAACATGTTTCCAGTTCATTTTGCCAGTCTACCTAATTGAAATTGTCTGTGCACATTTTCTATCTCAATCTGCTAAAGAATTCAGTAGTATTGCTATATATTAAAGAACATATCCAGTCAGAAAAATTTTACAATCTAAAGAAGTTGATTACCTTTTCAGGTATGGTCCATATTTCCCAATAAATTCGACTGGGTGAAAAATTAATGTCAAAAAACTGTATTATCAATTTCAAATATTTTGTATCTCAAACAGAAAAGTAATTTTGTGAATAATGTAAAGAAGGAAGAGTAGGTGTAAAATAAGCAATGGTGTAAAGTAGGTAGCAATTTTTTTTTCCAAATAAAAAATTTTGCATTGCTTTGCGAATGAGTAACATTTCTTACATTTTTATAATAAGCTCATGTTCACATTTTCCAATACCAAGAAGACTTTTAATGATATGCAAAAATTAACTCGTAGTTATTGTATATTCAGCTTGATGTATAAAACTTAAGCATAGAGAAATGGCTTGTATTTTATACACACATTTGTAAGCTTTCGGCTTAAAAATAGAAGAGCTTTTATTTTAAGATGAATGAAAGGTTTTAATACTCAATATTTTTTTTATTTTTTTTACTCTGTGAGATGGACAGTAGGGAGCGAGTTGTTGTCATTTCATATTTTTTCATTTTTCTTATAGTAGGTTGATTTTATTTCTCACGTCGTCTGGTCCGCTGTAGGTGCATTACCATAAACCAGAGTTCACCAAAATGAGTGAAACCTGCTTGAACACGCATTGAAAATCAATCCCCGTAGAATTAACCTCATGCATGAATTCACGCATTGGCACTTCATGATTAAATAATTTTTTTTTTAATGTTCCTCCATTTTAATCCTCCTAACCATTTTTCGAAGGGTGACGCTACCACCCTGCCCTTTTTCTTTGAAAATAGCGTCCTTTTCTGGAAATTTTTTAAATTTTCGTATATTTTAAAATGGGAAGCAATATGTGAAACACCTCCTCCGAAATCGTCTACAAGGCATGCGCATTCACGTTCAAACATCCCTCGCACAGACTAGTGACCACTGAGCTCCAGTGACTGATTGAAGTCATTGAATGGCTGCTGATATTACATATTTCATTAGCGGGTGGATTGTAGGGGGCAGACCCACGATTTCCAAATGCTAGTTAGCACGAATGGCATTTCGTACGTTCCTTGATTAAGTGTATTTTGTCGATTTTTTATTTTACCATGCTTTCTTGCACAAAATAAAGAAAAAAAGGTAATGGGAAGCGTACATTAACACTATGTAGTCTGCAAGTAATAATCGGGATATTTTTTTATTTTTTATTATTTGGCTTTGTTTGGATTAGTTCAGAAGTTCAGATCATTTCGACTATCGTCGGTTTGAAAAAAAATCGTAGCTCAAACAACTTACCCTTTGGACTTTAAAAATACCCCTTTAAATTTAGAGATGGGTGAAAAATACCCTTTGGAAATATATTACTGGCAAACACTGGTTGGTGAAAAGACAGCTGCAATATTGGATTCTCAACGATGCAAACGTTTAATGAAAAGTCGTTTTGCAAAAATACAGGTCAAGTGGTTCAAACATAGTCACTTCTTCCAACATGTAAATAGGCAGATATCATAACTTTTTCATTATTAATTTCAATCCTGAAATTCACTTGTACCTCATGACTGGTTTGAACATTACAAAGATATCAACTTATACCCATAATCACTGAGCTCTAGTCAATAATGCCACTGGAGATAAGGTAGCATAAGTATGGATTAGCTTAGAAGAAATTATATAAACGTAATGTATTTTATTAGCTAGTGTAAGGAAATATAGTAAGGTAATTTCCTTTGAGTAAAGGCATAATTTTTCTCAAGCAGCATTTGGAGAGTTTAAAAATTTGTGAAATCACATAGGAGAACACTGAATAAATACTGTTTGAGATTTTGGAATCATTACAATAGGAAATATTCTAATAAAAATTGACCACCGAAAGTAAAAACCTAAATGTTTGACAATGCTCCATTAATTGGTCACCCGCGATAAAATTTTAAAAAACAAGTCGCAATTTATAGTACCAGTTAACATTATAATGTTTTTAATTTCTTAATTTTAAATATGATGATAGGTAATAATTCATTAAAACTGAATTACCTAATTAGCTTTTTATGACATTAGTCAAGACTCTATTTGTTATTTAAAATTTTAATTTTAATCGTAAATTATAAACTCTGATTTGGCTTAAGGAATCAAATAAAATTGCAACAGCATTTTTTTGTAAAATTTGTTTAAGTATTTTAAAATAAATATCGCTTTATAAAAAAACAATATTAAAAATTAACTTAAAAATTAAACATTCTACGGATGCATTTAATTTTTGAAAGTTTCTTGTCCTTCAGTGTACACTTAAAATTGCATTAAGCATTTATTTAATTAGTTGATTCACACTAAAGTTACCTTGAATTTAAAAAAAAACTCCTGCATGTAAAAAAAAAAAAGGTTTCTTACAAATGAAGTTTAATTTGCTTTTAGCACTGGTGCACCTTCTTAAAAAATTAAGGTAATTGAAAAAGTATCCTGTATCAAAAGGTTTGTAATAAAAGGATTCGTCAGTAACATAGTATCATTTTATGTTCCAGAATATTTTAGAGTAAAAAAAAATACTTTCGCCATATTTCACAAGATCCAATTTGTACAGATAGTTAAAGTACGACTGACAGTAACTTTTGTTTTAGTGTACGTAATAGTGTTTGCGAACAGGTTTATATTTTATTAAGTAACATTTCTTCTTGCACAATATTTTAAACGAGTTTGATTTTTTATTATTATTATTATTATTAATATGTCAATATTATTCTTGTTATTATGAGTAGAGAGTGTATAATTTTATTTTATTTTTTTATTATTATTATTCTTTTATTTTTTTTTTAATTTTTGATATATGAAAATAGAATAAATTCATGAGGAAAGTTTGTAATAGGTAAGACTAACAATAATGTATGATATAGACTAGTACTTCAATGTTCGACGTCCAAATGCTAAATTTGGGTAACTTGATTTTTTTAATAAAAAACGAGCCATGTAGTCCCAATTCCATAAATGGATATGGACAATTTTTAATTAGTACTTTATTGACCATAATCTTCACAAATATATTTTAATTTCGTAATATCATTTTTAAATTTATTTTAGTAATTAGGAATACGTTTTACAAATTTCTGTTATATTTTATTTTTTTCCTCTTTCATGTGCTATAATTTCAAGGCAATTTCATTGCATTATTACTTATGTTATAATCAAAATATTTGATGTTAAGAAACTTTTGATATTGTTTTCATTATTCAATTACTCTAATTATAATGTATAGGAATAATTATTTTTATACATATTTTTAATGATTTATACTTTTCATTAAAAATTAGTACATACGTGTTTTTATTTGTCTTCTGCATAATTTACAATCGCAAAAACAATGCTTATAAGAGAAATAACTATTCCGAACACAAAAAATGCAGCAATTCTTTATAAAATTATTTTTTTCTTAGAATAACTTATTTGAGTTGAAGTATCCACATATTTAATCCATACATTTTATAAAAATCAATTTGGGTTTTCGGAAATTATATTGTAAAGAATTAAATAAGAGGCTTAATAATGGTCCACTCAATATATTAAAATGTTAATTCTGGCGCTGCCAAAATTTTGAGTGACGCAATACTGGAACCTTTTTTGCGATGTTTAAAAAAATTTATTTTGGCAGCAAATTTTTTTAAAGAAACACACATTTAATTCCCAAAAGAAAACATTAATTGCATTAGTTCCTTCCTTTGATGGACGACCATTGAATTTTTTTTTTTTTTCTCTAATTCCTAAAATATCAATTTTGAATCCAAATTATCATAAATAATTTTAGAAAAAATTATGAAAATAAATCTTTGCATGAACATTCTTCACATTTTTGTGAATACATAGTTAATACCCAAAATAATAGTGCCAGTCTCTCCATTATGTGATCAAACACTGGGACTTTTACTGTACTGATTAAACATGAAATTACAAACAGGCTATTAAAAATTTTAATTTGAAAGAGGTACAAAACAATTCTAATATACATCACAATAAGACGTTTGAAAATCTATAAATTCTTTCATTCTTTCAATTGTTTTTTTTTACAAACCTTTTGAAATCTAAATCTAAGGAAGGAAACAATCTTAATGTATTATAAATATAACAAAAAATTACAATAGCGTTGAGGCAAAAAACAATTAGAATGGCATGGCATATTCCTAAAAAAGTATGCAGGGTTGGGCTCCATCCAAGGAAATTCTAATATTCGCAACCTCCAGATAATGAGATCCCTGGTTCAACATCCCTGGTTCTCAGTGGTCAGAGCACCGTTGGAAATTACCATCTCTCATAGATCTATGCAAAATTATCCCCCGTGCTGCTTTTTAGGGGAATGTGTTGGATTTGTCATTCCCAAAAAAAAAACCTAATGCACAAATTACAAATTGTCTGAAATATCTCATGACATTTAAAACAATTGTTGGGGATTGTCAACCTCGAAATTTATTTGAAGATTATAGTAGACGAGATAATTAAATAAAGTGATATCTCTATACTGTACCTCAATGCCAAACGAGCTTAAAGTCAAATTGACAACTTTACAAGAGAGTAAAAAAACGATACGACTCTCTAATAAAGCTCTCCCCCCCCCCCCCGATTATAACTCTCATGAACTGATTCAGGACACTTTTCGAGATTGTAACAATGTTATGGTACATTAGAAAATAAACTTATAAGACACAACGTGCTATAAAAAATCGTCAAAGTTGAATTTATCCTCGTTTTGATCGGTTCTTTAAAGTCGTAAAAACTAATTATCCAAAATTTTACAAGAGTACAGTGTGACTTATAATTATGAAGAAGCATATAGGTTATTCTAATCACAAAATTAAATACAAGACCTGAACTTAACAACATATATATTGTTTAAATTGGCAATCAAACATTTTTAATCAATATTTATATCTCTTTTCTTTGGGATGAAATAAAATAATATGCAATACAAATTTTTTAGAATGTGCAAAAGTATAAGGCAAGTTTAGTTTTTCGTGAATAATGGAAATTATTCGCAAAATATGTAGTGAAATGATGTTCCCCATAACTTCGATAAATTGAAGAAAACCCCCGATTACCCTGTTGAGCCTGAGAATTCCTCATCCAGAAAAGATGTATGGAATGCTATGCACTATATACTAATTTCAGACTATTCAAGTGACCGCTCCAACGAAAGTGATGGGTAAGAAATATCCCCCAAGCCCTAGTTGTCTTAAGGCCATGTCCAATAGTGGACTCTCAGAAAGTACAGCCTCTGGAGAACTCCACGCAATGGTTCAACGTGGGTCGAGCCAACCTTAGCTGCTGATGAAATAAGTAGAAAACTCACAACATCCGGTGAGATGAAGATGATCCCTCTACTTCCCCAGCAGAACCTCTTTTTAATTTTTATCTACAACTAAATGTAAAAGGTTGAGTAATTAACTATATGCTGTATTATGTCCTGAAACGCGGTAAGTCTTCGATTCCCCATTTGCAACCTCACATTAATTATATGTTTAAGTTGAATTTTTCATAATGCAGTCCTGTCACTAGTGATCCTCTACAGTTAAACCTGAGTAATGAAAACCACTGTTCGACAATTAACTACTGAATGTTTTTTTTTTTTTTTTTTTTTTTTTTTTTTTTTTTTTTAATCTCTAGCAAACGACTTCACCGCAAAGTCAATATTTCGTTGATCAGCCTTTTCTTTCGAGACAGTTAGCCATTCTCTATGGCCACTTCATTCAAGTAATTAGGATCAAGTTCACTCCATACATCATAAACTTTTTTTTTAAGCTCTGCCAATAAGTCATAGTGCGTTCCGTTTGCATAAACCTTCCTTACCAGATATCAATAAAAAAATGATAAGGTTTAAATCTGGAGAAATTGCAAACTATAATGAGCTTGATATTTCTTTCTTCAAACCGTTTTTCTGATGCATTAAAAGAATGACATGATGTACCATCTTGATGACATATGAAGTTTTTACCATCAAAAATTGAACAATATGCTAAAACTTGTTAACCCAGGATTTGAAGATACATTCATAGTTGTAGGAACAAGAAATAATATTTTAAAACAGTCAGAGCCATCCAAATTGAAAAGTTTCTCATCAAAAAATATGATACTTTTCCAGTTTACATTATCTTTCATACATTTTAGAAACCTCTCCTTGAAAATGCTGATTTCTTTTCGTCCAGTACGGTTTTTTATTTGTTTTTATGAGTTTCACTTCATTGCATTTATTCAAAATACGTATAACAGATGACCTTAAAACCTTCTTATTCAAAGCATTTTCAATTCGGCGAGCAAGTATATATTTTGGACAGACATGCAGAGTGCGGACAATTCGTTTCCATAATCTCTTTGAGACAACTTGGGAATTTGCCCCTGTTTGTTTCTTACTGAACCATTTATTCCTCTTTTGATACAACTTTACGCAGTCCTTTTTGGTCGTTGAATAAAGTTACTACACTGTAAAAATAAAACGTCGCTTATAGGGAAATTCCCATTACTTTTAACGGTTTAAATCCGTAAACCTGATTTTGCGGTTTAAAGCAGTTTTCACAGGCAAGGCTACAGTTAATAACCGTCATTCACCAAAAATCGCTTTCTGCGCATACGCATTACGCCATCTTCTAAAAAGACGCCGAACGGCGAGCATGGCATGTTTGTTTTGAAAGAAAGTGGCTTCCTTCGTAAGTTTCTTTTCATTGTACAATTAATTTGTTCATTACTATGAAATTCTAAATTAATGTATGTACATAAAATTACATCAGAATCAGAAAATGTTATTCTTTTATTCAATGTAAAAAAACACAGCTATTGTTGTTCTATTGCATTTCTGAAACATATGCGTGTGATATAGAATATTGTACGTAATATTTCACGAGTTTGTAAGAGTTGTAAAACTAAATGAAGTTTAATTAACTGCATTGGCTATCATTTAGAAATGTGCTCTTTAGTTATGTAATAACTTTTCTAAATCGAATGTTTTGGCACAAATTTTGCAAATGAAACTTCGGAAGATCAGATTTGATATCTGAGGTCTATTCCTAGTTGACATTAAAATATCGCCAAGCCGATTTGGCGCTGTTTTGTAGGCGATACAGTTCTAAATTTGGCAACCCCATTTTTTTATTGACGTGCTTTGGCTTCAACCTTTCTATACCACAAATCATGGAGCTGGTTCGTTTCTCAATTTTTCATATTGGAATTCCGAATTGGCTACATTCTGGCTTTGTCGCCAACTTTTTAAAAGTGCGCCAACCCATAAACGTGAACTAGGAATTTACCCACCGCAGTTTCATTGCGATTGTTTCAAATCAGTCTGTTGGGATTGCATTAGTAATCACTTGGGAACATATTCAGTCTCTTACATGGCACCCAACGCCTTTGACTGAGGAAAATTATGTTCCTCAAGATTAGATAGCTTGCTTGTCAAGACAAGATCATCTGTCATAAATGTTATCGTACTTGGTCACTGGCAAAAGTAAGGGAAGGGCTGGTGATCTTTGGGATTGAATTAATCGCAAAACAGATACTTAAAATGTTGCTGTTTTCAAGTACTATAGCATTGGTGTGGTGATATAGCCTTTCAATGCAGAGTTTAAAAGACCTCTTCATTTTATGAAATGTGTTAATTTAATTAATGTAAAATTCTTTAAAAACGTAGCTGAAAAATGAGCCTACGTTTGCGAGCAAAGAAAAAAGATTTTCTTTCGGTAAATTTATTTTTTTAGCGTTAACGGATAGTAGTAATTGAGAATTTCTAATCCATTCTTTCCGCAAATTATCGTTTTATCAATTATAACATTAAACGCCATGGACCTAATGATATAATAAGAAATATTGTTGTGTGAAATAGTGAGTCTTTATTTTAAGGAGATAAACTTAAATTTTATTTTTGAAGGTGATTAATCCATTTATCCCATCCCTAGACTACCCACCTGATGTGCAGATCCATATTTTAAAATAAGGTTTTTAAAAGATGATTTCATGCTAGCTAGTTCATTTGACTCTTTTCACGAGTGTAAATATATGTACATAAGGATGATAAATTTTACAATATTTTTCATATTTTGTTCAGTTTATTGGAATTTTTCAAAAAGAAACTACCAGTTGTGCTGAATGCCTTGAAGACTTTGAAAGCTCTCTGCACTTTTCAGGTAAACTATAGAGATTCTTTTATTTTATTTTGTTGCTGGGATTAAGCTGTTGGTGCTGTTTTAACAAAATGCTTAAAAGTGTTTTTATTGAGTTAAATTAAACATCTCGAGGGATGTAGCTCGTAACCATTTTAGCATTTTGCTGAAATGAAAATTGTGACTTAAGCTTTTTTGCTGCTTTATACATTTAAGCACTGCTTTATACATAGGATTTAGGGACAAATACAACACTATTTATTTGAAGTGAGAATACTGTTTGAATAAATTGTAGTGCTTTTAGAATAAATTTACTAGTGTATTATAATTAGAATTAAACCTTTTTATTTCTTGCAACGTTCCGTGGGAAGCTAAGTTTTATAAGAACTTGCTTGTTTCACTTTTGTTAGAGGTGACACTAATGAGAGAGTAATGACACTAATACAGAGTGGCCACAGAACCGGGAAAACTTGGAAATTAGGGAAATGTCAGGGAACTTTCTCATTCTGGAAAAAATCAGGGAATTTTTTAAAATTTCACAAAAATCAGGGAAATTTTCTTTGTTCTGAAGGTACGTTTCCCTGTTCATCCACATTTTGGCACCATTTACCCAGAGAATTGTGGCAGTAATCGTTGAAAATTTAATGTTTCGGAATAATTTGAACTTTTCATTACCGCCAAAACTATTTTTAAAAAATTGGCACGTTATCTCTTTAGCATACATGCTCTATTTAATCAGGATGTCTACACTTCTGGATAAGTTGTGAAAATTGGATAAAAAGTTTGCAGTAAAATCAGGGAATATTTTCAGAAATCCATCGTGGAAATCAGGGAATTATCAGGGAACTTTTTTTCGTAAATTTTGTGACCACCCGGTAATAGTAGTTTTGATAATCTGCTATCATTTACATATAAGTGTTTATTTCATTTACTATTTGAGATTTGTTTTAAAAATAGTTTTGCTTTTGCGAATGCTAATTATGACATTAGTATTGTAACAGAGCTATGCTAGTGGCATTTAAAAAGCTTAAACACTGGTTGTAATTGCACATAAAAGTTGCCAATGCATATAAAGGATTTATATTAAAAACTTTATTTTGATCTGTATCACAGGTGCTTCTGGGTATGAATCCAGACAAAGGCTCAGTCACCGCAATGATGTTCCGATACCCTGTAGCATTCATGGTCTGCTCTACCACAACCACGGGTCCCAGAGACGCCCAAGAGAACGTCCCCCAAAGTATAATACCGCCACCACCGTCCTGTGTATGACCTACTGTACATTGAGGGAGCAACTGTTCGCCTGAAAGACGGCGTATCCTGACACGGCCATCGCCGTGATGAATGACGATTCATCTGATCAGGCCGATATCCTTGGTAAGGAGGGTTGCAGGATTTCAACCTCTCCCTCTTCCACACTTACTTTTTTGGAATTGTACTCTCTGGAAAAATCAAAGATCTCGGAAGAGTGGAAAACACCCCCAACCCATAATTGGTAGAAGGGCTCAAAACCGGGTTTGTCCCTTGACCTCCCGTGTGACAGACGTACCCGGACTGTTCTATCAAGGCTTGCTAGCGGTCACATCAAGTGCCTCACTTTCAACGAGGGCAGGAAAACCTTCGCCACCTGCACCAAGTGCCAAAATCATCAGGCCTCTCCTGAGCACCTCTTGGATTGCATGGGACTCTCTAAGGAGGATCTCTTTAGCAATCCTCTCCTAGTCTTCGACTTCCTTTTAGTCAACGAACTCGTGGATCTTGTCTGACTCCGTCAGACAGTGAGGATTAGCAACAACAACAACAGGCAACTCGCTCCCACACACAGAAGTAAGTGAAAGAATGATTCTTCAGACTCTCCAGCAGGAGTTAAATACCACTTCCACCTGATCACGTGCCTTCCACGTCATCCAGGTCAGTTCATTGCAAAATGTAGGGGTGGACATTTTTCAATTTTAACTTAATTTTCTTATGTGAATACATTGAATTATTAGCCTTTAAAAAAATTTTAAGTATTGTTGCACAAATTGTCTGTATATATTGTAAATAGTGACGTATTATTTCAAAATTCTATTGTAATTTATTTTTATCTTATTTTATTTATTAATTAATAGCGATTATACAAGTTAGAAAAAGGTGGCAACGCCTAAAGTAATCGAGAAGTTTCGAGATATTTCGTTTCCGATAAATTGGCTGAAAATTTCGAGAATGTCTCACGCGCTTGTATATAAAGGACTGGAGAACGGGAAAGTTTTCAGATGTACTTCGGATTTCGTTGAAAGCTGATCGCGATCGCTTTGTTGACCTATTGGAGTGAGCTTGTATAATCGCTATATTCGAAGCTGTTCCTGTTGAAGCTTGTATTGAAGATAAATAGTGATTGCACTGTTATCTGTGAATAAATCTTGTGAGTTTTCTGAAGAGAATAAATACTAGTTTTTATCTGAAAAACTGTGCCGTCATTGCCTCAGCGGAAAAATTCATAACAGTATGTTTACTGTGGTAATTTAGACATTTTATAAAGATGGTGATTTTGTAGAATAATAATTATTCAGATATAACTTGCATTGGTCAATTTTGAAAATTTATTAGATGTGTTCAATAATTTGTACATTCCGCAATCTAAATTTTTCCTTTTCGTATATTTTGCATATTTTTCTTAACTGAAAAATTAATAATGACTTTCATATGGCCTTAAAAGTTGCCGCAGCTTGTATTGAATGATATGATTCATTATTCCTAAATACTTCCTAGAAAATTTTTAATATTTTGTTTATTAAATAAAGTAATCTGAACCACTTTTCATTCGTGTGTATTGAAATTTTATAATTATGTATACTTTTATACTGTCAATTTTGAAAATTTATTAGATGTGTTCAATAATTATTAGAATTGTTTCAATAATATTTTGTTTATTAAATAAAGTAATCTGAACCACTTTTCATTCGTGTGTATTGAAATTTTATAATTTATATTCATTAGATATGTTCAATAATTTGTACATTTTTCATTCGTGTGTATTGAAATTTTAAAATTAATATTTATTAGATATGTTCAATAATTTGTACATTCCGCAATCTAAATTTTTCCTTTTCGTATATTTTGCATGTTTTTCTAAATTGAAAAATTAATAATGACTTTCATATGGCCTTAAAAGTTGCCGCAGCTTGTATTGAATGATATGATTAATTATTCCTAGATACTTCCTAGAAAATTTTTAATATTTTGTTTATTAAATAAAGTAATCTGAACCACTTTTCATTCGTGTGTATTGAAATTTTACAATTATGTATACTTTTATTATGTGTATTGAAATAAAATTATATTTTTATCAAATTTAATTTTTTTTACTTAATACTTATGTATATACAGTGTCATAAAATACATTTAAATCCTGTCGCGTTAAAAAATATTTTGAAAGTTATTAAATTATTGCATTTTTTTAATGTTTTAATCAAATTGAAAGTCTAGGTAATCGTAGTATAGATAACCAAATGAATTTATTATTATAGTTTGATATAAGAAAAGACTGATAGCTATTAATAAATTATTTTGTGTGACATGCTCATTTTGTTATATATTTTTTACCTTTCTATTTATATTGAAGGATTACCTTATTGCTTCGGAAATTTTTTTTGTTTTAATTTATAATGGGACATAGAATATTTTGCTGTGATACAGAATCGTACTTTAATTTTTATGATTTTCATCCATTAAATATGGTCATTATTACTAACAAAACCTTTAGCTGAACACAAATGCCTCCTTGATATTGTAAACTGTGTTTAATACTAAAATTAATCATATATTTTGTGGCAGAAGCTTTTCCATCTACAATTGTAAATTACTTTTAATATGGTCATTATTACTAACAAAACCTTTAGCTGAACACAAATACCTCCTTGATATTGTAAACTGTGTTTAATACTAAAATTAATCATATATTTTGTGGCAGAAGCTTTTCCATCTACAATTGTAAACTACTTTTAATATGTAAAGTTTCTTAATATTTTGCAAAAGCAAACCGTTCACTTACATTTGTAAACCTTTATTGTCACTGGAAGTTTTTGTGTAAGAAAAACTTCGCTTATAGAGGTAAACTGTTTCTTATACAGAAAAATTTCTGTGTATTTTATATGAAATTTATTGCAGAAAGTTTCCGTGTACTTTACGGGAGAAATTGCATTTTATATGGAATTGACCTTATTCAACACAGAAATTCTGTTTATTTTACTGGTGGAAATTGCATTTTGTATGGAATCACCGTACTTAATACGGGAAATTTTAATTTATTTTACAGGAGTAAATTATTTTGTATGAAATTACAGTATTTAATACGGAAAGTTTCCGTTTATTTTAAGGGAGAAAACTGTATTTTGTGCGGAATGACCGTAATTATTACTGAAAGTTTCCGTTCATTTTACGGGGAAAAACCGTTGCAATCAGTCAAAAACCGTATTTAATACGGAATGTTTCCGTATTTTTTACGGTTTTAAACTGGCGACCCAGCTGCCAGTTTAAAACCGTAAATTTGACGGGATTTTTTTTGCAGTGTAATATAGACACCATTTCCAATGAAATTCCATACATTTCGAATTTCAATTTCAGTAAGTTCTTTTGTGAGAGGTTCTCTAAATCATGTCAGGTCACAAATGGTACTGAACGAAGATAACAACAAATTTAAACACGTAGTTAAAGAATTTGGATATCAATCTCCGATTATACGTTTGAGAAGCAAATACGGTTTAAAAAATTAGAATATTTTATTCATGTATTTTTCTGAAAAGTATACTGAAAGCGTGTAGTAACAATAGGATATCATATCCTTTGTATACAGTCAATCAGGGTAACATTGAACCACATTTTCAGTATTTTCTTCTTCCCCACTTATGTTTTAATAATATTTTCCGACCTAATGGCATAAAATGGAAGAATAAACCCTAAATTATATTTTAGTTTACACAAATTAGTAAATGCTGGTGATGAAAGCACCAAATAATAGGAAAATAACCCGGTGCAAAGTTACCCTGACATTCGGGGTAATTTTGAACCACTATCAGAAGTTTCATATAAAATATTTTTTTTTATTCAATTTAGGAGTCTAGACTACTTTGAACGAGTAAAATTAAGTTTCTAAGTATTTAAAACATTATCAGCTGCAGTTATCAATACCATAAAGTTTGGATATTTTAATTAACACCACAAAGAATATAATAGGTAGGAACAGTGGATGACGAATCCCATGAATATATTGCAAAAAAAACCTATTTATTATTCAGTTCTAACATTCAAATATAGTGAAAAAACAATCTTTAGTTCATTCACTTAAATACAAACTCATTATATCAGTTAAAAATTGAGAAAGATAAATAGAAAATAATAAAACTGATAGGCCGCCCTAATGCTATTAGTTAAGTATTATGGTGTTTGTAAGTCACAATGTGGCACAAATAAAAATATTCTACTCTTAATGTTAGAAATAGTATGATAATATAAAAACAAAGTTCAAACTTCATAAAATTTCACTTTGGCATTCTTTAGATTAATAGTTTTGCTTCAAAGAAATAATCATTGATCTGGAAAACTTATTCTCGTGTTCTAGCTGGATTGGTTGGTTTGTGCGCCTAACGACCTATTTTCATGCACAGTAAAGACAAATCAGTACGGGACCTAGAGCTTAACGTGGATTTCGAACCACAACGAACATCCCTGCCTAATCTGGAATTCGAACCCGGCACCTGTGTTCTAGATGGAATAATAATTTCTGGAGATAATTTTTTAAACACGCCCAATTTTTCATACTACAGATCACCATTGATATTGGACCATTTTCAATATGCACCAGATTTCTTCATGAACCACCAACTATCACATTGTCATTTAAGTCAATTTGGTCTGGGTACATTTCTCCATCATATTGAATAATTACGTGGTCATAAACTTTGCATATGCCATAACCAAATTCTAAAACACTTGCATGCTCAGTGTATAAAATTCCTACCTCATTGATGTGTTTAACAGCCACCACATGGACAATCTCTGACTTTTTAGTAACATTCTCCACAACAATTTGTGCAGTATAAACCTCATCATGTGCTTATTGTCCAACTTTCATCTCCTCCGAAAATGACAGTGTTATACATACCTGCAGACAGTTGTACAGTGTCACCTGCATCATCTAGTTCAGGTTGGTTGGTTTATACGCTCAACGACCTACAGCTTAACGTGGATTCCGAATTACAATGAACATCCATGACTCAGCCGGGATTCGAAACCGGAACCTTTGGCATGCGGGGCCAGAGCTCTAACCACACAACCTTTAGGTGGGTCATCTAGTTTAAGACTTTTACTCTTGCTGTCTCCCAGGAATTCATATGGTAGAGGACTTTGGACAATCCCATCATGTCCTTGCTATTCATATTCCTTTACCATTTATTTTTTGTGCATATAGATTTTTTCACTTACTCAACTGAAACGCTTTTTACAACCATTACAGGTCTGCAGATTTTTTTTTTTAGTTCTGTGAACGTTTCTAATATAATTAGGTACTTCTTGAATTCACTCTTAACATTTTCATTTTATCGGATATTGCATACAAGAGAAGATTCTGTAAATTAAATTGCATTTGTATGTATATAAATATATTTAAAAGCAACCAAAAATAAATTAGAATAAAATATGAATTGCATGTGCAGTGTATACATTACACACTGTCATCAGCCTAACTTTGAACCGGCTCAAAGTTACACTGAATATGTGGTAAAATGATAGTGCCTTGGTGTTTTGCTTTTTACCAAATGTTAGTAAATAGATAACCCTCAGCTACTAACAATTTCACTTTTTTCGAAAATTATATAGCTGATAAAGTGGTAAGTTGATTCTTACTTGCATAAATTAGTTGATTTACATCAACTTCAAATAAGCATTAAAATGGAACTTGAAAACAGTACTTCAGAAAAACAACTGAATGGCCAAATAAATTATGTACTATTTTGCCAATTCATTTATTAAACTATAAAACAAAAAGCCAATGTCCCAATCTTGCCAGCAGTTTGCAGCAGTGGATCAAGAGCAGCTGTTTAAAACCAAAAATACTGAAAACTAGGAGGTGGCGCAAAGTTACACCCTATGGCTCAAAATTACCCTGAATGACTGTATTGCTTTTTCGAAGTTCTTTTTTCTCCAAGATTCGGAAACTACGGCTGTCCTAACAATTACGAGTCGTACTGTAGTGTCGCCATCTGTTAATACTATTAGCAAAGTATTTTGTAAACATTTCTAGATTTAAGTTTAAAATATTTCATTACAGGATTGAGAATACAAAATTTAATTTCATTAATTAATAATGACTTTTATATTTAATAAGAATGTAAATAAAATACTTTAAAAAGTTTAACCTTGCAGCTTATTCTATTTTTAATACCCTATCAATCAACTGGAAATTCAGAAAATAAACTTTCAATCACGATCTGTAAACAATAGAGCGTATCGAAAAAAAACTTTTTGGGGAAATTTAAAATTTCAAATTGATAAAAAAAATTCACTATGCTCACATATTTACCAAAATTATTTTTTAGCTCAAATGAAAAACATGTAGGTCTCTCGGAATGGACCAGGAGTTTGATTGTTATTGGACAAAAACGAAGATTTTTTTTTTTTTTTTTTTTTAAACAGAAATATAAAGCACATTTTTATTTTCAAGGATAAAAATGTAAAGCTTAGAATATTAATTAACAACAATAACAAATTATATCTGCCATTCAATATTTAGGTCTTCCGGAATATCCATGGAAATCATAATTTTTTTACAAAACACGGATATTTTTAAATTTTCAACCCATTCCTTTCATTAGTTTCAATTATTTTATTTTTAGTCTAAGTATTGTAATACAGCATTTTGAAATATCGGGAATAACATTTTATGATATGGCGTATACTAAATGCAAGTGTTAAGTCCTGTCACTTTTGCAAGACCTTAGAGTCTTCAACCAACACAGACTCTTAAGTTTGAGAAATGAAGGAAATGTTATTGAAAATTATGTGTACGAGTGATGAAAGTGTACTTGATAGTAGTACTTAGTAGTAGCTCTGGACGAAACGTAGTATCATCATTACATGACATTATATTGTAAACTGTAAGGGAATATAAATTTTCATTACAAACTCAGCTATTTTTTTCAACTGCCAGGTTGGATCAAGTGATACAATATATAAACGTGAAATTCGATTTGCATTTTCAATCATCTTGAGTAGGAGATGTTTCCAAGGTTTCTACTTGCAAAACCTTAGTTGCATTTGCTTGTTAATAGTACAGCCTGATATATTTTACAATATTTCTAGTCGGTGTACAACTTCTTAAAATCAACTTCTGGAAAAACACTATCTATGTCATTGTTTTCAACAACTGGTAAATCTCGATAACTTCTTAAACGTTTTCCTATTGGATAGTAAGAGAAGTATGTCAAGAAATCGGACCATCGAGAGTAATTATAACTTTCCTAAGAGGTAATTCTTTTAAATGAAGTAAACCAAAAACTGCTTGTACTGGTTATTTTAAAGTATTTTCTAATAATTAAATTAACCAATTACAGACTTCAGTATTTCATGCCAAGATCTTGAATAGTTTTCTCGTCAAAGGAGCTTTCTTTCATAAATTTCAATAATAATACTACGTTTCGTCCAGAGTCACTGACTGGAGTTGCGTGTCCAAAATATGTTGAATATAGTTCTTATACCAAAGAAACATGTTTTTCTAGTTTATTTATGTGACGACATTTACTACTTAGAAGTTCTATACTTATTACTTCATTCTTTCGATTATAAAAATAGAGTAAAAAATAGTTGAACTAATACAGTGATCGTATTTTTCCCTTTCACGATAAACCTTCAATGTATCAATTGCCACTGCCTGGTTTTCTTGTTTCCTGTGTTACATCATTTAAATCCCGGAAAAAAACACTTGCTAATTGAGCTTCTGCTCTAATAGAAATGGCTCTACTGTCTCATTCTCAAGTAAAGGGAGTAGATTTTCTGGGACAGCCCTTGTTTACTGAAATAATTGAACTTTCTGGTTTTTTCCCTGGTAGAATTTTACTATCAAGTACACTTTCATCACTCAAACTCTGTGACATTGAATCATTTTCAACAACTTTACCTTCATATCTAGAGTTTTTGCTGGTTCGAGACTACAAGGTCGTGCAGAAGTGACATGACTTAACACTTGAGCTTAGTATAAGCTATATCATAAAATTATATTCCCTATATTTTAAAATGCTGTACTACTATATATAGACTATAAATAAAATATTTATAACTAACCAAAAGAATAGGTTAAAAATTGAAAAAATTTCATATTTTGTAAAAAAAAAATTAAGACTTTCATGAAAATTCCAGGACACCTAAATGTTAATTGGATGATATAATTTTTTATTAATGTTAATTAATATTCTAAACTTTACATTTTTATTCTTGAATGTAGAAATTTGCTTTATATTTATGTTTTTTTTTTTTTTTTTTTTTTTTTTTAACTAAAAATCTTCATTTTTGTCAAAAATCAATCAAACTTCAGATCCATTCCGGGAGACCTAAATTTGTTTCAATTGAACTAAACAATTTTTCTGGTTAACATGTGAGCATAGTAGCAACTTTTAATTGACTTGAAATTTTGATTTTCCAAAAAAAGTTTTTTTCGATACGCCTTCGTAAAAAACATGGTAGTCAAACATGATGTGTCGTAATTTTGCATACAAAAATAAATGTAGAAAATGAAATTAAAAAAAAACTATATTCTTAATTCTTAGCATAATAAATGCTCGAAGGCTATTATTTTTATTAAAGTATATGAGAGTTTAAATTTTAGTGTATTTTTCTTATCACGCTCAATAACTGGATCTAACACTATCGATAATTACACCACATATTACTTGAGCACAGTGTTATGTATATACTTTAAATCTTTTCGAAACATTTATTAAGTTGAAATCATACGAAAACTAATTAGAAAAGGGGGATTGACTATAGTAAAATAGATGCAGGAAAATTAAGAATAGTATGTGAAAACGCTTACATAAATAAATTTATGTTATGATTATTTTTTAACTATTTCTAATGAAATTGCAGTAATTTAGGCAATTCAAGTTAAATGATATACGCATGTAAAATAATTGCATGTGACCTGTTGTTACTCGATGGAAAGTGTATTGTAACGTGTTTCATCTATGAAAAACTTAATTATTTGTAAAGCACAAAAAACTCCCACATTAATCGATATAAACATATGAATTTAGCAGTGAAACGGTATTACCGACGATTAAAAATATTATCTAGTGTGTCAGTAACACATGTATTGATCGCTACGATTGGAAGCACTTCAGGGACTGAGATAAGAATTTATTCCCGGAAGCATATTTCCTTGCCTTCCGAGTATGTGCACGTAACTTATCAAAAACATCCACTTTTTACACAGGCATAACTTGAGTATGTCTTTTGCAAATTTTACGTGCATAATTTATTTGAAATTGTATTTTTAGAACATTTTGGAGGTTTTTTCACCTTACTTTTGAAAAGATATCTGCGAAATTTTAAATTATTGACAAATTGATCTTGACTGAGAAAGGGACACAGTTTCTTAAATGTCTGTCAAAACGATGTATAAGTTTAATAATAAATTCTTAGATAAGAATATAAATAAAGGTAATACAGTATCAGTTATAAACTGGCTTATAAATCATGAAAGTCATATGTTGATTAAATTAAAATTGAAATGGTTGTATAGTATTTCATTAATGGAACGAAAATTAACGTTAATTGAATAAAAAGTAAAAAATTTTAATTGAATATTAAACTCTCCTAAAGAATGATATTTTAATTTTCTATGAAATTCTTTCAAATCGCAACTCTATGCACAGAAATAAATTCTGATACGAACATTAAACATTACGAACGAACATTATTGAATATTATTATATTAACGAACATTATTGAATAAACTGTAAAAAATTTTAATTGAATATTAAACTCTCCTAAAGAATGATATTTTAATTTTCTATGAAATTCTTTCAAATCGCAACTCTATGCACAGAAATAAATTCTGATACGAACATTAAATTCTAAATATTTAAGTTGATTTATTTTATGCGTGCTTTTAGAAGCTAGGAGGGTGAAACATCGCACAACTTTCAATTTCACTATGATATTTATTGGTCATTGCATTAAAATTTGATTTGTTGTTATTTACTGTTTTCATATTTTCACTCATTTAAATAAAAATGTGTGTGTGTAACGATCCCTTTTTCTTCTTTTATTGAGAAACTAAAATTTATAGGATAAGACCTCAACTTATGACGAGTATTTTTTTACAACTTCACATTTTGTTATTTCTTTATTCTGAATGAAAATGTTTATATTGGTACTCAATGAGCGAAGACTCCATGTAAGAGATGCATTGACACGGTATTACTATTTTAAAAAAGAAATTCCTCTGCTTGAAATAATTCCTTTCATTGTTTGCTAATCAGTCAAACTTAAGTGGTATGAAACGTAATGTTTATATTAATGTATTTACTGCCATAAAATTTTTGTAAATTCTCGTTTATGTTATTAAAGCGTTTAAACAATTTTTAAATTAAAAATATATAGAGAAAGCTGTGTCAATACTCTATTTGGATGAGCTTTTCTGACAGATATCTCAGAATTGAGTACGCTTTATACGCTTTTTAAGACACCGATGTAGAATCTTAGAAATTAAAATCTCGTGTTCTGTACAAATCTACAACTATCGTAAGAGAAATTTTTGGGTTAGTTTGTTAATTTAGGCGTTAACGCAAGGACAAAAACTATAGTGCTATTCTTCAGTGAAACATCGTTGTAACTGTGGAGGTCGTCTTCAGGGAGATATTTGAAAAGAAAATATCTCGCATTTGCCTATCGAATGAAAGAAAAATCTGGAAAGCTACCATCAACTAGTTCGAGAATCACCGCAAGACTACTTTTTTATTTTATTTTTAAATGAAATTTTGGGGGAATTCATTAACTAAAAATCATCTATTATTTAATAAATGATACTTGTTGTGGATGGCAACCCTTTTAGTCTTTATATTGAATTTCTGTTGAAATCAGTAAACTGTTCATAATTATTGCTACAGGGCTTCGATTTTCACCAAATATATTCCAAATGAAAGACTTTTTAATGCAAATCATGAAAAAAAAAGTGTAAACTTGAAAGCCAAAAGCTACTCATACTAAGTTTGGTTTTTAAAAATAGTAGCAATTTGATGTAATTTAAAAACAAAAAAGACTTATGGTATAAATGTGGGATTTCCCCCCGACTTGAGCACTTCGGATCGTATTGGTTAGGAGAAGTACTACGTCACTGCGTGACGTTGCTGCTTCCTGCCAGCCGTTTTATTTGAATTTCATTCCACGCTATGTAACTAAATTTGTAAGACGTATTTGTAAGAGCTCTTCGGAGCGATGTACTAAATATTCAACAATAGCTCTTTTAAAATTCCTTTAGACACCGACCGTTAAATAAACTATGTTCATGTTAAAAAGAAGATTTTATTTCAAACTCAGCATCCCTACAAATTGGGCGTTCGGCCGCGATTGATTTATTTTCCCGCGATTGATTTCTTTCTCGAGATTTCTTTTCGAATGTAACAGATCAACAAATATGAATCAAACTGAAAACCTGCTTTCACCTGAAGTTTTTTTTAATTCCGAAGTGTCCGATGTTGTTCACGGTGCCCCAACCAGAAGTGTGCCTCTTCCAAACCGTCCAGTAGTGCTTCAACGACGTAATTTTGGTTCAGAACTGTCCAGTCAAGCCTATAGTTCCCGAAAGGACTTAAGTTTCAGTGACCAGTTCCTGTTTGGACATTAAATTCAAGTGAACAGTTCCTGTTTGGACTTGAAATCCCCTGTCCAGTTCTTGTTCTGACGTGAAGTGACTGCTGGAAGACGTTTTGAATTGCAGCGAAAATCGGAGTTCCAGATAAGCCATTTACAACTTTATTCAAAATATTTTATATTAATTTTAGTGATCATTAAGAATTTTAATATTTAGTTGGAACAATACTTTAATATTATTTTGTCACTAAGTAATTATTTTTTGGAATGTGTTCTTTAAAATTGTTTCGTTTTAGAATACGTTATGTATTAACGATTTGGAAATAGAGAAAGCAAAAAAAAAAAAAAAAAAAAAAGTTGATCATTCTGTTTCGAGTATTTAAAATAGACAGGAAGTACCAGCTGCATTTGCCATTTGATTTTTTATCTTTTCTTTTTAGGGTTGCTGAATAAAAAAATATTGTGTTGTCTTATTTTTTTCTCCCTAATCATATGGCCTCTGCAACTGAAGTTTTATTTATTTTTTGTTGAACTAGTTTGGAATTATGTTTTTCAGAAAAGAGTTTTTTTAAAGATATTTTCTTTAATGTTACATGTAAATGATAAATTGGTGGAATCGTTGTGGTATTGTTTATATTTTGATAGGATTGTTTCATGTATCCGGTATCAAATAATAGCAGTTGTTGTTATGCCACATTATAAAAGATAGAGTTTAATTGATTTGTGAAATTCTAGTGTTAATATTTCTTTGGTGTGCTTTTGTACTGTCGTCGTGCAGTGTTAACGGAACAGTTAAAGTGTTTTTAAAAGCATAAGCCAAAAGGCTGTTTGGGAAATATTAGACATTGTTTTTCTTAAGAAAAGAAAACTATTTAGAATTTCTAGAAATCTGTATTTACAGTCGTAAAATAGAGTTTAATTGATTTGTGAAATTCTGGTGGTAATATTTCTTTAGTATGCTTTTTACTGTCGTCGAGCAGTATTAACTTGAATGTTAAGGTATTTTTAAAGCATAAGCCAAAAGGTTGCTTAAGAAATATTGGGTGTAGTTTTTTTAAGAAAAGAAAACTGTTTAGAATTTCTAGAAATCTGTATTTGCAGTCGTAAAATAGACAATTTTAAAAATAATTGAATTAATAATTTGTGAAATTCTGGTGGTAATATTTCTTTAGTATGCTTTTTACTGTCGTCGAGCAGTATTAACTTGAATGTTAAAGTATTTTTAAAGCATAAGCCAAAAGGTTGTTTAAGAAATATTGGGTGTAGTTTTTTTTTAAGAAAAGAAAACTTTGGAATTTCTGTGAATTAGATTTAGCTACTCATTGGGAGTTAGTTTAAAATATATTTTTTAGAAAATTGAAGTTGCTATGCAATCAATTGTGGTTTGATAAATTGTATTTTGCAGTATAATTTATGTGTGTAATGATTTGTATAAGAATTGCTATATTAATTTTTATTAGACAGTAATTTTTATTTACAAGTTCTAATTTAATGGTAAAGATTAATTAGTGGGTATAGATTGTTCTCTGCTGTTTTGATTGGGGAAATAATTGAATACAGTTAAGGATTCTAATTAAAATTCCCTGGAACCGTCAATAAGCTGAAAGTTCCTTGTAACGGTTCATTCTTATTTAAAGTTTAAACCCACGTGAAATATAGTTGAAAATTATTAAAAGGTTAATATTTTCGCATTGTTTTTGTTCGAAAGTTATCATGTCCTATTTAAGTAAGGGTCGTAAGACTGACTTAGTTGAGGTCGCTGAGGAGTTGGGTTTGACTCCGGCTGATGGAAGTAAGGTAGCAGATATCAGAAAACTGATTTTAGAAAGTGATGGCTATGATGAAGAAACGACGCGTATAATTTTGAATCGAATCATCGAAGAGAGGACAGAGGTACGAACCCGAGAACGTGAAGAGAGGGAAACTCGACTTGAGATGCAACGCTTGGAGGTTCAGCGCATGCAACTGCAGACTGCTGCTGTGGTTCCAAGACGAAGTGAAGAAACTCAACAGAGGATCCCGCTTGCTCAGATAACACCTAAATTCGATGAGAAAAAAGACGAAATGGGGTTGTTCCTTGTCAACTTTGAAAGACGCGCAGAAATGGCTAGAGTTCCTAAGGAAGATTGGGTAGCCTACCTACTTCATGTGATGCCATCAGATATCTCGAACATGCTTGCTCGAGAGTCGGTTGAAAATGCAAACAATTTTGATTATGTCAAAGAGTTAATTTTGAAGAAATACAAATTAACCTCTGAAAAATTGAAGAACTTGTTTTATCGACATGTCAAAGGTCCAGATAAGACATGGAGGAGCTACGCACATGAGCTGAGCTGCTATTTTAAAGAATGGATAGCTGATTTAAAAGTCGACTCTTTTGAAGACTTAGTGGACTTGCTCATCACTGAACAGTTAAAATTTAGAGCTCCAGAAGACATAAAAGAACACTTTTTCAAAGAATGGTTAAATCTGAAAAAGCCAGACGATCTCGCTGAAATGTTCGATGAATTTGAAAGTTTGAAGGAGAGTCTCACAAAGAGAAATTTTCATGGGAAACCTTACAGAAAATTTAGTGAAAATCGCACTAGTCAAGAGCATTCAGGCTACAAGGGATTGAGGCATGTTAAGTCTGAAACTGAAGACAACAGACCAATGTCTGGTCAACGCAAGTTTCACGGACAGAAGAAGCTCCTTTGCTTTGAATGTGGTTCTCCAGAACATCTGCGTAATTCATGTCCTAAAGTCGTTCGAGACAAGAACAATAAGGCTGAGAAAGATCGTGAAAAAACTCCTGAAACACACCTGGTACAAGTTGCCGTAGGATCAAATGAACCCAAAGATTATCCGGATGTCGATCTTAATAAATTTGTGAAGAAAATCAAATTGGGTGAAGTAACCGCTACAGCACTTCTAGACACAGGCAGTACACGTAATATCTTACGAGATGACATCTACAGAAAAATTAAGCCCCTTCCTTTACTGTCGAAAAATACATCAGTTTTGACCGGCCTAGGCAAAGGTCTAGTTAGAACCATGGGATCGTTCCAGCAAGTAGTCGACATTGACGGACACGTGTGCCGACTTGACTTTCAAGTTATCCCTGTTGAGGATTTCAATTTTGAAGCCATCATTGGGTCAGCATTTTTAGCTCATGCTCCCTGTCCTTTTCATGAGAAGACTGAAACTCTCTTGGATGAGTCAGCTGAATGGATATTCTTAACAGAAGATGGAACAGCGAATGAGTTGGATCTTAATCATATCAAGGAAGCAAATCTTCGTCAAAGTGTAACAGACCTTGTAACCTCCTACCAACCGAAGAAAACAAAGTTCACTGATATTTCAATGAAAATCATTTTGGAAGATGAAATACCAGTTTACCAAAGAGCCCGTCGACTGTCGTTTTCTGAACGACAAGAAGTCAACAAGCAAATAGACGAGTGGTTGAAGGATGGAATTGTTCGTCCCAGTTCATCAGATTATGCAAGTCCTGTGGTACTTGTCAAGAAGAAAGATCTCACAACACGAATCTGCGTGGACTACAGACAATTAAAATTCAAGCTAGTTAAAGATAGATTCCCGTTGCCCTTGATTGAAGACGTTCTTGACCGGTTGCAAGATGCCAGAGTGTTCAGCACCTTAGACTTGAAGAATGGATTTTTCCATGTGCCAGTTGAAGAGAACAGTCGCAAGTACACATCATTCATTGTTCCGGATGGACAGTATGAATTTTTAAAAGTTCCTTTTGGACTCAGTACAAGTCCAAGTGTATTCCAGAGATATGTGTACAGTGTATTTAGAGATCTAATGAAAGAAGGCGTTATTGTTATTTATATGGATGATTTGATAATTCCATCAAACGATGAAGCAGAAGGTGTAGAGAAATTGAAAATTGTTCTTCAAAGAGCATCCGAATATGGACTGGAAATAAAGACAAAGAAATGTCAGTTTTTAAAGCACTCAGTAGAATTTCTGGGTCACATTGTTGAAAATGGAACAGTTCGTCCATCGAGTGAGAAGACACTCGCCGTTAAAAAATTTCCTATTCCAACAAATGTTAAGCAAGTACAAAGTTTCCTTGGCCTCACAGGTTACTTCAGGAAGTTTATTCAAGGGTATTCGAAGATCGCAAAACCCCTTAGTGATCTCCTTCGAAAGGATTGTCCATTTGTGTTCGGGTATGAGCAAAAGGATGCCTACGAGAAACTTAAATACCTTCTCGCCACAAGCCCCGTTTTACATCTATTTAAGCCAGGTCGAAAAACTGAATTGCACACAGACGCCAGCAAAGAAGGTTTCGGTGCCGTACTTCTTCAGGAGTCTGACGATGGACAATTACATCCCGTTCATTTCATGTCTAAAAAAACCAGTCCAGCTGAAGAAAAATATAGCAGTTATGAATTGGAGGTTCTCGCAATTGTAGAAGCCTTAAAAAAGCTGCGGGTGTATCTGATGGGAAACAAATTTAAAATCGTGACAGACTGCTCTGCTTTTCAGATGACAATGAACAAAAAAGATCTAGTAACCAGGATTGCAAGATGGGCTCTACTTTTAGAAGAATTCGATTACGAGATAGTTCATAGACCAGGGCAAAGAATGAAACATGTTGATGCCTTGAGTAGAAATCCAGTAATGATTATTGATGAAACTGTAACTGCAAGATTGAAAGTTGCTCAATGCAAAGATGAGTACATAACAACACTGAAATCATTAGTAAAAGAGGACAGCCACCAAGAATATTTCTTGAAGAATGACATTTTGTACAAGTACGAAAATGGTCGAGAATTAATGGTTGCACCCAAAGGGATGCAGACTGAATTGATTAAATCAGCCCACGAAAAAGGACATTTTTCAGTTGCGAAAACAAAAGAAATTGCAAAACGAGACTTCTTCATTCCTGATCTTCATTCCCAGACTGAAACGGTGGTTGCCAATTGCATACCGTGTATCTTGGCAAATAAGAAAAGCTGCAAGAAAGAAGGAATGTTGCATCCGATTCCCAAAGAAGATCTCATTGTAAAAGAAATCTTAACCGAAGAAATAATGGATTACTACAGCAACCAAAGGAATCAACTCAGAAGAGAAACCAAAGAAAACATCCTTAAAATCAAAGATGAAAATAAAAAACAACATAACAGAAAATGCAAAAAGGCTACTACGTATAAACTGGGCGATTTAGTAGCTATCCAAAGAACTCAATTTGGTACAGGACTGAAGCTAAGACCTAAATTCTTCGGCCCATACGAAGTCACCAAAGTTAATGGTAGGGACAGATACGAGGTAGCTAAAATAGGGAATCATGCAGGCCCAAATCAAACCACCTCTTCAGCTGACCTCATGAAACCATTTGGGTAGCCCCTTCTAAAAAAAAAATTTTTTTTCGTCATAAGTATAATTGTGTTTGTGTATTTGTATATTCTAATAATGTGTTCATATTCATAACGATATTTAAAATGCACAATTTAATGTTCAATTGTATAATTACTATAAAATTATGTGTGTTTGTAAACGATTCGCAGTGCTCTTGATAAGTATTTTAATTTTTTAAGTTTTAAGTACGCCGCTGTGGTCAGCGACATGTCAGGACGGCCGATTTGTGGGATTTCCCCCCGACTTGAGCACTTCGGATCGTATTGGTTAGGAGAAGTACTACGTCACTGCGTGACGTTGCTGCTTCCTGCCAGCCGTTTTATTTGAATTTCATTCCACGCTATGTAACTAAATTTGTAAGACGTATTTGTAAGAGCTCTTCGGAGCGATGTACTAAATATTCAACAATAGCTCTTTTAAAATTCCTTTAGACACCGACCGTTAAATAAACTATGTTCATGTTAAAAAGAAGATTTTATTTCAAACTCAGCATCCCTACATAAAATACAAATAACCTATTTTCATTGGATTTCTCATTTTTTTAATTGAATCTTCAAGTAGTACAATTAAACTTGCAATTGCAACTATTAACATCCAGGTTGTCGAATGGTGTTGACTGGAGCTCAGTTAATATAGGTATAAGTTGATATCTTTGTAATTTTCAAACCAGTCATGAGGTAATAGTGAATTTCAGGATTGACCTTAATAATGAAAAAGTTATGATACCTGTCTATTTACTTGATATTTGTACATGTTGGAAAAAGTGACTATGTTTGAACCACTTGACCAGTATTTTTGTTAAACGACTTTTCATTAAACGTTTGCATGGTAGAGGATCCAATGTTGTAATTCTCTTTTCACCATACAATATAACAATAGCCTTTTTTCCTGCTGTAACGTTTTTTTTTTTGTTTTTTTTAATACTTGATGAAGCGTAAAACTTTTCAGCATTATTAATAAACCAAGCGAACAAGTTTATCATATTTGTTAAATCTAAATTATTCCAAATAACTGTAACACATTGTCATAATCCAAACAAGGAGTGTGGAACATCGCACAACTCTCAAGTACACTGTTATGCTGTCGTGGATTAATGTTATTTAAAGTTTTTATATTTTCATCATTCATTTAGAAAAAACTGCCAGTTTGGCGATATTTTTAGCAATGATTCTTATATGGGACTTAAAAAAAAGCCGAAACTTTTGGCGATATGCTTTTTGATAATTCTTACATTAACCTTAATGGTAGGTCCCATGGCCCACACTAACCCATACACCAAATTTAAACATCACAGGTCAATTCGCTGTTGGTCACGTTATGCTATCATGTATACACAGACACACATTTTTCCAGACCACTTTCTTGAAATCAAGATATTACAAAACATGGAGAAATTCAAAAAACGAAAAAAGAAAAAAAAAATCGAAATTAGTTTTGTCCAAAAATTATGCTTTCATTACCTTATGTAAGTATAGGTGTAGTTGAAAATAAAAAGAGTGAATGAAAAGCAAGCTTTCGTATACATTTAACCAAATCTAGACTTAATAGCTAGTTTATAATTCCGAACTTTGCTTACTCAACTCTGTGGACTATGGTTGAAATACTTCCATACAAATTAGCAATTTAAGATTAACAACAATGAATCTTTGCTCAAATACATGAACTATACTAACTCGTATATAAGAAAGTCTACCCACTCATAAGTGTCTGTCCTATACATAGACTTATAATACTGTCTCGACCGCATGTTTAGGGTAACCTCGTGTATCCAAATTAAAACCACGTGACTGGTAGACGAAGGAGAACAAGGTAGGAAAAAGGAAAAAAAAAAAAAAAAAAAAACACTCATTCCCGTGGAAAAATCCGAAATGCGTCTGACGGAAAGTACTTGAATCCAAGAAAAATTGTTAAATATTGTTCTGCATTTGGTTGTAAAGAGTTGATTGTAAAAATTCCAGAAAGGAGACTCAATAACCTTTCACAAATAAGTGCTATTTTTGAAATTTTCTATATAGTTAAGGTTTTACAGTACACTCATAAATATGTTTTTGTTTCGCATTCTCAAAAAGGTAGCTTTAATTGGTTTATTATGGACTTTATTTTGCAACTAACTTCTGAAAATTGCAGTTAATATTGAAACAGAAAAACAGACCAAGGTTATAGCTGCTTTTTGAAGAAATTAGTGGCTATTTAAGGATTTTTGTTTCACTTTTAAGTATGAACAGCAAATTCCGCGCAGTGGCCAGATTGACGAAGTTTGGCGCGAATATAAAAGAAATAAATTTTGACGTTTATCAAGGTCATGATCACTATGCTTAATCTTTCTTTTTTTTTTATCCATTAATAAATAATTTGAATCTTCAAAATTGATGATTAAGAACGTTTTTAATATTGTTTTGATACTTTCATATCGGTTTACCTTGTGATTTTTTTAAATGAAACTTGCGGGTTTTTTGGCTTTAACATAACATTTCGTGTAATAAAACATTACTATTTAAGTTTCTTTTTCTGTTTGAGTTATAATTAAGATTTTTCCTTTGGAATTATCCGAAAAGTCAATTTTTCTTTACATCGTACACGTGAAGTACAAGTTATTTATATACAGAGTGGCCACAGAACCGGGAAAACCTGGAAATCAGGGAAATGTCAGGGAGCTTTCTGATTCTGGAAAAAATCAGGGAAATGTCAGGGAACTTTTTAAAATTTCATGAAAATCAGGGGAATTTTGTATTACTTAAGGCACATTCATCCATATTTTGGCGCTATTTAAATGGAGATTTGTGGTGGTAAGCCATTAGAAGTTTAATGTTATGGAATAATTTAAACTTTTCATTACCAGCAAAACTATTTTTTTAAAACTTGGATATTATTTCTTTAGCATACATGTTCTATTTGATCAGGGGGTCTAGACATCTGGGAAACCTGAGAAAATTGGGGAAATTTGAAAAAAAGTTTGCCCTAACATCAGGGAATTTTTTAGAAATCTGCCAGGGAAATCAGGGAATTGTCAGGGAACTTTTTTTCCTGGATTTTGTGGCCACCTTATATATAGATTAAAATAGATTTTTTTATTAACTTCAATTTTTTTGTGTATGTTTGTTTGTAGCGGGCAAATCTACGGAAGGCTAATTAACCTATTTGCCGTCATCCAATAGAACTGAAACTTGGCAGTTAGACTTTGTCGAAGACAAGACATTCTATCAAATTTTGGGGGAAGTCACTAAAAGTCTTCCTTTACACACGCTACTATATTACCGCTTGGAAGGAATAATTAACCCACTTGCCTTCATCCAATCGAGCCGAAAATTGGCAAATAGACTCGTTGTAGGACTGCTAGAATTAGAATTTATAGAAGTTTAAAGTTATTTCTTAGACAATAATTAAATTTGTTTCACAATAATTTTAAAAAAAAACACAGCACTAAATTCCCAGTAATGTAGCTGCCAAACTCTCTCTCTCTCTCTCATATCCCCCCCCCCCAAAAAAAAAAAACACCACTCAGTTTTATTTTACGAGTGTTTTTTATTTATTTTTTACTGATGTGTTTCAGTTTAAAATTTTAAAATTTGGTTGCCTTCTTGGATTCTGATGTGCTAAGAATCTAATTAAGAGGTATGGTACCCATAAAATTATTTTCAGAAATTGCACCACTACAATTTAAACTATAGTGATTTTACATTGTGTTGATGTTAAGTACACATAATTTAACCTACAAAAATATTTTGAATGTATAATTTTTGAATAATACAATTTTTTCAAACTTTTATCGAAATGCTACCCCTTCCACAATTTTAAGTATTTGTCCTTGAAATTTTTACAGTATATTCGTATTATAATTGTTAACAATAGTTCGTATGGATTTGAAGAAGCAAGAAAAGGTTTTTTGTGTTTTTACGCTAAAAACAGCAGTAAACCGACGGTTTTTTTTTCAAGTTTTCAACTTTTTAACTAAAAAAAATATAAACATAGCACACCTTATTCCATACTAGCTTTTGTTTATCAGATGTATATAAATACGCTATAAAAATTTCCCAATGTTAACTAAATTTAGAAAAAAAACTTAAGGATTTAAACAACACGCAAACAGAAAAATAACGAACTGAGAAAAACAGTGTTAAAGATTTCTTTTTCATCTTTAATTGTGTGAAATGGTTTAGAAAATACAATATAATTTTTATCTGTCAAAGGTACAAGTATAAATTTTTGCACAGCTATTCAGAAATATATTCTCCACATTATGGGATAAAAATTGTAAAATTGACATTTTCGTCATTTTTTGGGTACCATGTACCCTTAAAGCCCATACCGTGTCTGGATTTAATTTCTTGTACTTTGCTGAACTATTTCTTGTACTATTATGAAGATGCCATTAATTTTTTTTAATAAAAAGATGGAAGGATATGTATTGCTTACTTATATAAAATTATTGTTCGTAATTCTACAATATTTACTTTTCTGTATAATTACTATTAATTGAAGTATTTGTTTAATACAATGATGGAAGAATTTTTTTTACATATGTAATATTATGCTTGGTAAATTTACAACATTTTCATTCACTATTTGTGAAATACAACGATCAGAGTGTAAAAGAGCCAAAAAATATTACAATAAGTAAACCTTACTAAATTCTAAATCTTCTAAAGGTTTTTATAATTATTAATTATTAAAACTGAAAAGCGTAGTTTATTTACAATTAGTTTGAAGTTGTGAAATTTTATCAAAGAAACCAAGTAAAACTGCCCAAGCTTTTTTAAAACACACGTGATAGGAAAAGTTATACCTATTATTCCAGAAGATTATAATCAACCAACAATTTAACACACAAGTTAACTACGTCATAAAATTATTCCTTAATGTAACTAGGATAACGCCAAAAGGAGGCGAAAACGGCCAACCTCTGCAACCCTGCTCTCAAAAACTCCCTAGTCATATGTTTTATTTTGGTTACAGCCTCGTTGTATAATTGAAGTGGGAGAGCTTAGTCTAATGTTTATTATAAGTCTATGGTCCTATATAACAAAATCATCAGTGGCAAGAATTGCCCAATACTCATGGTCTACATTTTTCAATGGCACATAGGTTCAATCGGCATAATTGTGAAAAAAATCTAACGAAAATAGATTTTCATTTGTGTCAGATACAATATCCTCTTTTTGATTATAAATTGCATAAAACAACTTCTATTTTTAATTAAAGTAGGTATGAGTAGTTTGTTTTTAACATGCTAATAATTTTTATAAAATAGAATACTTTTTGGATTTCATTCAAATTGTTTATAAAAAAATAATGTATTTATGATTTAATAAGCAAATAAAAAAAAATTGAAGTCATCATTGTCCAATTAGTTGCTTAAACAGATAGTATTTCTAGTTGATAAGGTTTTATACTAAAAACATCGCTCATATGGTACATATTGAAGGTATACATATACATTAGGAATTGCGAAATTTGACTCAAGCCTGCGTTTTTTTTTTTGTTTTTTTATTATTATTTTTTTTTATTATATTTTTATTTTATTATTATTATATATTCCCGATTTCATTGCCTATAAAATGATACCATTTTCTTTCTGAGACTCAAATTACTTTTTAAATTACAATGGGTTTTGCATCACGTTCATTAGTGTAGTTAACAATAAACGCGTTTTCTGAAGAATGATATTTTGGTGTTATATGACTTGACGCCAACGGTCTTAACTTCATAATAAATTATCCGATTTACAAAATTTTAATTTTTTTTTGTAGACAATAGTTGTGAATGTGTTTCCTATTGAGAATTTAATATAGAATGTTATAAACATATTTTTTATACATATTTTAATCTGAACTTTTTGTTAAAAACTATGTATTTGTGTTAACTTTTTATTTAAAATTTATAACTAAATAAATATTGCAGCCAAATTCAAAATTTTCCATAGGAACATGCGTAAATATAATATATTTTATTTGCAATAAAAATCATACCTCTAAGTTAATTACAAGGTTATTATGAAGGTTTATTAATGAACGTTCTAATAATGTCCTAATTAGTCACTATAATTGCAATTAGCTCATTAAAAAATTGACGGAAAAAAGTTTATTTATAAAAATGAATCATTTTTAATTCTGATATACTACCAAAAAGTTTGAAATTATAACCTAAAAATTAAATAAAATCATCTCAATTGTATATGTATATCTTAAAGGAAATTGGAGCCCTGTATTATTGATTATGGACATTGTATTGATTACAACAGACATTCAAAATAGAGACGTCAGCTTTCCGCCACTAAGATTTTTTTATACTTTTGATGTGTTGTTCAGGACTGTTTTTCACTTTAAAAAACCTTTCAAAGCATTCGTTAAATTTTATTCTAAAAAAATTCCAGTTATTCCTACAAATCTCAATCACTGCTATTCAAATAAGTTTTGAAAAATATATTCACATTTACAGAAGTTTTTAAATCTTTTTATGAGTGAGGGGTTGATTTAACAATGGAATATGCAAGAGCATTTGAACTAGTGAGCTCACACATATTCCTTTTTGTATTCTAATTCAAAGCGAAGAAAACGACTGCCACAACCATTTGAAAGACCTTCAGACATCATCGCCGAAAACTATGATTGTGACATCGTAATCATTTCAGGGTTTATCTATCATTTTATCATTGTATAAATTATTTTTATCGTTCTATCAAGGCTGCCAGGTCTGGTAATTTTTCGTCAATTTGGTGTTTTTTGAGAATAGCAAGATATTGTAAGGGTTTAGCGAATTCATGTGCACCTCCAGGAGGGTGCAAGGAGGTGCACTTGCACCCCCCTAGCTCTTGGAAAATTAAATAAAAAATATGAGAGAAAAGGTGTAAATTCCAAGGTAAAAAGAAAAGCAAATATGCCGTTTCGGTTTTTATGTTATAATAAGCATTTGTTTTACTATGATTTAGTCTTTTGTTTCTTTACTATGTTGCTTTTTATAGCTACTGGCGCTTATTGTCTAGAATTATTGGAGGCTGAATAGAAGTATTTATTTATTTTTTTGTATAATCATTTCCTGTGTAGTTCTCAAAATTCTAGGAAAAATATTTTGCTTTTTAAGTCATCAGATATACTATCTTGAAATCTATTTTTAGAATTCAATTGAACATATCCATTTTTTTTTTTTTTTTTTTTAATTATTATTTTCAAAACTTGAAAGATATATAATGTTACTTTTCTGTATTTTGGCATCTTAGTGTTTTCAAAAATATATACCATGAATTTATTTAAACTATTCTCAAAGAGTATATTTTAAAATTCACAACTATTAATTAAAATTTCGAAAAAATCTATTTTTGGAAATTCGATTGAGTATTTATCATATTGCCTATTTTTGAAACTGTTAATTTTGGATTTTTTTATAAATTCAAACAAGTTTTGAAAACGCAACCAAAGTGTCATCAACTATCATTATTCGCATTTCTTAATGATTTGTCTCTATGAAGTTTATGATAAACAAAGCGGCTTTCAAATATCCTAGGGGATAAAAGGATCAACCCTGAAAACGAATTTTTCAAAAACTTCCTGTACGCTTTAAAAAAGGCCGTATGTGACTGCTTACACACTATCACTGATTAGATACGGAACACTCAGAATCTAATAATTTGTACTTGACTTTTTTATTTAATTTTTTATCATTCTATTCAAAGATCCACAGCTTACGCTAGTGAATCAAACAACTGAAGAAGTTACTGCGCAGTTATGCCCTAGATTGCACATGATTTCTATGTTGCAACTTTGCTTGGTCTTTTACCACATGATTATATAGCAACGAATTGCTTCACCATGAATTGACTCAGAGATTTTCCTTTATGACGGGAAATAGTAAATGATTTGTATTTGTTGTTGTCTTACATTTTGCTTTGCGACTCTTTAATAGATTGCAGAAAATTGTGAGGGATTTCAAAGAAAGACAAATGGACAATGCAGTCAGAGCCACAAGATTCCTTGCAGGGTTAGAAATTAAAAAGAGCGGGGAGGGTCCATTAGGTTTGAAAATTACTAGTTTGAAAACTAGGGCAGCCCTTTTGGGAATGTGATCTCATAGCGTAATACAGCTCTTTTTTTTATATATATATACAACGGAGATTACGAAATAAATGTGAGATTTTAGCGAAAATAAAAAAATAAAAATTCCTAATTAAAAAAATCAAAAAGTTTGAAAATGTCAACATCAAAACTCAAGATAAAGAATTTAAATGTTGCATTTGGCAGATTTGAGTAACACCAGTCGTTAATTATGTAGGAGTTGTTTCGTTCATATATTGGAATACCAAACCATTCGAAATTTTTCAAATAGTTTACAAGAATTTTATACAGTTTTTTATTCTGTAATCAGAAAATACAATTCATTACAAGAAATGCAGTAGATTTTAATAATTTGTTGACTCTTGAAAACTATTGGTTTAAGCCTGCTGCAAGAAAATTTTAATGGAAAAAGATTCTGACATAATTTTCTAGTTTTAAAAAATAACGTTATGGAAATGCATCACAGAATATTTTTCAAGTACCAAAATCAAAATGCTGCGCATGGCTATGATAGGTAGCATTTGAGCATTTTACTACTAAGAAAAATATATATAGTTTTCAAAATTTCTATAATGGTCTACAATGAAGTAGCACTCTGCAATCTATGCTTTCATAATAAAAGTAGATCCTATTTCAATTGTGACCGATGTCCGACTTGATTATCAGGGTACATTATTGAAAAGTTATTCAACAGCAGATAACTAACTTAGCTATAAATTAAAAAAAAATATATCAAATTAAAATTTTAAAATGATTAGGATTATTTAGAAAATAATTATTTATATTTTAAATTCATAAACAACAGTTCCATTTCAAATAAGGACTAAAGTAATTCAGTCTTGATCAGTGGCGTAATTAATAGCCCAGATTTCATGGGGATCCTTCAGCTCAAGGACCCACCAACAGCGAGAATTTTTGTCAGCGATCAACAAAACACATCTAAGCATCAGTACATTTAATTTGTTTTTTCTTCTGTTAAAAGTTATTTTTCCATTTATAGTAATTAAACAAGTAGTATAAATGGATCCTTGACTCTTTTCCTTGTGGGTTTTTGTAAGCACAAAATTGGAATTCAAAGCACTGCTTTATATTTGATTGGAAATTGGTTAATTGGTAAAAAGCAAAGATTACAAATCAAAGGTAGATACTTCCAGTGGGAAGAAGTTAAAAGTGCGGTGACACAGGGATCCGTTTTCACCTCTGCTATAATTTTTATCAATGATATTAGCGAGGGTCTCTCGGACAAGGTCAGTAATTTTGAAGACGATTTAAAAATTATGAGACTTGTTAATTTAGTGGGACAGATAATACAATTTCAATTAGATTTAGATAAGATATAAGATTGGGCTATTAAATGTGGAATGAGACTTAATATTAACAAATTCCAGGTATTACACTTGAGGATTAAAAATCTAAATGCGTCTTACAATTTGCAAGGAGTTAGATCACATGATGATAACGTTGACAGTAATCTTGGGATGTTGATTGATAGAGATTTTAAGATAGGGCAACAATGCAGGGCAGCTAAGGCAAATAGGATGGTAGGTTATACCAAGAAAAGTGTTTCATCTATATCTAGAGATATCATATTACCATTCTATAGAGAGGTTTGTTTTGGCAGCATCTTGAGAATACAGTACCGTTTTGATCACCTTATTTAAAAAACGTCTTTGATTTGCTGGAAAAAGTTCAACACCGAGCAACAAAAATAATTCAGGATACTTCGGTGAATAAGGATATATTGGAAAAATGGGTATATGAGAATGACTTATGATATATTTAAATAATGGCATTAGAGGGCATTAAACGTATTCACCTATATACACTGAGGGAAAGAAGGGCAAGGGGGATTTAATTAAATTATTAAAATTTATTACACAACGGTAATTTATGGGTTTATAATTTGATACTCACAATAGGACACGAGGAAATGAATGCTTATTTTTCAAATCTTAATTTAATAGGGAAGGATGAAAACAATATTTTTACAATAAGATAATCAATGATTGGAATGATTTGCTTGCAAATGTAAATTCCATAGGTGTAAAGAGTTATTAGAAATAGTTAGATATGCACTGTGGGGTCAATGGACAACGTTGGATTACACTAGCTCGGTAAGTAACTTATATGTTGTGCCACAAAATTTTTACGTATTTAATTTGAGGGATATTTAGTTTTTCAAAATGATTTTATTTTTAAAAAAAAGCTATAGTTATACTGATATTTTTTTTTTAATTTAAAGTGACTTCCAATAATCGTAGTACACTGAAATTTAATGCATAAACAGCTTTAAATTTCCAATTTTACTTTTCACAAACATAATATTAACATTTTATTTATTTATTTATTTTTTTAATTAAAAATTCTTAAGAGTTTCTATAAAGTGACTTCCAATAAACATAGAATTCTTAAATTTTCAACATAATAAGTTATTTCATTATAATATTGCTATCGCAGTGGAAGAATAAAGTATTTGAAAAACTGTTAGTTTTGAAGTGTGTCACATCAACTACGGTTGAGGGGCTATTAACTTCAAAAAGTAATAGTCTGAAAGAAGATGATATACCTATCAAAGATTGCATGAAAAATGCCTTTGATGGTGTTTCAAATACGAAGGACTCTACAAATAGTCTTACTGCAAACTACCAAATCACATTCATATATGGTGATTGCCCATGTATTAAATTTAGTACCTCTGATATTGTACCATGGGTACTGCCGATCACTATATCCTTTTTCAGCCTGCTCCAAGAAACACAAGTCTTCTTAAAGGAATCGTTCTAATGGCACAAAAATATACAGAAGAAAATCCAGCTTTTAAGCTGGACGCTATTGGAACTACTCGTTGACGAAGTCAAAGCAGTGCCAGTGCAAAGATATTTGGAATGATTGACCACTGAACATCACAATCAGAAAATGCCCAGTTTCAACCAACTAAATATGTTTTCTTCGAGCTACCAGTGGGTTTATTTAATAAGTATTCATCCATGGATTTTAATTCTAAAGTCGGAAATGATACTGCAGCTGTTCTCCAAAAAAAAAAAAAAAAAAAAATTGATTTGAAATGATAGTGAAGGCTAAGATTTCCCCCCCCCCCCCAAATTTTCAATAACTTAGTCATTCTGGCATCTAATTTAAAATTATTACACTTTTTCAAAAAGACTTCTTGAGCATAAGATGCAAATACGATACATAACTGCGTCATCGAACAATGTTACTTTTATTTTAAGTTTTTACACTTCGAGAAGTTTGTTTTCTTTATTAACGCAAGCGCTATTCTGGCGCCGCGATTTCTATCTAATACAAATTCAGATAAATCTGGTAACTTATAACTTTGAGCTATATTACATTATATTTGACGAAGTCAATATCAAACGGCGCATCAACTACTTGGAGTTATTTACAGTTGGATTGCTTTCATTTTTTTCACCCATTTATTTTGAAGGATTTTCTTTTTTGGTTTCTCTCACTACTGGTAAGTAAACTAAATTATAATTGTATTTCCATAAGTTAAAATACACAATACAACGTTTGAATTTCTATTTTTTTTAGTATACCTTAATTTCTAAGCTTAAAGGTACTTTTCTTTGTTTTTCACTCGAAGACAGATAACAGAAGGGAGTAGTTTTGCGCCTCAAGCAATTATGCATACTCAACTAATGATAAAAAAATATTTTTTCTGAGAGATAATTTGGAGTTTGGTGATATATTTTCTGGCGATTTTCTTAAACTTTGTGTTTGGCGCTTTTTAATGGGAAGTTACCAATTCCAGCTATCTACGAGTTGGCAACCCTGCAAGTTCAACAGTAGTACTTTTCCGTGTTCGGAAAAAAAAAGTCTTGGACAGAGTTATGGCAACTAAGTTTACTTTTCCGTTTTTGAATTCTCAAATAACATTTTTGGATACTAGAGTTTTACTTCAAATACTTGGAATTGCTGCAGTGATTGGTGTTGTTTTTAAAATTTCCAGGTGTATTCTATGGAGAAAGAAATTTGCGCAGCATTTGCCTGGAAAGAAGTTTTTTCTTTTAAATGCTTTAGGAAATTTGTCGGATTTATCCTTTCGGGAAAACACCCATAATGGATACTCTTTTAATGTCAGTGAGTATTTTAAGTAATATATAAAAAATGTCTGAATAAAAATCCAACAAATACCAAGTGTTTTTGCTTCGTTAAAGTTTTATTATAAACATGAAATTTGTTGCAAATATGGTGATTCAAATAAACTCATAAATATTTAAAAATCAAACTAAAATATAAAGGTTTTTTTTTTTTTAAATTTTTAATTGTGTGTCATACTAAAATTAATTTATTATTATATATTAAATACTGAAAACAAAATAAAATGGGCAATCATCACTAAAACGAAGGTATCTGGTGGTATGATTTCAACATCATAATTAAAAGTCCCATTTCCACATTGTAACAAATGATTTCACATCTCTTAGATTTTATTTTACGTAATATTAAAAAATATTATTTTTTAATTATCGGAAAGAAATATCGAATGTCAATTGTAATTTTGTTAAGATAAAAGTAATGTCAATAATTTATTTTCAGTTTTCAGGAATGTTTTGCATTGAAGAATCTAAAGTAAGTAAATATATATATTGGCGGATATTGACTATAAATCTGCATCCCGCGAAAAGCTCCAAACTAAACCAATCGGACCATTTCTAAAAGTTAGTGGCGGACGCTGTATTAGACGAAGTAAAAACCGTTCCCAAATGTAGTGATTTCTTCTCCAGTAAATTAAATGCGTTATTGTTATCAATTACGTATTCTTTTAGGAGTGTTGCAGTTGCTTAGCGCTTACACCGAGATATTTCGCAAGAACAACTTATTTTGCTTTTGGATAGCATACTTCCCATTTGTAGTTTTGGTCAAAGGGGAAGCAGTTGAGGTAAGTTGCAACAAGAAATATTTTTGCATCCATAATGGATAGAGTTCTTTAAAAAATACAGTACTTTAAAATTTATTCCAAAAAGTAATGGCATCTTTAAGTGTATGAATATATTAATTGTATGAATGTAATTGTCTAAATATAATATATGTTTTATACTTTTTCTAAAGCGGGATTTCAAAAGAAACTTTTTAAAGGATCCTTAACAATACTCTTGTAAAGTTACTGTTACCTGACAATATATACTATGATTATTCATTATCTGATTATCAACAAACTATCAAGACATTGACAATATTGGATCAGTCAATTTGTGTTAGTAATTTTGTGAATCGCTAGATGTCGCCATGACACTGTTATGGAATAAAGCATTTATCCCATTTCTTTTATAATGAAATAAAACAGTTCTTCGTACCCGCCGTCATGTCTTTCATGATTTTAAATTCGTTGATAATTCCATGAAAATTTTAAATTACCCCATCTATCATTCCTGTATTATTGCCATATTTTAACATTCACCCTTTCGGTAATGTTATTTTAATTTACTACGCATTTTTCTCTTTTTAAAAAAAAATGAAACATAATATCACAGAAATTTATCTGATAATGATATTATATTTTAAAATGTATTAAAGGTCAAGAGGAAAATTATAAATTTACGAAATATATAGTTATCAAACTATGATTCAAAAAGTGCATTTTCAATACATCTAAAACACAACTTCCACTTTCGAATCATCTTCCCAGGATCTTTCTTGTTGAGCTAAATTTAATCAATAACTGAACAATTCTTTAATAAATAATATATGCGTTTCTGTAAAACCGATTTTACACTAAAATTCGTAGCTAGAAAAAGCGAAATTGTGTGTTAAATTTAAATTGCATTTCAATACATCTAAAACATAAATTCATTTTCGAATCATCTGCCCAGGAACTTTCTTGTTGGGCTAATTTTATAACTGATATATAACTGAACAATTTTTTAATAATTACAGTGTTACATATTTCAAAATAATAAGTTTATCATGATCGAATTGTATATCATAAGCAATCATGTGCAATCAGTTGAAGATATTTTCTCATACTGTTTTTTAGCACGTTTTTCATATCCAAACGCAACTTACCCTTTTAAGAATGAATGTTCAGTTATGGAATAGTGGGGAACATATTTTGATAAATGTAGGGAGCATTTTAAATTTCAAAAATAAATTATTTTTGTATCAGACTACAAAATTAAGTATTTTGTTTATAATTTACAGGCACTCTTGAATGGAACCAAAATGATTGAGAAGGACAGATCGTACGACTTCTTGCATCCTTGGTTAGGCACGGGACTTTTAACTAGGTATGAAGACGTACTGCAGGAATTTAAAAAAATTTACCTGATACTATTTTTTACATTAATATTTTTTCTGGGTCCGGTGTCATTGCTGTTAGCTGATGTGGGGAACAGAGTGTGTATGACATTAATTTAATTATAATATAAACAATGTAGGCATATATTAAAGAAAATATAATTATTAACCACTTGTATAAACAGAGTATCCCAAAAGTGAATCCGATTTTTAAAAATGAACATTTTAAAAACTATTTCAAGCAGGGATTCTTGAAACTTATTGTATAGTTCCTAAAACTTGAAAAATCAATCGGAATTTTATTTTTTATCCAATAAACATTCGAGTAATTTCAATATCTTGAAGGTAACTGTTATCAGGTTTTTTTTTTTTTTTTTTTTTTTTTTTTTAAATAAGGAGTGACTTTTAAGGATAGGGGAGACCTGGGTACCTAGGGTCGCCATTTTTCAATGCACTGAGCCATTTAAAAATGTGAAATTGATATGCATACATCGTTATAGTAATTACTTCCCATTGGGATTAATATCAATACTTAAAATAATAGATTCTGTCAAATAGAAGGTTTTTAAAGAAATTTCACAAATGGCCTTAGGTACAAGACCTCGTTGTACCTAGAGCCAGTAGCTGATGTATCTTGGGCCATTATCTTTAAATGAGGTTTCAGTCCATAATGAATAGAAAAAAAACATACACAGATAAATTTTATAAAAGAAAGAATATCAAATAATTATCAGTCATAGGTTTATCATAAAATAACTATAATAAATTGCAAAGTGTCAAATTATTAGTGAATTACAAGTATTTTCATAACTTGAAAAACTTATTCTAAAAAAATGAGCTGCATACATTATTGCTTTGAAGCCTAAACAGATTTTGGTTTTGGCAATTTGAACACAATAAACAACTATGTGGGCCTAAGTACACGACTTGGTAATTTCATTTAAAACGTCTTCTACTAAAAATGCACATGGAGAAAGGACTTATTTAAACATCTCATTTAATACTTAACGTTTCAAACAAATTATTTACTAGAATTTAAAGAAAAGTATTTGACTTAACTTTGTAAAACAATAAAAGACATGAGCTGCAAAATGTTACTGCAGACCATTTAAAAACGCTTTCCACTTATAACTTGCCGCAGCTTTCCCCACTAAGATTTCAAAATGGCTGCTAAAAGAGCAATTGGGTGTTGCTACTTACCCAAGTGAGTAAAAAAACAAAGAACTAAACATTATTCAATAAAAGTGGGGTGGCCTTAGGTACACAAGTCTCCCCTACTCTATAATTAATCAGTTATACATCACAGTCCCAAATTCAAAACATTTCAGAACCATATTAGCGGTTGTAATATGGATTCAGAAAGTAAATTTCTTTAATATAATGAAAATATGTTTGTAAAATTCAAATATATACTACGATTCGAAGAGAACATCTATTTAAGTATATTACTAGATAGATAAAGTTTCTATACTGCCCTAATGCAATGTTAAGCTTTCATAAAAATGCTGACTGTCAATCTGTGATCATTCCCAGATAATTCTACAAAGCTACACACGTGTAATATATGATATGAATTAACTCGTTGAGATAAGTTAATTTACAAAAATTTATCCGAAATCCACGACCATAACAACCAGGGCGGCCCGTGGTCGGAAATGCTAGTGCAACCGGAAACATGCGATTTCCCCAAAACACCTCCCCCCCCCCATCTCCCCCTCTTCAACCACACACACACTTTCGACAATCATGTACAATCACAATTGAATTTTTTTTTTTTTTTTTTTTTAATTATCTTTTTCAAAAAACGGATTTTTTGCACTTAAAAGTACATAATTAGTAATGATGTTTACAAAAAAATTCAGTTATATTTAAAAATTAATTAACTAATTCACATTTAACTCGTTATAATTAACATATTTTTGAAGAATTATTCAAGCTTTATCGGTCCAAGAAAAGAAATTATGGTTGGAAATTGTTTGTAATATTATGAACCCCCATCCTTTTGCTTTCATGCAGCCTGCGCCCTTCAATACTTCAAAATGACAGTCGATTTTTAGAGACAGTTTTCGTTCCCCTACACCTCTTTCACTTTCACTCAAGCTGATTTTCTAGCAGGAATTAATCAGCTCATGGAATTCTCAAGGGCAGCCGAAGTTAGAATAATTTCCTGATCCGCAGCCCCGTTAATGCATTACGTGGAGAGAAGGCTCTATTGCTTTTCATTGGTTACCATGACAGAACATGGCAACATCGCAGTACGAAACGCTTTTCGGGGACACACGACGGAGGAAGATCACTTTGATTAGAAGCGGGTTTTTTTCTTGTGAATTATTCAGGCCATAAGATAACCGTTTATCAGATTTTTTTTTCACTTACCGTAGAAATTGGATCTTCATTTTAGAAAACTGTAAAATACATAATTTTAGTTTTTTTTCTAATAAATTTAGATGCAGCCCGGCTGCACTCGCTGTAGTGCACGAGTGGCCACTGAGAAAAACTGTATATGAGGACCGGAAGTCAACTTGAAATGATTTAATCCTAAGCTATAAATGCTATATCATTTTGAAGGTCTCTATAAAATTGGAATTACATAAAAATTCCTTCATTATTATATTCTCTTTCGAATTCAAAGTTTTATGTTATAATTGAATGAGTATTAAAAGAACTGCACTGCTGTCTCAATAGGGGCCAAAAAATATTGTAAGTTTTGAATTTATGTTTCATTAGTTAATTTGTTCCCAATAATATTGCATTCTTCATGTTCAATAAGATATAGTTGTAATAATCTTTTGTGAATTGTTCTCATATGTAATTCAACATCCGTATGTAGTTCACGCTTGAAACTTGAAACCTATAAATTAATTTTAACGAGATTTGTTATGGATAAATCGAATAATGAGAATTAACCTTCGTTTGATTGACCACGACAAAAGACACAATAATTGTCTTACATATGTCAACATTTACTACTTTGAGAATCCACCGTCAAAAAAATTAGTGCGTCAATATTTATTGAAATATTTAAAGTTGTTATTGGGCAGAGACAACCAAATGCCAAACCCGATCACAAACGCATTATTTGTCTACTATATGCCAACATTTTGTTCTTTCTGCATCCACCATCCAAAATATTAGGGCTTCAACAATTTTATTAAAATTCAAAGTTAATTATGGATAGGGAGTTTTCCTCAAATTCTCTAATTATTAAAACTAGGCTAAAATGTACAGCCTAATTAGTGATTTCAAATTCCCCGACTGCGACCTTCATACGTTTGAGTGTCCATTGGAAAGACGATGTCTGAAACTACTGTGCGCCGAAGGCTACACCTGAATGTATTGTATACCCGGGTACCTGGATACCACGAGATTGTGTACCTCTATCTATCTAATCCAGAGAGGCATGATTAAAGTGATGTCGGCAACATGTGGATTGAACTGTATCTGATTCGGCTAACGTTATGTTCACATATGTTGCCTTGGAGACAAATGACAAACCTGTAAGGGCCTGTAGAGAGAACAAGGAACACACAATCGGCCCCAGAGCATCATCAAGCATCTTGCATTCCAACATGGAAGCATCATGGTGTGGGCTGGGATTTCGTTGGGTTATCGCATCGATTTGCACTCTATAAACAGGTTTCTGTGACAGCTGTTCGCTATCTTGATGAAGTCCTAGAACCCGCTGTGATTGGTTGTTTTCAGATTATCTGGCACCGTCAGCAACACGAGGGCTATAATGCGCTGAAACATTCGTCATTAGACAAGCCAACATACATTTACAAACACCCATGCCTAATACGGGACTCGAACCCGCAGCATCGTGGTCTAGAAGCTAGCACGCTAAAGAACCCGCTGTGAAATTGTACGTTGCAACGTTTGGTCCTTCTTTGGTTTTAAAGGATAATAATGCGCGTCTCCATGGAGCTGGCATCGCCGTCGACTATCTGGAGAGTTAGGGAATTGCGCATATGGTTTGGCTGGCTCACTCTCCTGACTTTAATCCCATTGAAAATCTTTGAGATACCATCGATCGTGCTGTGTCTGCACATTTCCCACCCCCAACTACTCTTACAGAGTTGCAATCTACTCTACATGAGGAATGAAGATTACTTTACTCTGGGATGGTTGATCCCCTCATGGAAAGCATGGCCATACGCTATAAATAACTTTGTATGAAGATAAGGTGTGGTAGCATACTTTATTGATGTCGGTTTTGTTAATTCTTTTTGATTTTAAAATTATTTTGCTTATTACATCAATATGACTTCATCTTATAATTTATGAAAATTCAATTTTATTTTCATCTTTGTATTTAATTATTTGTTTTGTTTTATGCATAAAACTATTTGCGATTTTTCTTATTCATTTCTTGTCAATCAAAGCTGTACTTGTCGTTTTTTCGCATTTTACCTTTCGCGCTTAAGTTTCGGCAGTGAGTGTATCTGATGTTGAATGTATTCATCATGTTTGTAAAAAATTTTAACCGTTCTGATTAAATGGGTATTTGTTTTTTAATGTTTGACGTATTTAATGAAATCTGGAAACTTAAATTCAATCTGATCCAGTAACGAAAATCATTGAAAAAGTACAAACCAAATTTCCATTTGGGTTAAATCATTTTTCAGATATGTATTTGAACTCCAGTTATACTGCCCCCATAAAAGAAAAGTCAATTACAAAAGTGGTTCAGAGATCAAATTACATTCATGCAAAAAAATTAACATACATCGTTAAATTTTAATGAAATAAACGTGTTTTAAATAGATTGCAACAGAACTGAAAATATAGCATTGCTATCAAAAATATTAATTTACTTTTTAAAATAAAGTTACGGTTCACTAAATATTTATTTCGTTTACCTCTGTCGAGATGTTTCAGTTTTGGTAATAATATGTTTTGATCGCAATATTTTTTTTTTTTTTTTTTTTTTTTTAATTCATTGTTTTTTCTTTCTAGGGATTGTGTGAAAATTTCAATCTCTTGGCTTTTTAAATATTTTTTTAAAGAAATAGTATTGATTTTTTCATTCTTACTTTATTTTAGATCAATGAAGCATTTATGTCATTTACACTTTCGCTCTATCACTTGAAACAAAAAAAGCCTATACACCTTTATATATTAATTCTAAAACTATTCCAGCATAAACCCTGCTATTGTTAAACTTCTAGCTGCCGTCACAATAATATTTCACTTAATATTAATTAAAGCAAAAAAAATATATATTTCATGTATAAATTTCCGATGATAGATGATTTTATAAATTTTCGAGCTTAACTGTTAAATCTTATTTCTGTGAGATAACGCTTCACTAACAAAAGATTGGAAAAGAAGATTGTAACTTCAGCAATTAGCAGATATACCTTTTTATACTTAACTTGATAATTAGTTTATCTGACATCTATATTGAGATTTAATTATACACTGTTAAAAATTTGGTTCCACCCTGCACCAAAATTTGGTGCCCATTTAGCTGCCACCAACATTTGGTGCTTAGTTTCAAGAAATAATGGTGCTACCTCGGACACCATATTATGGTGATAGGTTGCACCAAAATTCGCGTTTTCGCTACACCACTTTATGGTGCATGGTTGCACCAAGATTCCCGTTTTCGCTACCCCATTTTATGGTGCATGGTTGCACCAAAATTAGTGTTTTCGCTACTCCATTTTATGGTGCATGGTTGCACCAAGATTCCCGTTTTCGCTACCCCATTTTATGGTGCATGGTTGCACCAAAATTAGTGTTTTCGCTACTCCATTTTATGGTGAAACGTTGAACCAATATTTGCGTTTTTGTTATACCATTTTATGGTGATAGTTTAAACCCCCTTTTATATTTTTTGTACCGCATTTTGAAGTTAAGGATGAATCAATATTTATGATTTCTGTCCTCAACTTAAAGGTGCATTAAATGTTGAATAATGCGTCCCCCCCCCCCCTGCTTGTTATAGCTGTGGATAGAATATATATTTTTTAATTAAATATTGTTTGTATTAAATAATTTTTTTTGTTTTAAATTATTACTTTTTCATATATTATATAGTTTTATAAATAATATTTTGTATATAAATTATTTTAATGTATTATAAATAAAAAATAGTTATCATTTCAACATTCAATGAGGATATAACTGCATGGGTTCTTCAGCTAGGGCAATGAAGTAGTATAATCATGCATTAATTAAAAATATATCCATTTGGAAACAACCAATATTAAAGTTATTTTTTTTTTTCAACAAATAAAATATCCACATATTAAGTAGAAAATATAATTAAAAAAAATTCTATTTCTAATAAGCATTACTATTTATTTAAAAACTGAATACCTTTATTTATTGTTACCAACAATAACCCTTTTAAATAATTAAAATTATGATCAGATCAACAATTCTCATATTTTAGCAAACTATTTTTATAGCCCTGTATATTTCACACAGAATACTTGAACAGGAAAACATTGTTTACTTATTTAATCAGATCTCAAATGCAATAAAAATGAGTCACATGACCCCCTCAATTTCATATATATATTCAAATTTAAATAGCAGCTTCACATTATAAATGAAAATACAAAATCAAAATATTTTATTAATTGCACATTACAAAAAAGCAAACTGAACAGATGTAATTACAAAACATTTTATGAATAACAATACGGTTGGTAAAATTAGCATCCCACTTTCTACACCACAACTTGTGTTAAGGAAACCACAGCTTCAGAATACCATTATATTTTGCCCTGTTGGACATGTGTATCTAAATTATACTATCAAACAAATTCTGTTTAAATATATTTGTAAAAAAGTAATATATTATAAACATACATTTTTAATACAGAAGAGACAGTACTTTTCCCTTAAAGGGTGCTATTGGCAAAAAATATCCAAGTACAGTACGGATTCTGCGTTAAGAACTGTTTACGTAAAACCAAGCCAAATCATGGCAACCATAGGCAGTTAACTTATTAAAAAATGGCAGCTGCTGCCATTTATTGGCAAAAATTATCTTGGCGCAGAATCCGTACCACACTTGGATTTTGCCAATGGCCTCCTTTAACGGAAAAGTACTGAAGAGGCTTTTTAAAACATTTAGTTGATTAAAAGTCTGTAACTGAGCACTAAAACAACTTATTACTTTGCAGATTATATTTTTTATCATATTACAGCAACCTTTCATTATGCAATGATATCACGTAGCTTAAAATAGAATATATTTTTAAAAAAATTATTTAAAGTCACCTTCAGAGGAAGTCATTTTACTGTTATTTGTACAAAATGCAACTTTTTCATGTTGAAATAGGGGAATTCTTAATAAAGAATAATTAAAAAAAGCTGAGGGACAACCAATAATACCACAAACATACCGAAAAAGATAGCTCATGTTTATGTTTATTACGAGCAGGGTAGAAATGAAACTTTTGAAAGTCTACTTTATTTAGCACACAAAAACATTGTTTTTAATCAGGGTTCCCACACTTTTCATACAATAAGAAGCTACTAAACACCTTTAATATTTTTCATAAGAACTAACCTTAACTTGCATACATGAATTAAAAATCAAACCTGAACAAGATTTTGTATGATAATTAGCATAAACTATCTTATTTAAAAATAAACAACACATTTGAAACCATTAATACCACAAAATATCGAAAATGAGTCAAATCTAGTTAGCTGTAATAAATAAGCTGGAATTTTAAATTACTATTAGAGAAAAATAAGAATTATTAAAGGTTTTTATAAATGAAAACTAAAAGTAAGGATTTCTTAAAGAGCAAGACCTAGTAGAAACATTGTTTATACATAAATTAAATATAAAACATGTACTAGATTATTTAAGGTTTTCTTAGAATAAAACTTGTAATAAGTTCTAGTCTTCTTGAACGGAGCATCAGGCTACTTATCCAGATCATATACGAACCACGTTCTGGTGCAGCATAGTCTTCAATTGTGTACTCATTTGACTTAGATCCATTCCTGCTGCTACAATGATAGGTTATCAAAATTTAATGGACTTTGAACGTGGCATTATAGTCAGCGCTTGAAAGAGGGACATAGTATCTCCGAGGTGGTAAATAAACCGTGTATCTATTACCCGGTAAAACATCAAATCTCAGAGAAATCGATGCGGTTAGGAAAATACCTTGAAAGACAGGGACCATCAACAACTAAGGAGAATCCTTAAACAAGATGGAAATGCACCACTTCTACAAATTGCCACAAATTTCAATGCTGGGGCATCAACAAGTGTCAATGTGCAAACAGTTCAAAGAACCATCAATGATGTGAGGCGGAATCCCACACATGACGTTGTTAACTACATGACACAAGGATTTACGATTCGCCTGGGCCCACCAATATCGCTATTGAACTGTTGATGACAAGAAACTGTTGCCTGGTCTGATGAGTCTCCTTTACAATTGTATTGGGCAGATGGACAAGCAGGGTTTGGAGACAACCTTATGAATCCAAGGATCCTACATGTCTACAGGGAACTGTTTAACTTAGTGGAGCCTCTGCGATGATATGTGGCATATGCTGTTGGAGCGATATGTGACACCTGACAAGTCTAGAGACGACTCTGACAGGTATGTAAGCATCTTCTCCCATCACCTGCACTTATTCAAGTCCATGGCACATTCGGCTGGACTTGGGCAATTCTAGCAGGACAATGGGACACTCCACATGCCACGAGTAGCTACAAATTGGCTCCAGGGACACTCTTTTGACTTTGGACATCTTCGTTGACCACCTAAACCCCCAGACAGGAATATTAGTATATCTGGGATGCCTTGCAACGTGATGATCAGAAGAGATCTCCACCACCTCGCACTCCTATGGATTTGTGAGCTGAGCTGAGCATCATCATCGGGAAACTGAAATATACAAAAAAGCATGATTAAGTCCCGAGTTTATTATTATTTTTATTATGTATAAAATTGTGTTTACTTTACTGCAATTTCATTGAAATATCACTGGTCGCTCTACACAGAATAATTTTTTTTATTATTTAATCGATAACTATCCGAGACGATTTATTATTTATGCAATTTATTTCTCAATTAAACTCTTATAGTCCGAAGGAGGGCTGCATGTTAAGGTACTCCATCGGACATCATTATAATTTTTTTTACAGAATGTGGAGAAAAGTTAGATTATGAGTCCACTGGTCTGCCGTGGCAAAAATGGCCGAAACTGGTCAAAAATCGATATGGAATGAGTTGAACTAAATCCGATTGCCAAATAATGAGCATTCTTTTTTTATTTTATAACCCTTAGTTCTTTAATTTTCAATTAAAGGCTGCAGATGGTTCAGATATCAGGCGACGGCTTACTTGTATCTTTTAAAAATGAATCAAGTACACAATATATATTATGTCCCTAATGACGTAACTGATGTTGCCAATTAAGCTCACTTTTGAAATATGCTAGTTTTCTGACCCAGAAATCAGAAATCATTTGCCTCCTTCTTCATTGAAAATCAAAGTGCGTTGGCTGACCAGAAGAAAAAGTGAGTTAATATACTAGCAAGTTACGGCATATTTGGCAGTCGGATTTAGTTCAAGTCATTAAATGTAAATTTTCGAGCAGTTTTGGCCATTTTTGCCACAGCAGACGAGGGGATTTACATTCTTCGCATTCTATAAAAAATACAGAATGATGTTCGATGATGTACCTCAACATGCAGTCGTCTCTTAGTCTATTAGTGATACAGGTAGAATTGAAATAAAGGATATATAAAAAGACAATAAACTACGCGTGAAAAAAATACATTTAAAATAGCATTAATTGAAAACGTATAATTTGAACGAAAGGGGCCTTAAACATTCTTTTTCAGAAAACATGTTTAGATGAAAATGCATTGAATTGTTCGAGAAATTGATTAAATTGAACTTTTGAATATTTTGTATGATTAAACTTTCAACTGCTGTGGCATAAACTGTTACATAATTCATATGAGCGGCCTCTCAAACCATTCTTCCATAAGCGTGATTAAAAGTTGACGAAAAATTAATAAAATATTACTTAAGTACTATTATTTATTTGAAAAGAGGAGGGACCATTGTTCACTTTCAAGGGTGGAAACATTTCATGAAAAATGACTCGGGTCTGAAACTGCATACAACAGTTAAAGCTTATAAACTTTAGGATAATGCTAATAATTATTGAATAAAATAATTTTTTATTCATACATATGTCACTTTTGTAGAAAGGGTGCAATATAAGTCAAAATTTATCATTTTGAGTAAAAAACCCGAGACTGCATGTACTTGAAGCTAGTTGAATGGCACAAGATTGTTTTCATATTAAATTCAAGCTGAAACAGACTTAAGCGTCCTTCCAGCCCATATAATCTATGATTATGTATACACTTTAACTTAAAAAAAAAAGAATTTTGGGTTGTGTCACTTTTGTAGCAAGAGTGCGATAAAACATCGTGAAATCAGAAATTTTAATGTAATTTCACTGGTAATGCATTGCTGCGAATTTGTCAACATCACTGAAGCCTAACTGAACACAGGGCAAATCAGTTTCTGCATCGATAAATAATTTACAGTAAGCAAAAAACATTTACCATATATGTAAAATAAAGCATTTTACTTACCTTGATATTCGATTAATGATTTAAATACTCTGTGCTAGACATTAGCTTTCGGTCTTGATGCGGTTGTTGTCGATTTCAATCGGTTACGGTTGCGGTGATCCGAGGTTGCACCATATTTTCGTGCAATCTCCTCATCAGTATTTTTCGTTGATGGAAGTTGCACCACTTTTTGGTGCAACTGCCTGCCGGCCATGAAATTGCACCAAAATTTGGTTCAACGTTGAACTGAATTTTTTAACAGTGTATATTTGTTCCCTATAGTGGTGGATCCAAATGGAAATCCCGAAGAAAATTGCTCACTCCGTCATTTCACTTTGAAATCCTAAAAGATTTCCTGCCAGTTTTTGATGAACAAGCACAAATATTGGTCAAGAAGCTACAAAAAGAATCGAGAAAAGAATTCACTGATATTGTTTTACCAATAACTCTTTGCAGTCTGGATATAATATGTGGTAAATAGTTTAAAAAAGTCTCTTTTGCGTTTTAATATTACTCGCAATTTAAGTATTTGAATAATTACTTTATTTTAATACCAATTTTATTTTATTAAAAGTGTATTTATCGGTTTGTTGTTCATTAAACGTATAGCTTCTTTTCTTCGTGACTTTAGTTTAAGTTAATTCGGATAAAAGAGTTAATATGCAGCTTCTCTAAATATTATGATCTTCCTGAATTCGATAAAAATAAAAAAATAATATTAAATATAAGTAAAATAACTCGAAAGGACTCTGTTTCACATTCCTATTTAAGTTCCTATCTTTTATAGTCACGGAGAATGCCAAACGGATCTTCGAGCTCTACCCACTCACGATCTGGGATGCCAAATATAGTCACTATACTATTTAAACCTGTAGAAAAACTATTTAAACCTGGAGAAAAACTATTTAAACCTGTAGAAAAATTATTTAAACCTGTAGAAAAACTATTTAAACCTGTAGAATTTGATGTTTCATCGTGATTTAAAGAGTTTCATCAATACTCTTATTGTTATCAAATTAATTTATGAAATTCTATTAGTATTTTTTCGCTATCTTTGTACTTAAATTCGTATCCAAGTGATATTAACTTCTAAAACCAGAAACATATTCATGATTTTAGAAATTAATGCATTCAATAATTTATTAAAAGAATTATCTTTTCCATTATTAATGATCCCAATATTGTCGAGGTTATTTACAAAATCCTAGAAAAGAATTTAATCCACTGACGGTCATGCACGTATATATGCTTAATTTGATCCCCAGTTTTTCTAACAATACACAACATTTTTAAATTAATAAATAATATTTCAAATGAAATATTTTTATTAGGATGATAAATTGTAATCTATCTAAAACCAAATAAATAAAATATAATTTAACAAAGTTATATATTTGAATTAGAAATATAATTTTAAAATTCTTGCATGAAAACAACTGTGGAATTTCACTCATTCCCTGGACCGTCAGTGGGTTAATAAAATTTCGTAGATTATATTCCCATATAAAATTAATATACATTGATACCTTAACGAATCGTATATTAAAATTTTATTGATGATCTTTGAATGAATGTTAGTGATTACTTTTCCAGCAATTTACTTTAATGTTTACTTTAAGGTTGACTTTAAAAAACTCTAAGTGCGGCAATGTTAATGGGAAAAAAATATCATCACAAAATGTTGGGAAAATGAAGATTCCATTCACATTTAAATTATTCCATTTCACATTTTAAAAAATTCCATTCACCAAACTAAAGATAAGAAAGATTTGAAATAAAAAAAAAATAATAAACGTAATTTTAAGCTTAATATAAATCAGGAAAGATAAACGATACATAAACAAGATTAAACGTTTCCTTTCTACACAACTTTAAATATTGATAATTGAGCTGCCTCAAAATTTTCTTTTAAGAGCCTTAAAAGTATCTATAATAGGCAGTGGTAGAAGTGGGGAAAAAAAGGTGGGGGGACGGCCAAAAGTTGGTGACAAGTGCACCCCCTCAACGATAAATTTTATAATTTCGTTTCTAATAAAAATAAATTTATAACAATTAAATAAATAACAATTAACTAGTATAACTAGTAGAAAGGAAACAATTTGCGACTTAGTTTTTTTTACTAGGAAGTAAGAGATGAAGTGAAGTAATAATTCAACATTATATACATAACTGTTTATTTAGATTTAAATATTGCCTCTAAATAAGTATACTTTCATAAAATTAAATTAATAAGGAATTCTATTTTATTTTTTTTAACTACTTTATCTTTATATTTTTTTCTAGTTCCTCCAAAGTTAAAATTTGACCGGGTGAAAATACCTATATCTTTATACAAAGTAGTATAATACATTGTTATAATTGTTTAAGAGGAAGTTCTAGTAAGGATCATTCTCTATACTCGCTATGTTACAATCTTCTAGTCCAGAGCATTTAGAAACTACTTTCTAAAACCATCTTGACTTTTGGTACGTAAATGATCACTTAATGAAATGAGACATAAATAATTATTTTTTTCAGTGACTTAAAACTTTTTCTCAGTGTCATTACATTTCGAATTTCCCTACATGCTTGGTATATTTTTTAAGAAGAAAATCTATGCTTAATTAATTTTAGTACTATCTAATATCCCATGTCCAGTATTGCTTAATGTTCAAAGAAATTTATGAACAAAATTAGTGATAAAAACTGAAAAATATAGTCGCGAATAAATAAAAAAATATTATACAATTTTGAATTACATGACTCGGAAGACAGTGATAAGATTAATTTGTTTCAACAATTTTAGCATTGATAGTATATACAAGTATTGTATCGTGCATTCAAAAATTGAAAGTAAAAAAATTGCAAAATAATATTTTACCTTCTTAAAAGAAATGTTTGCATTTTTCAGCTTTCTCGTTTGGCTTCATGGATAATTTTTCCTGCACATTTATGAGTTTTACTGGTTTTGTGTTTAAAAATATGCTTTCTTAAGGATTCTCGTTAGTCAAATTCCTTGTCTCCATGTGGCAAAATGTTACACCCTACCCATTCGTTAGAAAGTTTCAAACCTTGTTTTTTTTCTGGTTCCAAGCTTTTTAGCAGCCTTTTGTATGTGTTGCATCCAAGTTTTTGTTCTTCACAAGTAAGCCATGGATACTCGTTGTATTTTTGAAGGTGCGTATCATTTTGTGTCCAATACTTTGGATAATCATTACTGCAGTGCGTTTTTGCTTACTGTTGCTGCCACGTGCTAGATTCTCTCTCCACGTGGTCTCTTCAACTTGATGCACTTGCACATTTTCCACTGCTCCTTCCTCAACGTTCTGTAGTATATCGGAGTCATTTTTCTTACAGTTTTGAAACCAAATATATCAATCTCATCTTGTTTTGTACTAGATGGATTACGAATACAAATGCCATTTAGAATCAGAAGTAAGAGTTAATGTTTAAGTTGGAGGAATACACGGTTTTCTACTAATAATCAACTAAACACATAACATTTTAAAGTAAATGGTCGAGGACAAAACAGGAAATGATAGTGCAATAAATACGTCTTTTTCTATTCACTCCTCAATAATAACCCCAGACAACGGGCGCCGAAACTCGCCGCGCATTTCCAAAAAAAATTGACGGAATCTGCTTTAAGCAAAACAAAAATGAAAGTATAAAAAATAACAAACAGCCAGAAAAAGCAGAAGCAATGAAAATGGTTAATTCTATTTTTTCCCCCTCCCCTTTTAGTTTATAGACGGATTGAATGTTTTTTTAAATTGGGGGAATAGATTTCGGTAGTTTTAGAAGTGGGGGGATGGATTTCAGTGTTTTTAGAAGTGGGGAGACGCATGGGTATTTTCTGGACAAGTGGGGGGACGCGTCACCCCGCGTCTACCCACACTTCTAGCACTGATAATAGGACATTTGATAAGAACATATATTTCCTGCAAATCACGGGTTAAGTGAATACAGTCTCAAGTTATGACCTCGTCGCCATTGAGATGACCCTGAAATATTTGGATAATGTCTTCCTCCTTTCTAAGTAGTTAAAGTAAAACGATCTGACAAGATTGACAACAAAGACATGTGTTTGTAATATTTTAACATGTTTTAATAATTTAAGATAAACTTCCTTTTTCTTTGTTACATCTTCATTTGCAAACAACGTTCTTTTAATTAAATCCTATGTTGTGAGAGGGAAAGGCTCACTTTAAAAGATGTAGTGGAGAGAACATAGTTGAATGACGAAACATATCTAGAATGACCAGTGGCAAAAAGCTAATGCAACGCTATCAAGAAATATCCATTTTAATAAAATTTAAGTGGTGGAGCGCCAAACTGCGTTCTCAATCTCTCTATACCCACTACTTAACATACATTTTCAAATACGTACTTAAATGAAAAACATTTTAATAATATATTCAACGATGCAAATTGTTGAATTTATAATTTGTGGGCATTGTTCATTTTTTTAGCCGACATTTTAATGTATAACCAAACATATAACCTTATTGTATATTTCACTTAGAACTATTAGACAAAATTCTAATCTTATTACAGTAAGATATGAATTTTTTTAATTTTAAAGACTATTATTTTTTATATTTCCTACTATTTTAAGAAGATTAACCATTAATATACACCCCTTTGTAGTCTTCACAATCAGCAATTAGTATTTATTTAATTTTTTATTTCTTGTTCCAAGAAACTACTCTCGGTGTAAGCATCAAAGCTCAGGAGAACAGTGATTCCCAATACGTTCAGTCTGTTTCAAAGTAAGTATAGCAATATGTGATACTTTCTTCTCTCTTGAATATAAATTGTATAATTATTTTTTAACACGCTTTTATTAGCTTCGTATGTATCTATGTAAAGGAATCTTTAAACTCTATTCTCAACCACTTCAAAACGTTGGAGTAATTTGAAACTTTGCACAGTTATCAAGGACGGATAACAATACAATAATTCAATAAGTTTGTCGCATTATCCTCACCAGGATCTTCAGGATTAGCGATTTTTCATATTCAGAGACACGCTAGTGTTTTGTGCCAAGTACTATGGCATGTACTAAGGCATACACATGACTTAAATTTGAGGAACTATTGGCAGGAACAACTGGAGAGTTTTGTACACTTAACTAAAAAAAAATCATAGTTTACAACAAAAAGTTTATAGTTTAAAAAACTAAAAAACATGCCTTAATATAAAACCAAACTAAAAAATAGAAAATAAATAATAGTGTAAAAAACAATAAAACACGCTTGAATAAAAAACTAAACTAAAAAAATAAAAAAAGTAGAAAATAAATAATAGTTTAAAAAAATAAAAAATAAAAATACGCTTTAATAGAAAACTAAATTAAAAAGTAGAAAATAATTTTAAATAAGTTTGAAATAAGAATAGTGTGATTAACAAGAAATATTTATTTGATCGTAAAAAAGCGTGGGGTGCTTTTTAAGATATTTCCATAATGGCTCTACTTTTATCAATATCTGTCATTAAATATTTACAACAATTGACATCAAGCACCCCGCACTTTTATACGATTAAATAAATATTTCTTGTTAATCACTCCATTCTTATTTCAAACTTATTTAAAATTATTTTCTACTTTTTAGTTTAGTTTTCTATTAAAGCGTGTTTTTTAGTTTTTTAAACTATTATTTATTTCTTGTAAACTGTAAGTTTTAACAAGTACTAGAGGTACATTTTTATTCTCGAGAAAACTTTTTATCATTAACTTATGTTATTAAATATTGAATTACTTGCCAAAATTCTTTAAAAAGTCAGTATGCCTTAAAAGTATACAAATGTAGGGGAGCTACAATTTTATTCCGAACTTGGATGAAATTTTTCTCAATATGATTTCGAAACAAGCGCGAGATCCCTGGCTACTTATAATTTCGAAAAACATTTTTCTTATTATTATTCCTTAAGGGATATGATAATTATCTACTAAACCTATTTTAAACGGGTTTTTTTTTTTCTCTAGATATCTTGATTAATTCTCATTATCGGTAATGCAATTTCAGTCCCATGTTTTTTTGTTGTTTTTTATGTTTCGGGGAGTTAAGAGGTTCATTTAGGGTAATGAGGCTAGTCTTATAACTTACAATTGACTGGACCAATTAAAATTTGAAGCGGTTGCGCCGGGCAAAGCCGAGTGAGAGCTGTGGAGAGCGAACGCTTATAAGCACTTCAGCTAGTTGAATGATAAATGTTATTTTTCTGGAAGTGAAAGGGAAAAAATCTCAACACACAGCGAATTAAGGTGCAAATTTCTTCTGCACAAGCGTATCTCTTCACTCGTAACATAAAACTTATTTTAAATTGTAGGAATTATATATCTTCATTCTGTTTAGCAGAAGAATCAATGTTTATGAATATTCCAAATGGCAATAATGGAGCTAGAAATATTCGTTATTCTATTCCACCTGAATAACCTTGATTATTTTTCATGAATTCATTTAATTTATTATTATTTTTCCCTTTTAAAAAATTTATAAAAAATATTTCTCAATGTCCTCTTAATTTAATTACGTTTGCTTTTTATCATACGCTATTTCCGTATCTATATTTGCAGTTCTCTTTCAGTATAACTAAAGTAACATAAATAATATTAATCTCTATCCTTTTTTTAATTCAGCGTACTGATTAAGTTATAAATTTGCGTGACATTGATTGTATATAATAATATAAAAGACTATCCTGTTTATAAGAGATGTATCTTTTAATAAATGTCATTATAGAAAAATGCACAAAAATGTAATTGCAAGATACTGTTGACATTTTTTTTTTTTTTTTTAACTTGACACAAAGTGATAATAAGCCGACATAAAGTAGTGTTTGATATAAAAACATTTTCTTCAGAGAAAAATAAATGATGATGAATTGATTATAATTTGGCATACCAAAAATGAGGCCCTGCTGACGTGATATGCAGACGTGATATACCTCTAGTGATATACTCCCGTTCAACAGATTGAGATGAAATTTCAGGTATAGTTTATTCAGAGGTTTCTCGGATTCTGCGAATTGCAACAAAATGGCCCTCACGGTTACGGTTATAGTTACAGAAACTCGAAATTTTTGAATGGCAACACCTAGTTTTTCCTATCGCAAAAAGCTCAGCGCATGCGAAAACTCTTAAGAGCGTTGAAACGGTGCGTGCATCACAAAAAACGGACGCGTTATGCACGCACAAAAAATAGCTCTGCGAACGGCCAAAAGATATACGATCGGGCCACATGGAGGAAATTAGCACATAGAAAAACGATAAAATTGCCTGTAATGGTTCCCTTGTGAAATTTGACATTTGTCATATGCAAATTTCCACCTTTCACCCCGATTGCGTGGTTTTTTTTTTGTTTGTTTTTTTGCCGTTCTCAAAACTGTTTTACTGTTTTTGTGCGTGTATAACACGTCCGATTTTTGTGATACACGCTCCATTCCAACGCTCTTTAGGGTTTTCGCATGTATTGAGTATTTTGCAACAGGAAAAAGTAGGTGTTACCGTTCCAAAATTTCGAGTTTTTGTAACTATAACCGTAATCGTGAGAGCCATTTTGTTGCCATTCACAGAATCTAGAGCTCATACCGCTGAATAACTATACCTTCATCTCTATCTGTTGAACGGAACGGCCTCTAAAAGTCCCTATATTGGCCAAGTTATTTTGGGCCACCCTGTACATCAAGTGAAAATCCCCCTCTGACAATCATAAAATGAGAAGATGCCTGCAAGTAAACAATAGCGAAATTGGGGTGGATGCTTGTCAGCCACTGCACATATTAAGTAGTAGCACATCTGGTGATGCTTCTAAAGCTGTTTTCTCAATTAGAATATCCCGGGGAAAAGATTTAAAATTAAAAGTTGAATATAGAAAGGTACAGCATAGCAATTCTTAAGTAAGTGAGAAGTTCGAATTTTTCGTTACTGTGTTTAAAGGGTTCACAACATTAAAGAATTATAGCCATACGAATTCAATATTACTCCGTTAAAACGTCAATGAGGACTGGGGAACTCTTCAGCATCAATGATATGATCTTTTTAGCGTGCCTACTCCTAGGGCCACAACTAGAATTTCTAACGGCCATGGCAGACTAAGATTTTGGCGCCACCCCTCCTCGCATGTTATTGATATACTCCAATGTCCTGTCAATTTTATCTTATTTAAAATTAATTCAGGTTCAATTTTATGAATGCTATAGTGTGATAGTTTGCAAATTTAGGTGACGATTGGCTAAATGTTTTGTGATATTATTTATCATCAATAACATAACTAGTAATAATAATAGCTTATACACTTACAGTATATAAATAAGTATAACCGATAGTCTAATCCTAAAAGTAAAAGATTCAAACTAAATTTACGAGGGGTTTTTTTTTTTTTTTTTTTTTTTTTTTTTTTGCAGGAAAGATTTTGATGGCACCATCATAATCAAGAGATGGTTCTCTCTTGTACTTAATGAAAATAATGCTCTATTCATGAATCTATCTTGCCCCACTGTGCTTCGTAAGGGATTTTAACAATTCCCAATTTGCTAAAACTTCTTTCGCCTGAAGCAAACGTTACAGGAAGAGTTAAAAATATATTTAAAGGTGTGGTCTGGCTTGGATACCCTTCTTCAAATCTGTGTATGTAAATGGATCTCAAAAAAGTTACTGGAGGTGTCGTTTTCTCAGTGTTATCAACTGCCAAGGCATGGTGTTTAAAACTTTCCACGCTTACTCCCCCCCCCCCCCTATTTCCAGCGCTGCCTACTCCTAATATATATTAAAGTATCAGAATTATGTATCAGTTTTTCTTGCTCTTCTGTATATAAAACGCAAAGTTTTTATTACAAATATATTAGTGTAATATACTTATTAATAAGCATTTTTATCTTTTCTGACGCTCTACTTTTGCAGGATTGCAGATTTCCATACATCCCTACACTTTAACGCGCATAATAATCGAATTTTTCAATATATATTAATAGTTATTTATCTTTCAGAGTAGCTGATATTGTAATGGAAAGATCAGTGAACTTATTCTTATGGCCAGATTTCATTTTTGGTCTTACGAAGAAAGGAAGAGATTTCAAAACACATCTGAAGACACTTCACACTTTTACAAGATCTGTAAGAAATTGTTGGCGCAAATCTATTTTAAAATTTATATAGGTCAACAATAGAAAGTCATTCATTTTTATTACAACACTGGAATTTATTTGAACCTCCGTCAAATAATAATTTAATATATTTAATGTCTAATTTGATGTGACTTAAATATAATATTTATCTATTGAGTTATTGAACTCTTGTTTTAAAAGGGCAAATAAATATGTTTTTATAAAATAATTCATCGTATAAATCGAAATATAGTAATTAATAAATATTACAGCTTATGAGTAAATTGGAAAATGGAAACGCGTCTGCTTCGCTTTAAAGATATATATATATATATATATATATATATATATATATATATATATGATTATATATATATATAATTCCCCAGTGATTAGATAAGTTGAGGCTTCTAGCTCGCGCACGTTCACATTAAAAACCTCGTGACATCAATGTTTTCGTGTTGGTATGGGCAGGATTGAAGATTTCAACGAATTACGAGACATTAAGCAGCTGTATTTGACACTTACATGTGACAGAAAAAGGTAGCTGGAATCGATAACAAACTTCATCCTCCTTAAATTATATTTAACAGAAAAGTAATAATTCTTGCAAAAGCTTTTTTTTTTTTTTTTAATAATACTAAATTAAATCATTTTTTAATTTTAAATAAATACCAATTCCTTTTGAGACTTTAAACTGGAAAAAACTTTCGAACATACTGCGAAATCTATCCTAAATATATATATATTTCGAGAGTATATATATATATATATATATATATATATTTCAAGAGTAAGAATCAATAAAACACTTTAATTTTTCAAAATATTCTTGAATTTTCAAGGAAGCTTTCGACCTGTCTTCAATTACTGTAATTTCGCTGAAGTATTATTTCTGATAAGGGTCGAAAAAAGTATTTAATTTTATTATAAAAAGTTATTGAAACGTTGAAAAAAGTTATTGAAACGTTGTGAAAAGATCAATTTCTAAAACATTATGCTAATTTTTCAGTGTGTTCAGGTGCTTCAAGTGTGATGAAATAAAAATGTTACTTTTGCGAATTTTTTTTATTTAACAATTCATTTTTAATGTAAAAATGAATTTTTGTTTACTTTTATCTATTGCAGCACCTGACGTAATATGTTGTTCAAATTATATTTGTGATAGGACGCTGAGTGTTTATTAAACTCTAAACATCTATATATACTGTATATAAATTACGTATAGGTGATACAAGAAAAGAAAAAGAAGCTTTTGTGCGGCGATTCAGATACAACTAAACGCAAACGTAAAGCACTAATGGATGTTCTATTGGAACATCATATCAAAACAAAAAGCTTGAATGAAGAAGACGTCAGAGAAGAAGTGGATACATTTGCATTCGAGGTAAGTGTCTAATGATTACTATGATCATCAAATAAATGAAATTCCCTCAATACCGTTGGAAAATACAAGAGTGTTCATCGAATATACAATAAAATTTCTTTACAAAACTTTTTTTTTTGCGACATAAAGAAATAAAAATGTTCAAGTAAATAATTTTAGTATATTACCTAATGATAATTTAAAAAAAAAAAATCAAATTATAAAGTTGTGTATCATAATTTATGACTAACACATAGTGAAACCAAAGCGTTTTAGAAAATTTTCTGAGAAATTACTTATAAGAATATAAATAATCCATTTCTATCTCATTTGAAGTTAACTTAATGGATTTGGTCCATTCATAAAATGTCTTGTGATTTTTATTTGCTTATTTTACCACGAACAAGTGTATTTTTCTCATGCCTAGAGTGTGCTTAGATTATTGTGCCTAGAATATCTGTTTAGAATTTTTTTTTAACTGGATTGATGTCTCACAGAAGGTAAAGATAAATAATATTTACAAATATATAACAAAAAGGGAAATAGTTTTCTATTTGTCTGTGGTTCTATAGAAAGTAACTTCCAATGCGCGTAGAACTCAAATTTTAAACATAAATAGTATTCGATATCTAATTTTATTTTTACGGAAAGAATATTTGAAAATTAGTAATTTTTAATTAGTTTTTTCAATCCTAAGACAGAAAAAAAAACATCTCATATCTATTAGTTTCCAAAACTCCCACCAAATGGAAGCTCTACAATCTTGTTCACTAACCCAAATATCTTCCAAATGATTTTCTTTGGAGAAGGAGGAAGAGTGTTAACAGGGGTAAAAAAAATTATATTTTCGAAGAAGTGACGTAAGGTGGAGGGGAATAGATTAACAGTATTTTATTTTGTTTCTCGATGTATTAATAAGGAAATTATAAACATTTCACCTATAGCTTTGCGTAGCAATGAATCTTTTAGAGAGCGAAATGAGTATGTGCTTGCTTAGCAAGGGACTTTTTAGAAAGCAAAGCGAGCCTATGCTTGCATAGCAATGAAGCGTTTAGAAAGGAATCGCCAAAAGATAAGATCTATTCATATTGTCAGATCTCTGCAACTCGAAGCTATGGTTCTAGTACCATATATAACAATACTACTTATAGTTATTTTGTGGATTTTTGAAAAAGATTTACTTAAATTCCATGAGTTTTATCTGTCATATTTAGGGACATGACACGACATCTTTGGGTATGAGCTGGGCTTTATACTTGATTGGACTTCATAAAGAAGTTCAGGTATCTCTTCACGAGGAAATGGATCGGATATTTGGAAATGACGTCGAGAGAAACATCACTACCGAAGATTTAACTGACATGAAATATCTCGACTGTGTTTTAAAGGTAGAGTGAAATTCCAGTTTAAAGAAGTAGTTTCATTTTTATAACTTTTTCTGCCACTTGATTATTTTTCCTCTGTTATCCCCTTTTACGTAGTAGGGAGTTTGGATGACAGGGTGTTTTTTGAGAGACCCACATAATTCCCATATGTCTATTAAATTTTAAATCTTCTCTCTTCATTTCCCTCAAGTTTTCCCAACGCACTACTCCTTAGTTAATAAACTACAACTTAAAATTGCAATAATTTAATTAAATAATAAATTTACTATAACATGTGAACTATAATTTTTTGCACGTTCTTTTATTTGAGAATATTTCAATATGTTCATTTATTTCACTTGATTGTAGATTGCACACAGCAAACCTTGTATAAAATTTTGTGTTAAACATTCGCATTTTTCCCAAGGCTACATAGTCACAACCTGGCACCTAAAGAAGCAAGTTGCTTAATATGAGAGATAAAGAAGGAAGAGTAACAGATCATTTGAAGCAGAATCATTTGCTTTAATATTTGAATAACTTTAAATAACAGTTATTTGCAGTTATGTAATTGAAGCTGTCTAACGCATATTCTAATCAAGAAAACGTAATTTAAGGATCTAAAAATCTAAGGAAAAATTCAAAAACGTTTGGAATTTTCTGTTAAATATCTTGTAGCACTTCCCATTTGTAAGTCTAACAGCAGTTAATATTTTAACTGAAATAGTTTTTCACTTAGTATCCAAGAAACAGTTATAGTATTGGAAGATATTTTTTACTACGAAAATAAAATCAGATTACCCTCCCAAGTGGAAAAAAGTCAGTGTTTTGATCATACGTTTAAAATCAGGAAGACACTTTATCGAATTATCTCGACTTGTAAGTCAAACTACTTGGTAAAAGTTTTCTTACATTTCACCAAAAACTACAATACATAAATCTATAATAATTGTTCATAATAATATCAATAATATTCAATTACAACATTATATTTCTTGTTCAAAAATGTTTGCATTATTAACATATTGTATTCAACTTTTAATAGGAATCTCAAAGATTATATCCATCAGTCCCATTCTTTGCTAGGCATATAAGTGAAGACTTTCAGATATGTAAGTAATTTACAGAATTTCGTTACAAAACTTATTTAAATCCTTCAATCACTTTCCTTTCATTTTCTTTATTTACTTACAATTTTCACCTGAGTTAATTCAGTTACCCCATATAAAATTTATTTCTCATCTATATGGAGGAGTAAAGGCTCTCTCTGGATAAATGTAGAATTTCTATCTAATTCCCTCTTGGGGGATTCACAATCCACATGGGCCTATCTGGGTTTTCTGAATGGGCCCATATGAAGAAACTCATGTGGATCGGCATATAATTCCTGTACCCCCAATCTACGTGTTTTCTATTTGTGCTGTTCATCAGGACCCACAATGTAACCCAATATTTACCAATGTGAGTGGGTCCGTATAAGCGTGCTACCTGGGAAATAGCATTAATAAGTGTTAATAAACTCCTACTCATGATATTCAACGTGGATAAACTTAAGCGACATAACTTTTAAAAATTTTATCATAGTAATTACTTCTTATAATTGCTGACCCTGAATATGTATCGTAACTCAATTATTGAAAAAAATAAAAGATTGGTTCTATCACCAAAATAATTTTTAAATATTAATCAATGTATAATTATAAACTTAAGCTATAAAATACTTTCAAAATATAATATTTAACAAAACTTACATAAAGAAATTTTAAATTTAGTCTCTTACGATTCAAATCTAAAAAAAATATCAGTCATTGAAATTACTTTACTGTAGTTGCAAAAATGTCCATCTTGTGAACTCTTATTCACAAAATACAAATGACGTTATATAATATTGGCAATGTATTCACTTACTCGAATGATTTTCAGTTAACTTTAAACTATTTTATAAATAATATAGGTGGTTACACTATCCCGAAAGGAGCTTCCTGTTTTGTACTTTCATACTGCTTGCATCGTGACAAGGACGTTTTTCCTAATCCTGAAAAATTTGATCCAGATAGATTTTTGCAAGAAAATTCTGTCAATCGCAACCCTTACGCTTATGTTCCATTTTCTGCGGGTCCCCGCAACTGCATTGGTAAGTATACATTTAAATACAAAATGCACTCTTATAAAATACAATATCGTTAAGCTCCCAGATAATATACATCAGATATCTCAGCTGTATATTCCGGGAAACGTTCCTGCGCTAAAATCCAAGCATTTAATAATCTGAATCATAAGGGTTTTTTTAAAGAACCGTAAAATAAATATAAGCTGTACCGATATTCTATAGTAATGCTTATATTTTGCATGCATATATATGTATATTTCGTAATGCATATATTTATACCTGTGTACTAGGGTAACTGTGTGCTAACTACACAAATTTTATATTATTTTTATTGTATAAAAATCATGGTAGATGAGACGAGTCGGTAATCCGTTTTTGTTTGGAATAAACGCGTACAATTCTTTCTTAAATTCACAATTTTCCTCGTCAATTTTTCTCTTCTGGTTGTTAACAAAATTGAGGTCATGTTTTTCAAATATAGTACATCAAAGTCAAAAAGAATTTTAACTGGACACGCAACCGCGAAAAGTTTACAGTACTATATACTCCAGTTGGAGAAGAGAGAACAACAAACGTAAACAAAAGTTTGATACATTTGAGATTAATACATCTGAAAGGCACAAACTCATACTGAGCATTCCTTTTGTTCCGTATTTTGACTGAGAAGATACTAGGGGGGCACTGTTAATTCTGATTTTAAGTTGGCATTTGAGAACAGTGTTATCAGTTAAACCTACTCATCTCTGTGTTTCATTGCGTTTTCCTTATTTCTCAGGCATGAAAGTACACAGTAAGTTTATAATGGGTTTACCCAAGCAAATCACAAATTTATTACCATTTATTGCTTAACCTCACCAGTTTATTCTTAGTTCAGTTACTTAAAAATTGAAGAGCCGCGGTCTGCCGACCTGTGTACTAGGATTATCAAAGACAAGAACCCTCTAAGTTACGACGGGCTTAAGATGTTTCCTGTTAATAAATGCTATTTCCTGAACATAATTAGAATAATATCCAGTCATAATTTTAAAAAATGTGTGATGTTCAATGGTTATATGTAATTTAAAGACCGTTTTATTTCTTTTTATCATCGTGCAATTTTTTAAAACATTTTCACAAGAAGTTTATTTTCTTAGGCTTGCATCATATTTAAAACTATATTATAGATTAGGTTATTTCACAGGCGCAAATTATTATTTTTTTGATAACCCCCCTTCCTTTCCCTTCGAAATTCGTCGTTATATTAACTTTAAAATATTATCCCACAGTATGCTTCCTTTTTGTCAAAATTGACATTAATATTTTTATATCAAATCATGTGACTTTGGAAAATATTAACCTTAAAAACCTTAACCTTAAGAACATTGTAAAAACCTATTGAAACTGCACTTCTAACTTCAAAAGATATTCATGAATATAAAAATTAAAGATTTAGAAGGTGTTTCAGATGATTATATTCCAACTTTTCTTTCAGGTCAAAGATTTGCAATCATGGAAGAAAAAGTGGTCATAGCCAATGTGCTAAGGAATTACACACTAGAATCACTGGATCCAAGAGACAAACTACAACCAACACCAGAACTCATTTTAAAGCCATCTATGTCTATTCGTGTAAAAATTAGACCACGTCATTCAAATAATATATGAGGATGATTATTATAAAATATAAAAAAGTTCTGAAAAAATTTATATAATGAATCGTGTGACAATTGTGAGAATTTGTATTAAAAAACTGTGATAATTTAGTTTTCTAAAAATAATTGCATAGAGTTTCTGCTGGTTATGTATTTACATAACGATTATGCTTGAGCTCTGATGAAATTGAATATTTCAAAATAATAATAATAATTTTAATAATAATACTAAATATTAATATATATATATTTATATATATATGAATATGGTTTTGAAGACTATTAATTTGCAAAATTTTGAATTAGTTATACATTTTCTTAAAAGTAAAAAAGCAAAAAGATTAACAAAATATTAAAAATGAAATATTTAGAAAATTTTATAAGTTTATATTGATTAAAAAAAATATTGTAAATAATCTATTATTGAAGGGCATGTTTCTATTGAATTATTATAAATATTCAATAGAAACATATCCTTCAATAATAATCTATTTAATAAAATTATTCAATATATTCTTAGCTTTTTTCACATTTCTCACGAGGCTAGCATTTTTACAAGAATATAACTCATGTGGTTGGTGTTGAAAATCTACATGGAAAAATTATATATATATATATATATATATATATATATATATATATATATATATATATATATATATATATATATATATATATATATATATATATATATATATATATATATATATATATATATTTTTTTTTTTTTTTTTTTTTTTTTTTTTGTCTTAAAGTAACCCACTTGTAAACTAAAAATTAGTGAAGGGATTTTTAGATTAGAAGTTGTATCCGATTCAAGTACACCCAAAAATTCGTAAACTTCAGAACAAGCATTGTAGTGGTACAACTGTTTAAACAATTCCTTGTATTTCCTTATACTAATTACTCATTGACATAATATTTACAAAACTTTTTAATAACCTGAACTGTGCTCTCACAGTTGCTAGAAGACAAGTTTGATATCTGTCAGAAAGATGCGTAAGATTAGCATTTTTAGACGAACGTGTTATTCAAACTGAAAAGAAAAAATGACTAAAAATTTAGAAATCAAACCTGTCAGAGAAAAAGAAAATGAAACGATTAGAAGGTAAAAACCTAGTTTTTGAGGAAAAGACCTGAATCATTTCTGTACTAATAAAACAAAAATGTTCTTTGAGTTATTTTGGATCCACGGCGTTATTATTTTTTGAAAAACGTATGTTTATGTGATGTTTTGTGATAGCAATTCTCTAAGAAGCTGTGTGAACACTCTTAAGGTGGTCAATAATAATTCCTGGTGTTTTACCTATCATACTACCTATTAATTTTAGTACCTAGTTTTATTATTATTTTGAGTTTGTGATTCCTAGTTTTTTCAATAAAAGTAGATGACATTAAAAAATCGAGTTTTTGTCTGTTTTTTATCAAAACTGATCAAAATGAGATTTTTCAATTATCAATTCTCTAAGAAGCCGTGTGAACTCTCTTAAGGTAATCCTCTAAATATTAACCCTTTGCACTCGAGCCCTTTTTCGCGCGAAGGGACCAGAAACTCGAGACATTTCCTGGCATTTTTGGTTCGGTTTGCGGTTACGCATTCACTTCATAGAAACTAAACACAGCCATTGGCCTTGCATCGAATTTACGCATCAAACCTAGTGGTCCTCTTGTGCTGCGGCATCCAATCATGTGGCGCCTGAGAGGCACCGCTTGAGCGCAAAGGGTTAACCTCTAATTTCGTCTATCAATCTCTAAATATTATCTAATCTTTTTTAAATTCCATTTATATATATTTTATAGCACTGAGACTCGGGGAGGGGGGTAAGAACCTTACAAAATGAAACACCCTAGTAGTCAGTGACCTTACTCTTGTTTCAAAAGTCAAATAAGCAAAATTTCATCAAAATAGGAATAAAACTGCAGGCTTCTACACAAAACAAACAAACACACTCAAAGACAATATTCTTTATAAACATTGGAAAACAAAACACACACACTCAAAGACAATATTCTTCATAAACATTGGGAAACAAAACACACAATCCCGATGTTGCATGTGGGTGGCTGGGTACGTCGATTGCGGGCAAATCTACGGAGACCTAATTAACCGCCTTTGAGTCATCCAATCGGGCTGAAACTCGGCAGATAGATTCGATGTCGAGGACAATGCATTCAATCAGATTTTAGCAGCCGTCACTATCATCGAAAGGTTACTTTTATGGAATCCTAATAAACCAACTTTCCATCCTCCATTCTCTCTGAAATAGCATTTAATCGACCATTGAAGAAACTCTTTCCTGCTGTCAAATTTTTTTTTAAATAAATAAATACTAATAAAATTGTTTTAATCAGAATAAATGATATTTGGATGTGAGTGCATGAATTCTCATTCATTTTTAATGAGTTCATGAATTCTCATTCATTTTTAATGAGTTCATTTTGGAAAATAGTTTACCACATATTTTGCTGATAGAGATGTTTCAAAAATTTAAAATTAGATGCCAACACCAACCACACGAGGACAAAAGAAACGGCGGTTTGTTAATGGTTGGTTGGTTTGTAAGCTCAACGACCTATATTTATGCACAATGACGTCTAATCAGGCGGGAACCTACAGCTTAACGTGGATTCCGAACCACAACGAACATCCATGCCTAACCCAGGATTCGAATTCGGCATGAGAGGCCAGAGCGTTACCCTCACAGCCGTCAGGTTGGTTAATGAATATGAAAATTGGCAATGCATACCAATAATTTATATTAAAAACTTTTTATTAGCTATATTATTTATAAATAAAATATTTCAATTTTAAAACTGTGCATCATCATTTCAGTACTTCGAGTATATTTTAACCAGTATTGGGCGAGATTGTTCAACATCGGTAACAACGGCCGATTTGCAATGATCCACATCGTGATTGGCCAATATCGAGTGATATTGACCATCGTCCTTGTGCTACCGGGAGCATCCTCAAACACATAAGCCCTCTACTTACAATCTGTGGGTGTTTCCAAGTTCCTGTAATTACATTTTTATTCCCTGCTTCCTTAAGAACACTGAAAATTTAAAAACAGGGAAATTTTTTCCCAATAGGGAATAAGGTCTAGTCTCGACGTATATACCCATTAGTGACAAAAGAGTTAAATGTATCAAACCGGATGATTTCATTGGTTAAGGAAACTTTACGTGTCACGGGACAAGAGCTCTTAAAAATAAGTTACCAAAATCAGATTTTATAACTTATTTGCAAGAGCTCTTGTGACAAACAATTTTTTTCACAATAGAATGATTGATAAATGGAACAATCTGTCAGATCACATCGTAAATTGTAGTAAGTAGTTTTAAAAGACAGATGAATCTACGTTGGAGCACGGAGAAAAGGAGTTAAAATGAATCAATACAGATTGGCATTGAGCCTGGATTATTCGTCATTTTTATATTTGCTTTTGTATAAATCAGTTTTTTACACTAACCATTAAGATGTTCAAACCAGATGGATGACAAACCTGTTAGAGTACTTTAAAAGAAAGGTTTTTCTTTCTTATATCACACAGAAAGGATTCTGCTATTTCCCCGCTCATCCACACAAATATAATTTTCTAAATTTATGTTAAAATTGAAAGCTTATAAATTTGGGTCTGAAATGATATTCGATCATCTTTACATATATTGTAATACATGTAATTTCAACTTTTTATGAATTGGAAAAAAAATCTTTCTGAGACTTATACTTTTAAAATATCGCTTAATAAATCAAACAAATTGGAATTCAAAAATTCCTCATTCGTAAAAAAAAGTTAAAATTAAATAATCGATGAATTTAAATTCATAATGCTCTCGTATATGACCAAATTTGACTCCAATCGCACAAGCCTATTCATTTCAAGCCCGACGAAGATGCCGAGAATATTTTTCCAGGAGAATTTTCTTACCAGGGAAAAAGATACGTTCATCGCCGCCCCCCCCCCCCCTCCCCCTTCCCACTGAAAAAACTTTCTTAAAATAATAGCCCTGATCGAAACTGAAGAAAACCAGTTTTTGTATAATTTTCTTATCCTAAAGTTCTTCTAACTCTTTTCAATTCTGGCCAACCTTGAAATGGAAGCCATCATTATTCTCAGTTATTTCCTTCACACTTACACTGAGGCAACACATGGGACATGACGTGTTTGGTAATCGCTGAGTTCCTTCAAACGAAAAATTCGATAGATTCTTGGAAAGTAGTAGCTTTATCCACAGTCGCTATTTTTCTAAGTCTAGGGCTACTTTTATTAAAGCATGCGTTTCAGAGGAGACAGAGCAGCAAATTTGCCCCAGGGAAGAAATTGCCGTTTATGGATGTCTTGGGACACCTGGGGGACATGAAATTCAGTTTGAAGTCAAGAAACGGATGGCCTCTTAATACCTGTGAGTTCAAACTTTTTATTTTACCACTTATAATTTAACCCTTTATTTACTGACGGGATTTATTAGTTCCGTTATGGTATTGTACTTCTCATGGTACTATATTAATTTAAACGCTTTAAGACCCACTGGGACTTTGAAATCTACTTCTATGAAGTTCGTTTTTCAATTGTTGGATGGCAGCACAAGATTATTTCTCTTAGGAAAAATTAAGTGTTTAAAAAAGTTAGCAAATATTTTAAAGAATTCAGTAAAGAAATGTTAAAGAAAATTGTTACTTAAGATCATTTGTGTTTTATATCGTTAGCGCGGGACAGATCTGTTTTTACCAGACATTGATTTTTAAACATTCCATTTCCTAATGAAAGTCGGATAATACTTATGTATTTACTTCGAATTATTTATTTAAAATCAAAAGTAACCGATTTCTTTTTCCTGTAAATTGTACTGATTTTCCCTATTTTTATTTTTCAAAGGCCATACGTCCATGCTTCGTATCGACGATTTACTATGTCTTTGTAAAGAATTTAGTTTATTAAACTTGTAAAATCATAAGGCATTTCAAAAACTTAACAATCGAAGCGAGAAAAGAATCTATAAAATAAAGTTATCCATGGCCACCGGCAGAGTTATTTTTAGGGGAGGGGGACGCAGATGGCCATCAAGGGAGATACAAAACGGTACATTATGTATTAACATTGATTTTCAATTGACTATCTCAGTGTTCTTCAGACTGTGTTCCGCGGAACCCTAGGGTTCCACTCAAATGCTTTAGGGATTCCGAGGGTCAATGGTAATATTGCATACTTAGTGTCAATAAAAAAAAGCAAGTACAGAAATAGACTTGAGGCTGAAAATTATATGCTTTAACATTAACGCCGATCTTTCCACATATTGATAAATTTTTGCAGTAGCAAACAAACACCACAAAGGTCATTAATATTTTTAAAATATTTTTTTGTTTTCTTCTCTTTGTTTTCAATTACATATGTAAGTATAATACAAATATTTTATATTTTATGTGTAATATTTATCTTTATGTTTTAAAAAATGCAAATTTATAGAAAAGATTTTATAATAAAGGCAGGGATGCACTTTGTTTATAACATATCTAATATGATCCCCCCCCCCCCAAATCCAATCTGGGTGTGCTGGTGGAGGAAATGTTCCATTAAAAACATCATCTGAAAAGAGGGATCCGGTGGATGACAGAGGTTGAATAACACTGAACTATCTTAATGAAAATTAATAGTTATGATTTAAATGTATCTGTTAAATATTTTAAAACCTACATCATACTTTCAATTGCAGTGAACCGTACCACCTTTCTCCACGTTATTTTAATTTTCAAAATCCAGATTGTGCAAGTGCATCCCTTTACTGTTCCCTGGCGGAGCCCATGAAGTTATCAGATAAGTTTTTTTTTTTTTTTTTTTTTTAAGAAAGAGGATGCAAATATATTTTGCTCAAAATAAAATTCAGTCGTGTTTGGTTTTGATCAAATGATTTGAATGGCGATGAGCAGGTTCTTGAACCGAATTTAGCATATAAATGTTTAAAATATTGCGCTTTTACTAAACCTTTACTAAATGTATTGCTACGTAAATAGAACATTTTCAGTAAATATTTTTCTCTAGTTATATTGAAATAAGTCATCACCAAAAAAATTTAATTAAAATCACAATATCTCAATATAAAGTGAAAAATATTGTGATAAGATAAGATTTGCTGAGAAGATAGATCAAAGAAAATATTGTTATTAAATTTTCTGAGGAAATGATAATGCAGTTTTCACAAGATAAAAACTATAGTTTATTCTTCTTTCAAAGGCTTAACTTTTCCGAACAACAGTAAAATCACTATCCAACTTCAACACAAGCTTCGAGGCATACAACTTCGGATAAAGCGACAATGTAGGCACAACAAAAGTAAACCATGAGCTTCGATATTTTCAAAGCAGCGTCAAAAACTCGACTGATTCGCGATTTCACTCCGCGGTATTATTTATAGGAGCGCTTGGGAACTTTCGGGAACTTTCTCGAAAAATTCAGTCCGTGATGGAAAAGCCTCTAAATTTCTCGATTTATTTAAATGTTGCCATCTTTTTTCTAAACTCTATTGTCGCTGTTAACAAATAAAATAAAATAGAAATTTAAAAGAATATGTCACTATTTACAATTATATACAGAAAAAGTGTTTAACATTTCCCCCTTTTTAAAGACTGTCCTTCCTGGACAGCGAAGTCCTTAAAGAGAAATGCCATCCAATCACTTCTTAGTATGGGGCTGGCCTGTTATAATGCACAACTTTAAGGTTTGGGGGAAGGTGTCAGCTGTATCCTTACCACAACGTCGTTGATCTTCTTAAGGTCAACATACGGTCCTTCCCAGTTCGTTTGGAGCTTAGGGGAGAGTCCAATCCGACATTTAAGGATTAATAACCACACCATGTCACCTTATAAAAATGATCGTTCCGTGGCCTTGGCATCGTATCGGATTTTCTTGTGCTCCGTCTTGACAACTAAGATGTATTTGTTGCCATTAGTTGTGTGAGGCAGGGGGCCTGAAACGTCCAATGCAATTCTTTCAAATGGAATTTCTACGTTGTAACCAACCTCGAGTTTGGGTCTTTGGTCCCATCTGTGAATTGTATGCATCACAAGACTTGCCCTACTTCTCCACATTGGATTTTGCTTTATCCCAGAAGAATCTCTCCCTGACTTTCTGAAGAGTTTTCCTGACACCAAAATGTCCTCCAGTACGGCTGCTATGAAGTTCTCCTTAAACGTTGGTAATTTTAGAACGTGGTAGGAGTAATTGCCACTGGAAGCTCCTGCTATCATGGGACTCCCATCGACGGTAGAATATTCCATTTTTCAAGTGAAAAGTGTCGCCTATAACACAATATCTCTTCATTGTTGGGCTATATAGCGTGATATCTCTTGCCAGTTAGGTTTTCCTTTAGCTTCTTCCATGAACTAATGAGAGGTTTTAAGCCCTGATCTTCAATCTGACTCTTTTTGACATCTTGATCACTTCAAGGTTTCACGCCTGAAGTAGTTGACACTCACTAAAAATTCTTTAAGATCAAAAATTTATTGAAGAAAGAAATTTTTAGAGCATCATTTCTGTGTTTGCAGTTCTAAGTAATCCGACCGCTATGAATTCCACCCATTCCCTTAAACCTTGATGAGTTTTTTATTTAAATGGATTTCGGATTTTTGTCACATGTTTATCTAAATATTTCCATTGTCAATTTGTATACGAACCCTATTTTTACTTAAGAAATACCCTTTAAAGTGATACAGAAAATTGGCATAGGTCAATTTTTTTTCCTATATCATAATTCAGTTGGATTTAAAGATTCAGTCATAAGGTTTTTGTATTAATGTTCTTGTTGAATGTAAAATAAAAAACTTTCTAACTGACCAAATTTGCATAGGGTGTGGTCATATAAAAAAATTTTAAAATATAACTTTTTGATAATTAAATGGAGGCTTTTTTTTTAACAATGTCGTATTTCCTACTCTATTTTGGAAAAAAAATCAATTTACATTACCCATTTGTCTCTAATGGATAAATAATTAAAGACGATTTCAATCTTTTTGGTACATCCGGTATATTTCGAATTAATGGCTACAAACTTCAAAAATGCTCAAAAGAAAGAAATTATAATCAAGTAACTGAAAACAAATCGAAAAACAAAAAACAATATTAATATTTCAAACCAAACACGAATTCAGTACCGATCATTTAATAAAATGCTTTTGAAGAAAGTTGTCCAGATAAGCAGGCTTCGATGATACAACAAGCTATTTTTCTAATATTGTCTTACTATAACAATAGTTCCCGTCAGCCTTGTCTAGTGTTGTCTATGCCATGGAAACAAGATAAGCTCCATTGAAAGATATGTTTGCAGAATATGTGTGTAAATCCTTTAACGACCTATAGTATACATCTAATATTTTGTAACAATGTTGGTTTCTTTGTTATGAGCACGGGAACAGTTATAAAAGGATTTTAAAATGAGATAAAAATTTGTGATTTGACGCTAAATTTGTTAACCTCATTGTGCATATTATGAAGCCTAGCTAAAATGTTAATTTGGCCACAGTAACTTTTTCCTATGGTATATCCCTCGTTGCATTTTTATTTTATTTGATAAACGACAAACTACTTTTTTTTTTATCTATCCATTGCATTTGATTTTTTTTTCTGTGAGATATTCCCTATTATCTTTCCGGAAGAAAGTTCATAATCTTGTTTCAATATACGATTTTATCTGTTTTTATTGATATGGTTATGACTCTTTCTCTCCTAGTTGTTTTGTTGCATCATGGGAATATAAAATTAATATGTTGCACAAAAAAAAAAGCAAAAAAAAAAAAAAAACAGTTAATATTGTGAAATAAATGAGGTAACCTAAAAAATGACATTGGAATAGAATAAAGGGGAAATTAATAATTAATAAGCTATTCTGTTTGCTTTATTAATATGATTTATTCATAAGTGATGATCACTTGTACCATGAAAAAATTTATATACACAACAATGAAACCAGAATGCTTCAACAACTAATCGAGTATTACAAACATACTATATGAATTGTTTAAAACTAACATATTTTAAACTTTCCAAAATATTTTGAATGAAATCAAACACTTACTAAAACATAGTATCATATGCCGAAATAATTCCAAAACCTTATATTTATAATAATAACACTGGCGAATGTTATTTAAAATTCAGTGTTTCAATACAAACTGTTTATTCTCCATAGATATGTTACAACTACTAAGTGGGCATGCTGAGCTCTTTCGTGAACAGAAATTATTTTTATTCTGGATATCCTACTCTCCTTACGTATGTCTAATTAAGGCTGAAGCTGCAGAGGTAATATATAATAGTTTTTATTACTAGTATTTTTGTTGTTATAATTATTATTGCTGTTAATGTTGTTATTATTGTAGTTAAAATATATTAACATACTTTAGAATTCCATTGTCTTCAAAGCTAGATATCATGTTTATACGTAATTTAAATTTTCTGATAAAATACAAGCGTAAATAAATAATTTAATCATAAATTCTGAAAAAGTACCCATTGAACACTAATTAGAACCATCGATAGAGATAATTAGAACAGGGTGTCCTTTAAACTAAAATATAGACCTAAGTTTAATAAGTGAGAAAAGCTCATATCTAGTTGTCATAATCGGAAAAACAGATGACGTTTAAAACGGGATCACGTGTCTTGCGGCATTATTGAATGATATATCGAAGAAGTAGATTAAAAAAAAATTAGAATTTTTTTTTTCTTTTTGTATAATATAGTATTATACAATGAAATATAAATGAAATCCAATAATTTTCTTTTAAAAAAATAAGCATTCCTTTATAATGTCATTTTACTACTAAAATCCTATAAATCCGCGGAGGAATTTTCGAAAAGACCCGTCTCAGAAACCCATAACAGCGTATTCCCTGACACACTTTCATTCTAGCAAACCATTTTAGTATTGTTTGTTGTTGGTCATTAGCTATCAGTTGTCTTAGTTTGGGTTAGTAGATTTGTTATACAGGGTGTCTATAATTAAAGTTCAACTTTCAAGACCGGTAAAGCCGACCAAACGGTATAGTGGTTAGCGTGCTAGCTTCTAGACCGCGAGGTTGCGGGTTCGAGTCCAGTGATAGGCATGGGTGTTTGTAAATGTATGTTGGCTTATCTAATGACGAATGTTTCGGCGCATTATAGCCCTCGTGTTGCTGACGGTGCCAGATAATCTGAAAACAACCAACCAAGACCGGTAAAAAAAAATGGACAAAATGACCTGAATTTTGACCTATGTATACTCGAAGAAAGGGGAAACAGTATGACATATGAGAAAAGAACTATTTAGAATATTTTTTTTTCTTATGTTATATCACTTTACCCTTTCATTCATGCATTTAGGTCAAATTTTAGTTTATTTAGTCAGGTGGTCATATTTTTTACACCTTTTAAAAATTAACTTTAATTATAATCCTTACGGGATGATTATAATTAAGGTTAAACTTTCAGAAAGCAGATTTCAAAATCATACAGGGTGTCCACAAATTATTTGTGCAATGGAGTTCGAATAGATCTGTATAACTCTTAATAACAAGGCATAATAAACAAATTTTTTTGCATATAGAATGACATGGTGAATGGGAATTATTGGGGAAAAGAATGGTTTATAAAGCCTAGTTATTAAGAGTTATTCAGATGTATTTGAATTCCATTGCCCGACTAATTTATGAACACCCTGTATTATTTTTTTAAGCCAAATCATGGCTTTCAAAAAGAAGTGGTATTGCACAAGAAAAAAAAATGTGAAATAGTTTTTTTTTTTTTTTTTTTAATTGCCATACCGTTTCCTCCTACTTCGAGTATCTTCTTTTCTGACGAGTACTTCCTTTTTACAACTTATTGAAAGTTAAATTTTAATTATAAACGACACAGTGTACAACAAAAACAAATGAGAGATATGAAAATTAGATATTGTTTCTAAGTAAATAACTTACATTTCAGGCACTAAAAACAATGAAAAAAGTTGGTCTTACAATATGCTTCATCCTTGGCTAGGAACCGGCCTATTAACAAGGTAGGAAAACAGCGTATTATAGTTAAGTAAAATATAGTACATTTTTAAACGGATGATAAGACCCATAATGAACATAGTTTTTACGATTTATCAGAACATTTCTTTCCTATCTTGTTTTGTCATTTTCATAAATTATCGATTTTCTTAAATTTCCTTTGATCTTTCTACAAACTGTACCGTTATTTTGATATAAATAACCTATTTTAATGTTTTATTACTTATTTGCCATCAATTCCTTTATATTAAATTTAATGATTTGGAAAAATTTTTAACAAACATTTAATTATTTATATATTTCAGTCATGGGAAGAAATGGAAATCACGACGGAAGCTGCTTACTCCTGCGTTCCATTTTGACATTTTAAAGGATTTCTTACCAGTTATGAATGAACAATCCCAAATTCTTGTCAAATGCTTGAAAAAAGAAATATCTAAGGAATTTACTGATATAGTACCACTCGTCACATATTGTAGTTTAGACATAATATGTGGTAAGTTATTTTTTATGAAACAAAGGTTAATACATTTATAACAAATGTAATACTTCAACTAAGCAGCAAGTATACCTTCATATGTGGTTGATTGAATTAAATCGCTTGATAATAGTCACAATTTTTGAAGAATAAATTTTTGGAAAAAGTTTAAATTACAACCTTTGTCTTCAACATTAATATTGGTTCTACATTGATAAATTCAAAATAATTTTTCAAATTTTTTTTAGTTGTACCTAGCCGTGGCTACAAAACATACTGTCTCTCTGCAACAGCCATTCTTTCAACGGAAATTAAACGAAATTTATTTCAGCGACTTTTCATTAATTGAAAAATGTAAACATGAGATATAAACGCATTTACAGTTGTCAGTGAATCAAATCATACGAATTTCTTTATTTGAGTGTCACATTAGCCTAACTTCCTGAAATACATTATTTAAATATCTTGTTTGTTACGTTTCAACAATTTAAAAAAAAAAAAAAAATTGTGTTCCACACCATTTGTGCTACCTTCGAAAATTTCAATGTACCCTTCAAATAAACAATTCAATGTGCTTAAGGCATACTATTTCTTTATTCAAAGCTATAGTGTCATGAAATATAATGGAATAAAAATAATTATAATAACATCACTCTCATACAATATTTTGACTTATTTCCTAAATCTTCCATAGGTGTCCTGAAAAAATCCATAGGTGTCGAAAATTACTTTGTACTTTGAAATACACATTACACAGTCTCCCTCATAGATCTCCAACAAGAACTGATTTTGATACCAATTCAAGTCAATTTATGAGGAGATCAACTGAAGCCCCATCTCATTTAAAAATCATTAACTAATTGAACAATTTTTTTGTAAAAATTACAAATGCCTTTTTATTGTGACTCACGTTGCAATGTGTCTTATTGCCGCCTAATTGTTCGAAATTGGATAATTATTACCTAAATGATGAAATAGTAAATTATCAATAGTTTACATAATAATAACGTAATGATAATCATAACAGTTTATAAATGCACTTAATTAGAACAGTAATTACAGAGGTGCCAACTTTTCTACTGATTTTCCGTAGTTTTTACAGATTCTTACTTCTTTTTACGGTTTACCCATGGTTAATACTCTTATGTTACGATGGTCAAAATGAAGGCTGTGAGGTTAACGCTCTAGTCTCACATCCCATAGGTGCCAGGTTCGAATCCTGGATTAAGCATGGATGTTCATTGTGGTTCAAAATCCACGTTAAGCTATAGGCCCCGGCCTGATTAGCCGTTGTGCATAATTAAATATAGGTCGTTAAACGTACAAAACAAACCAACTGAAATTACCACTAATGAATACGAAATACAATAGCGATTATTACTTAACACTCAGCAAAAACAATGTAAATCTCGACAATAGAAAAAGTATTAGTGAATTTCAAGAGTATTGTGGAAAGATTGAGAAAAGAAATTTCGCGTAGGTATTTTCCGTACATTTCAAAGAACATCCATAAAACAATAAAAATCTCTAAAAACAATGGAAAATAGGTAAGTCCGTTGAAAAGTATGCATCTCTGTAATTATATAAAATTGCCAAGTTTATTTTTATTTTAATATGGAATAAAATATTGTTGTATATCAGTTTATCCAATACCACAGATAATTATTATTATTATTATTTTTTTTTTTTAATTATAGAAACCACGTTAGGTGTAAGTGTTGGAGCCCAGGAAAATAATGATTCCCAGTACGTCGAATCGGTCTCAAGGTGAAATTTAATTAATATAGTAGCTTCACTTAAAACCTTTTAGAATAAATAACTTCATATTGTCCTTTGAGTTTGAATTTTACTTTGAATTTGATTTGAGAGTTTCTTTGTTTTTTTCTAAATTATAATAAACTGAAATAACTATTAATATCCTTATTAAACGTGCGTATAAGCCATGGTTTTGTGTTAGAATTTCAGCCCGATACGCTGGTATCCAACAATTGCCTCACAAATAATGCTATCCTCGTATCAAGATTTTGATATGAAGTTTCTTGAATAAGAATTATGATGTGTGCAAATATTTACTCTAGGCGTATGAAAATATGAACGCTGTCTACCTTCTTTGTCTCTAAAGGATGCCATAAAAATGTTCATAACGTATGAAGAAGTTGGAAAAAAATTTTAGTAGAAAGTTCTAAATAAATGTAAATTTTTTTTTTCCTCTATAAGAGGATATTCACGCATTAAGAACTTGATCGAAATTTAAATAGTTCATTAGCAACTGTTTCCGAATTTGAATTCAAAAACTAAAACAGGTCGAAATATCAAGTTACATATTTTTAATGAATAGATAGGGATTGATAAATAACTTTCAAAATTTATTCCAACTAAGCCTTTTACTTGTTTTACAAATCAAAAGTTAAATTATCTACTTTTATTTAATTATTTTAAGGTCAAAATATATAATTTAAAAATAAATCAAATTATTTAATAGAACTACAATGTAGCTTTAATTTTATATTTTTCAGAATAAGTGAAGCAATAATGGAAAGGATGTTTAACTGTCTCATGTGGCCAGACTTCATTTTTAACAGGACAAGAATTGGAAAGCAATTCAAATACCATTTAGATTTAGTACATGAGTTTACAAGATCGGTAAGATATTTTGCAACATCAGTCTTCAATTATTTAAAAAAAAAATATTTATTTACAAATTATATTTCATGAAGTATTTTTTTTATTGTTAAATATTTTTAAAATGTGTCCAATAAATGCCCAACCCCATGTATAAGGGATTCTAATACCTTTGACATTTTATTTTTTATTTTTGCAATTGCGCTATTTAAATTTTTTCACTTGCTGAGCACACGTAACAAACACACTTCAGTATTTAATATTATCAAAATTTTTACCGAATTTCTTAAAAATTGAAAAAAATTCAAATTTTTTTTAAACAATTTTAAATTTTTAATTCTTTTTTATTTTTAAATTTTTTTTCAACAATAATTCTTACTTATGGTCTTGAATAATATTTAAACAAATTTATGGATTCCAATTAAATTCAGGTCATCCGTTTTTTTTTTTTTTTTTTCTTTTTTAAATAGATATTTATAGCAATTTCGACACAAAAATGCGTGTAAAAATTTAATTTTGAGCTTTGAGAACTAGTTATAAAAATTGGTGACATAAACAGAAAATCTAAACGCATTTTTTTAGTGCATATATAGATTGCTGAAGAAGAAAAAAAACTTAATTTAAGTATAATAGTTGAGTAGCCTTAGCATTTTTAATGCTGCATTTGAAAACCGCGAAAAAAGATATGAGCATTTGAACTTTTGGTATAGTAATACAACAATACAAGGAATAATAATTCAAACACTCCCATCTAAAAAAGAAATAGAAATTTTTTAAAACAGTCTTTTTGTGAATTTTTAAGAAATTATAAAACAAAATTCGACTTTTTTTCTTATTTTTGGGTATCGAAACCCCTTAATCTAATATAAAATTATTGGTAATTGTTTCTTGACATATACTTTATATACATTTATGTAAAAAAAAAAATATGCTTCTCGTAAACGTCTCAGACTAAAAATATGTCATAAAATAATTTATTTTATCCTCAGTGCTAACAATGCATGTATAATCTAGCATAAGTATTATTTTCTTTAATGACTACTTAGCAAAAGAATTGTTGATAATACAAAAAAAAATTATCTTTAACAAAATGATTTAGCTTATTTAAATGATCAATTAGTCTATGGGTAATTTTTTTGTATTTAAATTTTAAATATGTCATCCTAATATTAAATGTACATAACATTTTGAACTATGTTTCTATGTAACTATTCCATCAAGAAATAAAATCAAAAACATAAAATTATATCGATAGAGTTTAGTAATTTATGTAAAAATAAAATGTTACAAAATCGGCGCAGATTCCAAGAAAACCAAACAACCTAAAAATATAAAAATGAAGTTACATGCTGTTATAATATATCTTCCGAATAATACAAATTAGTTCATCATAAATAACTACTTAATTAAAATAGAAAGTACAAGTCATATTCTTTAAGCTTATTGAGAAATTCTATGGATGACGCACGGGACATCTTTCTTTCGTAAATAGATTAGAATTACAAAATTATGGTGAATCTAGTAATCATGTTTTTTTATACATAATTAATTTGTGGCCAAGTTATATGGAAAAATAGTTAATTTAACTAGGTCAAATACACCTTTATAAGTCACCGACGCACGGGGAACATAAGTTTCCCTTTCATCGATGTTATGAGAAGCATATTTGACCTAGTTAAAATACTTATTTTTCCATGTAACTTTGCAAAAAAACTAATATTATATAAAACATAACGACTAGATTCATCATAATTTTTAAAATATTATATATTTGAGAGCTGAAAAAGCCAAAATGTCCCGTGCAGAAGAGTGTCCTATTATATCAATATAATCGAATATAAAATTATTCTAGGTATTCAATCATCGTAAGTAAATAATTGATTACTTAATTAAACAAAAATATCTTTCATCAAAGGTGATTCAAGAGAAGAAGAAGAAACTTTTGGAAGGAAATTTTGAATGTAAGAAAAGCAAACGAAAAGCATTGCTAGATTTACTCTTGGAACATCATATTCAAACAAAAACCCTCACAGAGGAAGACATTAGGGAAGAAGTTGACACATTCGCATTTGAGGTATCAAAATCTCAAAACAAATTACAATTACATACATATATATGTGTGTGTGTGTGTGTGTGTGTGTGTGTGTGTGTGTGTGTGTGTGTGTGTGTGTGTGTGTGTGTGTGTGTGTGTGTGTGTGTGTGTGTGTGTGTGTGTGTGCGTGCGTGCGTGCGTGCGTGCGTGCGTGCGTGCGTGTGTGCGTGCGTGCGTGCGTGCGTGTGTGTGTGTGTGTGTGTGTGTGTGTGTGTGTGTGTGTGTGTGTGTGTGTGTGTGTGTGTGTGTGTGTGTGTGTGTGTGTGTGTGTGTGTGTGTGTGTGTGTGTGTGTGTGTGTGTGTGTGTGTGTGTGTGTGTGTGTGTGTGTGTGTGTGTGTGTGTGTGTGTGTGTGTGTGTGTGTGTGTGTGTGTGTGTGTGTGTGTGTGTGTGTGTGTGTGTGTGTGTGTGTGTGTGTGTGTGTGTGTGTGTGTGTGTGTGTGTGTGTGTGTGTGTGTGTAAATTGAGCCGTATTGATCAATAGAGTTTAATTTATTTTATATGCATGGTGTTAATTAGAATGAAATTTAAACTTATTAATATAAAACATTTTTTACTCATCGTTTACTGGCTATTCATTTTAGTAGTAGTATTAATAATATTTATTAAGATGCATGATTTACAATCATCTATGATTTGCAAGCATGGATCTCAAAATTTTTAATATTCAAGTTCACTTTTATTTAAGAGTCATTGACTTTCCTTTTCTTCTTTACAATGACCCAGTGCAACATTTTCCCAATTAAGTCGTAGACCAAAATATTTCCTCAAACTATAACACATACCAAATGTAAAAAAATATATAATCTGATTCTTAAAAATTAAAATCACTATAAAGTTAATCCTATTTTCAAATCTAATATTCTTCTTAATTTTAATTGTATATCAGTGGTGTCTTGATAAATGTCCAGAGTGTATTCCTGAAAAAAATCTTTCAAGTTGGTACTGAAAATGTCTCCAAAAATATTAAATACAATTATTTATACATTATTCATTTAATATATGTGAAAATCAAATTAATTGGTTGAGTTATTCAATTATATAAACTTTATTTTTAGTACAAACTAAAAACCGTGGAATTTATTTATTTCAACCATTTCAACACGTATTTTAGTAACAAAATTTATAAAAAAAAATCTAAAGTTAGTACATATTATTTGCCTATGATGATACCTTTAGACCTATTAGTTTTTATAACTATTTTTCTTCTGATGTTTTTTCAACAGGGTCATGATACAACTTCTATGGGTATGAGTTGGGCATTATACTTAATCGAACTTCATAAAGATGTTCAGATAAAGATTCAGGAAGAGCTAGATGATATCTTTGGTTCAGATGTTGAAAGAAACATTGAAACGGATGATATTAGTGATATGAAATATCTTGAATGTGTTCTTAAGGTGAAAAATAGCGTTGCTTACCTGGTTTTACTCTTAGGCTATATTATTTTTATTTACTAAATTACTTGCAAAAATTTATAATTTGATCATAAACTTATATAATTTCTGTTTCGTCACAAAACCACTTAAACTAAAATTAGACCAATATTTGTTCTTTAAAAATTCTCAAACCAATTAAATTTTAAAGGAAATATACTGTTTCGACAAAAAACACCTTGTTTATTAAAACGACCATACCTTTACGTTCAATAGCTAATAGCAACACTAAGGTTGCAATCATGCAATACTTTTTATATTTATGCAATTGGTTATTAAATTTTTTTTACAGGATAAGTTTAAGGTCGCGCACATCAAAATTCACCTACTCGCCTTAAAAGTACCAAGTTAAGAATTTAAATTTAAGTAAATTATTAGAGATGAATTGAAATATTGGCTTGTATTTTTAACCTATATTCAAAAGAATGTCTTGTCTAATGTTTAAAATCGTGTTTATTTTGTCAGATTTCGTGAGGCTTTACAGAGCCTAGCAGTATTGATGTTATGTACGGTTGTTGTGATGTTTGTTTTCAGCTCAGCAATGGTGTGTTGACTTTTTCGGAGAACGTAGAAAGTTCGTTTCAACTTCTCTTAGCTTTTCATCATCCAGATTAGACCTACCGACTGCTTTCTTAACAGCTACTGATCAAGCTGTCCTGAAATAGTGAACTCATCGTATCACCGTTGAATTATTGGGTGCTGCTGCATGAGGAAACTTCAACTCTTCAATGAAATGAAGTGAAAATATGACTTTCAAGTAAAATAATACTCCAACGTAAATATTCGCTGTTCCTTGCCGCCTTCAAGTTGACGTCTTAAATAACACGTCTGCAACCAAAAACTGCGTAGGTTTTTTTTACTGTTTCTTCTAGATTTCTACTCACTAAAACTGGGAAAATACTACAAAAATTCCATTTCGTCAGGTTTTCTTAAAAAATTTGTTTTGGTAATTTTTTTAGAATGAATTCAAATCTAGTTCAATGACTTGATGTTAGATGCCTTTCGAGTAATGGTACCAGATTGCTGGGATCAAGACTAAAAAATAAAAACCTAGTACCACACGGAAGCTCATTTCGTGAGACGCTACCAAGAAAGATGGGACATCAATATTCTAGCTGACAATTGTTGGATGCTTAAAGCGGGACACGAAAAATGGAAAAATTAAGAAAGCGAAGAAAAACTAAAGAGATTAACAAAAGGTTTCATAGGCATACAGAATTATAAGAAATTTTATTTAGTTCAGTGTAATAAAATAGTGTTTTTTCACATTAGTGTTATCCTTTTTTTTTTTATGCAAACACCCTGTATTTTGTGAAAATCTGCATACGTGATGGAGGGAAATTGAGATCATTTTTTGATTCAGTAGACTGAAAAACAAAATTTTTAGCAAAAGTATCTCAGGCAGTTGAAAGAAGAAAAAAAATTCAGACCTGTGTAACAAATGCTTTAAATATGAAGTCTCTGAGAACGAGATCATTGATACCAATTGAAATGCATTTAAAACAATCTACATTGATATTTATCTAGATTAAATCAAAATTCAATGCGTTTTCATTGAATTACAGCTGCCCATTAAACTTTGGTGTGCACGACTTTAAAACTTGCCTTGTACTTTGATTGAGCTAATAATTACCTTGTTTAGATTTGTATAATATTCACGCACTAAAACTTAATAAGGAAATATTCTTTTTTAGGTAATGTTTTTGAATCAAATTGTACTTTATGTACATTAACGAGAGTTCCTTTGTTTTTTTAATTCCTTTTTATTTCATTTGTGCATGCATGTAAATGGAATACTAATATTTAAATTATTTAATTGGTATTAATATTGAAGAAATCTAATCTTATCTCACTATAGGAATCCCAGCGATTATATCCATCAGTTCCTATTCTGGCTAGGAATATAAGTACAGATACTGAAATTTGTAAGTAAAAACCGTCTTTTTTCTTAAAGAATGTTTGCTATGTTATATTTTATGCATCTTATATAATCTACTAAAATTATTATTATTTTTGTTTTTTATAATTTTAAAAAAAGTTTTAGATAACTCGGTTGGTAAAATGTGGCGTAAATTTACAGGATAACCATCAAATCAATTTCAGTGATAACCTGCATCGTTCAAGTCCTAGTTATTGTAGCTTGAACACCCTGCCCAAAATATGCTGTCATGCAATTGATACGTGTTTTGGAGTATTGTCTGGGGTATTTTTATGATGTTGTTTTAGCTCCCACCAATTTTCTGAAATAATTTTGGCATGGTGTTCAAACTATTTGCGGTAGAATTTTGATTTTAATTTATACCTTTTCATACCACTCCAAAATCTTTACTATTTTTAAACATTTGAAAGAATTCTCTGCCACAAACATTCATACCGTTTTAATTTTTTCTTTTAGAATTGGTTTTGAGCTTATACATTTTTTACTGCCCCAATATTTTTTACCATTAACTTTAAATATTAAAATAACGTTTGAAAATATGCTCTGCCACAAACCTCCGTTCTCATTTATATCAAAACCAGCAAAAATGTTACTTAATTCTTAGGAATGATAAATGCGCCACTAACTAAAATTTATATATTATTTATTATTATAAATTTATTATTATTAATAAATAAACAAAAAAGTTTCTTAAAATTTATTATGTTCTATTTTAACATCTATTCTAAACTTTCCATACTCCAATATTCAATTCTATATAATTACCTCTTTTATTTAATTGCATCTAATTCTCACTTACTCTCAAGTATATCAAAATTTCACGCGAATTATAAAGAAAATTATAAATTTCACGTGAATTATAAAATAACCGTTATTGAGTTGTAGGTTTACAAAATAAAATAATTTTCTAATAGGTGTTTACTGTAAATGAAATGTTATTGAAAGAGTTTTTAATCACATTGGTTTAATACCTTATATTATGAATTCTATTTTTCGCATTGACCTTGTACTAGAAACACTATTTTATACTATTTATCTAAAAGACAATTAAAAACTTACTTATTGAAAATTGATTTATAGATAAGTATTCATTCTCTTTCTCTTTAAATGAAATGTAATTGCTAATAAAACTGATTTGTTGATATTTTCCTCGGACATATATGAATTTAAGTTAATTTTGAGCTGTTTCTAATAAGTGCTAATTCTGCATTATACCCCTTTTAATTATTAATTTTAGGTTTTTTTTAAAGGTGGTCTTAAAGTAAAAAAAGGGTCTACGGGTGTAGTTTTAATATACCTTTTACACCGAGATGAAAATGTGTTCCCTCAAGCAGAGAAATTTGACCCGGACCGATTTTTACCAGAAAATTCAATCAGTCGTCATCATTACGCTTACATTCCTTTCTCTGCAGGTCCAAGGAACTGTATAGGTAAGAAATCCAAAAATTGATGCAATTTTTAATTCATGAGTTTTTTTTTTTTTTTTTTTTTTTTTTTTTTTAAATCAAGTATTATGTCATTAAAATATAGTGTAATTAATGTATTCGTATGCAAGTAAAAACTGTTGTTCGAAGTTTTAAGTCGCAACTAAGTAGTGCAGTACCTTGGCTTATTTTGTACTTTTTGAGCAAAGGAACAGTTCTTTTTGAAAGGTATAGCCGGTAGGATTAATTGCAGGGTGATGTAAGGTAGGAGTGAAGTGGTTAAAAAAAATTCTTCAAACCTAGATTTTTCAAAAAAAAAAAAAAAGAATAGTTGGATTTTCATTTTCTACTAAATATCAAGTTATAGTTACTCATTACTATTCTCTGTTCAAAATAATTATTTAAAACCTTTATTATACTTTTTTTGTCAATTTTATCACTCGTTTCTACTTTCTATTTAAATTAAGGCGCAATTGCATCTTCTTGATCCTGAGAAGTTTTAACTATGAACGTATAGAAATTATCAGGATTTCAAAAAATAATGATGATGTCACTTGTCTGAGGATATTGTTATTCATATAGGGATTGTAAAGAGGATATTTAACTAATGAGGTACAAAGGTAAGCCAGATGTGGAAAACCGAAAAATAGAAAGAGCCGATTTAAATCAGTATTAGAGTGCTTCTTATAAGCCATTAAAAAATTAATTTTTAAATTTTTATTGGGGCACCCTTTCAAATTATTCCTTTTGGGGAGAAAACACATGTGTACAAATTTTGGGTAGTTTAAATAATATTTGGGGTTGATACCATTAATTGAAATTATAGCCTAACCTATAAAAAATCAAAATTTTTGACTTTAAAGTATAAAAATGTAGGAAAAATAAAAATTCTCTATCGTCAGCTTTTTTTTATTACATATAATCATTAATAAACTTATTACAAACATATGAAATGGGTATAATGTACTCTGTGCATATACATTTTATACAGAAATGTTAATAATGAAACAAAACTGTGAGGTCGTGAACTTTTATTTTCAAAAGAACTTGAGGTCATTGAAAAGTCATGATTTTTTTTTTTTTTTTTCAGCCAAAGAGTACGAACCCAGATGTATCTGTACACACTAACTACTTAAATTTTTCAAGATTGCCCAATCACGAAATAAAAAAAAATATTTGAGCAACCACATGTTGTTTTAATTTTGTTGGAATTCGGTCTTTAGACCACACCTCCATAATATATTTAGCTGTTAAATAACAACCATTTTTAATGATTTGCTTCAAAATCTGCTTGAAATGAAAAAATAGATACATGGTTTCTGTTTTGGGTGGAAGTTTTCTATCATTCAGTGAGGATGATATTTGGCCTCTGAGCCATATCATGGTTTGTTTTCTATGTAATAGGTTTTATCATTAAAGACATAGAAGTGTTACAATGAGGAAATTCATGATTTAGAAAACTTGTAGGTAATTTAAACTAATCTCGCAAATGTAGTAAGAAGGATTAAAAGATATTAATATAATACCAGTTTCGATGAACAGCAGCTGATTAAAATCATAAGTAACCTAAGAAAAACCGCATGCAGATGCAACAGAAGAAAGTAAACATAAACAACGGTATGGTGGAGTTTGCTGTTAATAAAGAAACAATATAATGGTCACAATTAATGCAGTTTTACAAAGTTTGGTGTGTGTTTTTATTTTAATTACAAAAGCAAGATCGACAATTTATAAGTCAGGAGAAGAAAAAAATTAAAGTAACGATTGTTAAAGCCCATCAATTAAAGAAATATTTTTAAAATATCACCTTTTGTACTTTTTCAAATATTAGTTCCTTATTGATATGTTACTACTAAATTGATATGAGTTACCTGACTAAAATTAATATAAGCTACTTGAAGCATAATATATATAATGATTCAATAACTACTGGCTGAACAATGAAATATTCTAATATATACATGAATTACATTAATTGCAATACTTGACAAATGCTAAATTTGTCAGATTTGCAGAGCTGGTAGTATCCTCTAAATATCCTTTGATATTAATAAAAAGAATTGTAAATTTTTTTCTCATCAAATGTAACACAATGAGAGGATGTCCCGTGAAAAATTAACACTTTCGAAAATAAGACGAACCCTATTCAGTATTTGATATTATTGATATAAAAAACAATAATATTTAATTAAAATAATTAATAATACTAATTCACAATGTAAACATATGTTCTTTGAAGTAAAATAAATTATGTTTAATTATAATTAATTACCAAATAAAACACAGAATTGTGTTTTTTAAAAACCAAATTATAAAGAACACCATTGATAAAGTAATGCTACACCTCCCTGCATTCTTAAAGGTCTCCTTATAAGTGAAAGTAACCCGTATTTGTCGAATATATCTGTTTCGTATTGACGCTTGATGGTTTTTCATTGTGAAGCAAATTTAATTCCAAAACGATTTAATTAGTTTCTTAACTAACAAATGATCAGTAGATTCCAATTATATTATAATATTACATTACTTAGGTCAGAGATTGGCACTGATGGAAGAAAAAATTGTATTGGCAAGTATTCTGCGAAATTACACCATCGAATCTTTAGATCAAAGAGACAAAGTGCTACCTGCCGCGGATCTGGTTCTTAGGCCAGCAATACCTCTTCGAATCAAAATTAGACCAAGACATTGAAAATGTGTCACTGATTTTCATAAACAAAGTGACTGAAATATAACATTTAGTTTGAATGGAACAGACTCCTGCATTTTGTAAATTTATGTTAAGCATTTAACTATGTTTTAAATGTATATTTTCTAAACTTTCGAACATTGTCAAAAATACCATAAAAAATGTTTTTATGTATAAAGTTTTTATTTTAATTGTTTTGATAAATGCTTGTGAGTATTCTCTCTATTTTTCTCTCTGTGTTATTAATCTCAACTCTAAGAAGTCTACAATCTTGAAATCATTAAACATACCTCTTTTAATATTTTGAAGGACAGCATACATTTAAATCATTTCGAGTTATATATCAATTTGGTACATTTGATAAAATAAAACATATCATTTTTTTTATTTAATCAGAAATGCATTTTGTATATGCTCGAACTAAGTAAGACCAGTATCTGTTATAAATTATACTTATTTTTAGAAATGCTTCTAAGCCGTAAATATACATACTTTAATTGATCCACTTAAAAGTACGATACCAAAATCACTAATGGAACATTTAATTGCACCAAAGGATGAAAAAATGTTGTTTTAATATAGAAGTTTCTACTCATTTCTCAAACTTGCTCTTATGCTCTATCGAGTCATAATAGATAAGTTTAGAATATGTTTTTGAATGAACGTTATTCTTATCAACTCCATTATGTTTAGTAAAGCACACATTTATTTTACAGAAATCTTTACTTCGCTGGCTGGTTAGCCTATCCAAAATTGTGTTAGTTTTTTAAGAATTAGCTTAAGAGTGTATTATCTTAAACGTGTATAGCTTAAACCAAGATTATAGTAAAGCAGACGTAAATGGTCATTTTGAAAACTTTCGAGGTTTTTTTAGTTTAGTTTTCACAATTTCTAAAAAGTCAAACCTTTTTTTCCTTGAAATGAGATATATGTGTTGTGGCTTGGTGTGTGTAGTGGGATGAAGTTTAGTCAAGAAAGAGGCAGTTTCTCCTTTGCATTATTGTTTAATGAAGCATAAGTGGATTACAAAGATAGGCTGTTAAGCCTTGATTATGGTCTCGCGTGCATTATGATGATCGTGAAGCTCTGCTTCGAACAGGTCCAGCAATCTCTTAGGAATCTGTCAGGAATCTCTCTCTCATTTTGCCTGTGCTGCCGTTTATATATGATTTGGCAGAGCTGTAATCGCCGCACTGCTGATGACTGAAGTGGGGGGGTTGGTTAGTTGTATTCAGATTATCTGGCGCCGTCAGCAACACGAGGGCTATAATGCGCCGAAACATTCGTCATTAGACAAGCCAACATACATTTACAAACACCCATGCCAAACACGGGACTCGAACCCGCAACCTCGCGGTCCAGAAGCTAGCACGCTAACCACTATACCGTTTGGTCGGCACTGAAGTGGGGGGGATATAGCGTATATGACATAAGTCTTACCAAATTGATGTGAAGGAGAAATTTGAGGTACTTGCCTACGTTGAAAACGTCGATTTTGATGAAATCTGACAAAAAAATATTATTCGTGAATATATTAGCCCAAATCTTTAAGTTTCTAAAACTATCTTCTTTTTAACTCTGCGTATGTTTGAACAAAAGTTATGACAATTTGAAACTGATCAAAAACTGTAAATTATAACCGGAAATGACCGGAAATAGCACACCAAAACCAAAAGTCGCCGATTAAAAAGTGATTTCCTTATAAATATTAATATTTTCTTCTTTTTAATAAATAAAAAAATTTAAAAAGAAGAAGGTGCATTTTAAATGTGTAAGTAATATGGTTTATATAGAAATTGTGTGTTTTAAAGTTTCAATGCATTTTTCTCGGAATTGATTTTCATTCAAATATTGCTAATTTGAAATGTCGTAACTGAAAAAATTGTTCACGAATCATTATAAAAAAAATTGTGCTTCTCTTGTGGATTGTTTTCTAAGGAATGTGCTATCGAAATTGAGATTGGATGGTTATTTTATAAATACAACCTAAAGTTTGAATATAAACAAGGTGAAACTGTTAAAAAATCACTAACTTATTTTTCGACTATCCATAAAAAAAGTTTTATTAAATATATTTTTCTTAATGTAGTATATGCCCTAGATAAAAGCATGTAGTTTATTTATATACAATTTATTTCCTAAAAAATTAATAGTTCTTCATTTATCTTATTTTAAATTTTTGAAATCTTTCATCAAAATTTCATGCAAAATTGCAATTTTTGAAAAATAATAACAATAAATTTGAATTTTTTTTACTGTAATACTAATCTATGGTAGTACTAAATATAAAAAGGTACTTAAACTATTCCTACTTAAAGATTTTTTAAAAAAGTGCTCCGGACGTAGGCAAGTACCTTAAAATTGTTTTCTGAAAAATCCTCCTTTTGTGCTTTTGCTATGCAGTGCAGAAATTTGAAATGGTTGCACCTCGAAACATGCTGTTTTTTCAAATTTATGTAGCCTTTTTTCAAAAAATAATGATATTATCAATGCAAAATTTGTAGATACTATATCTATGTCTATATAGCAGTTACTGGAAAGAGCTTTTGTAAAAATAATTATAATTTTTTTATTTTCATATAAAAAAGCAAAAAACAAAACCATAAAAATGCTTAATTTTAAGCAATAAAAAAATTTCTAAAAAAGGTCAATAATCTTTCTCAGGTTTTGAGAAAAGGTACAGGAAATATATCAAACTAAGATTGCTTAAATAGGGAAGTACGTCTACCCATAAAAAAATCCGAAAGTACCATTACTACGAAATCTTTTGAAAATACATCTGGGGAATATAATATCATATAGTTTTGATGCTCCTTATGATTAAAAACAACATCAAAACATATTGTGTAAAATAGTTTCTTTTGACGGACTTCTTTTGCATTTGACGGATTGATATCAATGCATATAAAGGAGTTATAGTAAAAATGTATAGTCCTTTGTTGTTTAATTCAGAACGTATGTGTAGTTGAATTTGTTTTACGATGTCAACAATCTAAGTTCTTTAATTTTTAAAGAATCCTTATTTAATAAATAAAAATTACATAAATAAAAACTTTCTAATCCAGCATATTACATTTTTATTATTGAGTTATACTATCGTAAACAATAAAGTAGCATATTCATAATAGCATGGTTATGTTACTTATTTATCTCCTTTCCACTATATATTGAACCAAGTGTGTAGATGGGTTTATGACTGATAATATCTGATCTTGCTCACTCATTTAAAAGTAAATTTAAATTTTTGTTATTTAAAGTAAACATATATACCCTACGTTGCGCAATTTAAAACGAGCATTATTATGTGCATATACAAAAGAAAACTTTCAAAAGAGCATAAAATACAGCAATTTTTAACCTATATATTTCCAATTTATAAAGTCAACTTAATTTAGCCTTGAAATTAAGTTTTAAATATTTTAGTACGTACTTAAATTATTATTATTATGGTGAAATATTTTTATTACTCTTATTACAAAAGCAAAACTAAAAAAAAAATACCTTAGCATTATTAAGAAATGGAGGAAAATAGTGCATGCGGTTTAAAAGAAAACAAGTATATTTTGTAAAATTAAACTTTTAGCGAGAGAGGAAAATAGCTTTAGGCTTAAGAGCTTAAAATTTGCTTACTGAGTTTTTTATTTTTATTTTAAAAGTATTAAACAAGATATAAACATGTGTGTATGATACATGAAAATGCTCTGAAAAGCACATGGATCAAAATGGGTTTTTTTTTTTTTTTTTTTTTTTTTTTAATTCCTAATCTGTATACATGATTACTTTACGTCCTTTCATTTTAGTAGTAACGGGACTTGTTTTCCTGAATCTAATAGAATGTGGCTGGAATCCTCAAGAAAGCGAAGGAATTGCCTTATTTGTGACTTTCGTAAATAATATTTTAAAGTTATGATATCAAACACAACATTTTACTTCTACTTCACTAAATACCTAGTTTTTTAACGCCCCTTAAGGTTAACGTGTGCAATCAGTTTTATCTTAAAAATAGGGGTAAATTTTTTCCTAAAAAAGGTGATAAAAAAGTAATGAAACTTTTTAGGAATGATAAGTTGACTCAGTTAAACAATGAATATTTAAATTGAATCTGTAAAACCTAAGGATAAATAGTGTAATCTAATTCACTCAAGTTTGAGTTATCAGGTCGTCACAACTTCCTGTTTTAGATAATAATACATCAAATAACAGATAACTTTTTAAAATCGGACTATTTTTAGATTTTAAATGCTTAGTTTCAAAGATAACAGATTCTGTGACTCAAAATATGATGCTTACTCATTTTTTTTTTTTTTTTTTGTCTAAGTTAAGAAAGTGATAACTTTGAAGTTGTTAATCAAATATGATACAGCCTTATCACACACTTTTAAATTTTTTCAACTACAGTTGCTGCTTTAATGATATATGAATACTTGTCGAAGCAATACTTATTCTTATTTTGATTTTTAAAGCATGTAAATCTTCAAAGATACATTTGAAACGAACATATTTTTTAAACAAAGAATGATAAAAACCAAATTATTTTCTTACGTTGTGTTTTGTTTGCTCCGTTAGTTATTAAGCCAAACAATCAATACAGGTATCTCTTACCCACATGTTGTAACGCTTGAATTGTATCCGCTTTGTTTTTGATTGTCAGTTGAAGATAATAATTTTTACACGCTTGCCAGTCAATCATACAGTTAAACTTCCACTAATAGTTCAAAACAGAAAATGTTTCATTAGTATTACGCATAATTCTCTAAACAACAAGAAAATTTTGTTCAACTGTTGTACAGTAATTGTTTATGTTACAGTATTATTTATATTCAACAATGCTCAACTAAATGCACTCAAAATATAAAAAATTTCTGTTGAAGTGCTACAATTTTGTAAGAAATATGCCCCATATTTATAATGTTTATTCCTTTAAAAGGGAGAAATTTAAAACATACAACCAACTTACATAAAAATAAAATTAAAAAACACATGGTCAAAATTCTTTAATTTCACGTGTATAGATAATTGATATTGATGTTTCCATTGTACTTAGTACAATAAATTCAATATTGTTCTGAATAGACAGTGATTTAGTGAAATGAAAATGTGTAAAGTGTTTTTATCATTTCAAAGACATATTTGTAATCTAGTTAATATCCACTTTTTAATAAATGCAACGTGTCTTACAAAGTAGGTTAATGGCACTTGACCTACTGAACCAATTTATTTGATCCTCTGGATCTAGTACATAGTGTAGCATATATACATTGCAACTCGGGAGTAAACTTTGCGTAATAGTTAATATATTTTATTGCAATTTGAAATTGAAATTAATTATAAAAGTCATAATAGGATTGTAAAAGAGAAAAATTCTAAGATTAAAAAAATATTTTTAGCATAATTTTTGTAATAAACACCAGCTACATGACCGCTAGCTGCACCATAAAAAAAAATCACGCACTAGAGGGCAAGGTTTCCATATATTAGTAGCTTGATAACTACAGATTATTTAAGATAAGTCAAACGTTTTTAAATAAAAAGGCTAAACTTTTTCGTTTTTACATTTCCAAATGTTACTTAAAAATCTGTTTAGAGGCAGTTTCGAATTTAATTAAAGAGTGGTATATTTCCTCATTATAGCTTAAAACATTGATTTTTTTTCTAAGTATTGAGTAGAACTTTTATGAATAATACATAGAGAAGAATTAACAATCACAAAAGAAATCTGTATTAGAGAGTGCACCCCAACTTTGTTAATGACCGACTGTTGGCAGCACAACATCAAAAATGTGTCATAGTATATCCGGTGGCTTCATTTACTCGTACAGTTAAGTAAGTAGCGAGATACACAGATACTCCAGTTAAAAGATCATTGTTTAAAAATTGTATCTAAGAGACTATTCTAAGATAACCCACCCAATACGTAGTTCATAAATTTTGAGAAATGCACCTTAATTGTGACTTACATTTAAACTCAAAAATTCATTTACAGTCTTTCTAAACAACTCTGTTATGCTCCTATGACAAATACAATATTGTAATGAATTTTCACAGAGGAAATGATGATGAAGTTTTTACTAAATAAAAAGTATCATTTATTTTTCTTTTGAAGCCTCATAAAACTGCTCCGAAGAACAGTAAAATCGCTACCAAGCTTCAACAAAAGCTTCGGTACATAAAACTTCGGATACAGGGATGATTCAGGTACAACAAAAGTAATCAAGCTCTCCGATAATTTCAAAGCAGTGTTCAAAACTCAACTGATCCCGATTCCTTGCATATGTTCTTTTATACTCTCGCGCTAGTAAATGATCTAATGTTCCGCAAGCACTGGGAATATCTAGAATTTCTCGATGACTCAGATGTTGCCAACTTTTTCTAGCTTGTACTATCGCAGTTAACAAATAAATTTAATAAAATAGAACTTTAAAAGTGATACGTCACTATTTACAATTATTTACAGAAAATTTGGATAAAATTTCCCTCTTAAAAGACTACACATCCGGTCAAGTGAAGTCCTTAAGAAGAAATGTCATCTAATCATTACTACCATAATATTAGGCTAGCCTATTATAATGTTCGACTTTAGGTTTATAGGAGGATGTCCATTGGATCCTTACCAAGACGTTGTTGATCTTCTTAAGAACAACATATGGCCCTTCCCAGTTCATCTGGAGCTTAGGGGAGAGTCCTTTCCAAGGGTTCCATAACCACACTTTGTTACCCTGGCCTTGGTATCATATCGGATCTTCATACACTCCATCATGATGTTGGTTCTCTCTCTGGCGAACCGATGAACGTCTTTCAAACGAGTCTGTAGATCATCTAGACAGGCGAGGAAAGAGTGTTCAATGGTCTTCCAAAGAGGAGATCTCATGGTAGCCTAAAGTCTCTTCCAAACCTTGTTTGAGAGGGTTGTATCGTGATTAGTGCTCCTGTAGGCCAACAAAAACAGTGGAAGTTACTGATCCCAATCTTGGTGGTTATTTGAAACGAACAGAGATTCAGAGTCGTTCTATTAAACCAAACCACTGTTTCGCAAATGGAAATATTCGAGGATGTTGTTTAGGTAATGAGTAGTTGGGTTCCAGTATCAATTCGATGTTGTGGAAGTTTCGTTCATCCGGCATCTTTTGATGACACGGAGAAAACGTCTTGAAATTCGCTTATAAGGTTTCCGTTAATTTTCTCTTCATTCCCTTCTAAGCGAGCATCCCCAAGAAACTGGTAAACAAAATTCCCAGTAGGTGCAGCTGAAAGTTCCTTAGATCTTCGTTCGATTTTCGTTCTTACCATCTAACACAAAATGCTTATCATTGTATATAAAACCATTTTTAATCAAAATAATATAATTAGTAATAGTTCTACGCAAAGGAAATGCTGGATGTATTGAAATTTAATGCAATGTTAACAAAAATATAAAGAGCAAATTTATTAGACCGAATCAACATTTCAACTAGCAAGAGCATTCTCAATATGACGTAGCATATTACGTTTTTCCAAAACAACAAATAGTGTAGATTTTCATAAGAAAAATTATATATGTGACAGGATGGAATATTCCCTATGAGCATGAAGAAAATTTTATGTTTTTATTCAAGTTAGACACCAATGTTAAAATATAGGCAAACGCAACTAGAAACATCAATCTTACATAACGTGTTCTTGTAACGTAATATAATTATATCACCTCAAGATAACATTTATACCTGACCACTAAGAGGGATGCTCAGTTCCAAATATGGCCAAGAAATAGAACAAATTTTATAGAACAACGGCGGAAAAGGGTATTTTATAAACTTCTTATAACACAAGAAACAATATTTTAAAAAGTGCTTTGATACTTGATAACTTATTGGCTAGCATAAATGGTTCATTCGGTTTAAAAGCACTTTGATTTAGAACTACAAAACCTACAAAGACGAGGGATACACCATGATGAATCATATAATCATCATGGTGTATCACACGTCAATCAATGTGAGATCCGTATTTTATCCTCTTATATAAAAGAAACATTTAAAAATATTCCAGACGATTAAACTAGATTATCAGAGGCTTACTATCAGAGCTTTAAGATAGCATAAAAGTGAAAAGTTTATTAGAACAAGCTAATTCTTAATCAACGGCACAGTAAAATGAGCTTGAACAATCAGTATCTTTTTATTTGAACAAAAAATGGATATTTTAATGCTTTCCTTAGTTGTGAGCTGTGGAATATTCCATTTTACCTTTTATTTAGTTATTAAAAATGCAGTCAGGAGGCAGAAATATTGTAATTTACTATCAGGACAGAAATTACGATTTTTTAATTTTCTTAGACACTTGACTGATTTCGCCTGGACAAGCAGATCAAGTTGGTTGGTTGTATTCAGATTATCTGGCGCCGTCAGCAACACGAGGGCTATAATGCGCCGAAACATTTCGTCATTTAACAAACCAACATACATTTACAAACACCCATGCCTACACGGGACTCGAACCCGCAACCTCGCGGTCTAGAAGCCAGCACGCTAACCACTATACCGTTTGGTCGGCACAAGCAGATCAAGAAATGGCTTTCCAATAAATTGCAGTGAGTATTTATTTATTTATTTATTTTTATTATTTTTTTTTGTAAAAAAAAAAAACTTTTAGAGTTTTAATAAGATTAATGAAAAAAGTATTCTCAAACTTATTATTTCAACCATTATAAAAAAAATATTAGAATATTTGGTTACGTTGAAACTTAAATTATATCGCATTGGAAACTTATTCAAAACATCTATGTAAAATGTTTTCCAAGATGGAAAAAATATTATCTTATAAAAATTGTATTGTTGGTCTTAATATATATTTTCATTTTAGTCCAAGAAATTTTCAATGAATACATTTGGATACCATTTTAAAATTATAAAAATAAAAATATTTTTTTATTTTATAATATTTATTATAAAATAAGTAGATAATAAAAAAATTATCATCTTTCTACAACCAAAATAAATTTTTTAAACTCATATTTCAATGTAAACAGTTTGCATGAGTGCGATTAATTTTTTTTTTTTAATTAATATTTTCAAAAAAAAAAATCCCCAATTTAGATTTGTACTAAAAAATAAACAAAGAACACAACAAATCTGAAACAAAAATGAATTTTTAAAAGTTATTATATGTCAGCTAAATGCTTATGCAGAGCTTGTTTTGTTCAAGGAAATTAGTAAGACATTTCTTCTTTAAGCCGTACTCACAGCAGTCTTACTGAGTGAATGCTGTCTATTAAACTTTCCATGTTCATTGAAGTAGTTTATAGGTAGAGACCGGCACTGTGCTGACACATTATTACATTAAGGTATACGTATAGGTTTCACAAAAAAAAATTAAATTTTCAATTTAAAAATTAGACCTTTGCACCTTAAAAATTGCATTATTTGTTGAACTGTTTCCAATATTTTGTTTTTTTTTTAAATTTCTTCAATTTTAATAATTAATTAACATTTAATCAACTAATTAGGCTAATTCACCCACAGATACAATTTTGGAGTTCAATAATGTGGAATACCCTGCTCTATGTTTTGACCCTATTAACAGAATTTTACAGCGTGTATATTTTGTGATATCTTGCTTTAACTGAATCTATTAGAAAAATCCAAGTTTTTTTATACAGAATCTTATCTTTAAAATTCAGTTAAAAATATATTTATCTACAAATCACTTAGTATTTAGAGTCAAAACATTCAACATTGTATGCAGATTATATAGCAAAAAACAAATTTCAAAAAATATTATTTAAACTGGAGTTATTACTGTTTGAATGAAATGCAAAATAGAAAAAACTACAATCTGATAATAACTTTTAAAAAAGTATTTTTTTATATAAAAAAACTGTTGTTATTATTACACTAATTATTATTTATTTCCTTTTTAGTATTCTCCTCCATCATAGGGTTTCCTTCTTTTGTGTTGTTTTTATTTTGCTTTTATTTTTTACTGCCTTACAAATCTTCCCCGATTTTTGCGAGTTTTGCGATTTGAATCCTATACGTATACCTTAAAGAATATATAGCTATATTTACATTCTGTATGTAAAATTATGTTAGAGTGGGTAGCTAGGTGACACTGGGAAACTAATCAAGACGTTAAAATTAGAGAGAAAGCTGGTTTATTGCTTTAAATTCAATCCCATCTCCAAAATGTTGGACAAAACACATTCCCTGATCAGTTATAACTTTAAAGAAATACATGGAAAAAAGTAACAAAAACAAAGTAAAACTGTTTTCGGTGCAATTTCATACTGCAAATTTCTTAAGCAAATACAGTTGTAATTTTGTAATTACTTGATTATTTGAAGTAGTGACAGTAGAAACAAATATAATAAAAAAAAAAGTCACTGGTAACACATCAAAACATTTCTCTCAATACTGAATTAGTTGCACTGTGTATTGCAACTTTGTCTTGACTTGTGAGTGGCAAGAATGCATGGAGGTAAATATTTTGAACTTGCACGCGCGTAGGTACATGAAATTTGAAAATATTAGCTATAGCTAAAAGGTACTATTTGATCAAGTGTCCTGGACCGTACGTCCCATCTTTCTCATTAGTGAAGTAGATCCCAAAGCTATTTGCTTGAAAGGGAACGCATTCTAAACTGATTTTCCATCTTGATTTGTTGGTATTTCGTTCTTAAGTATTTGGTATAAATATAGATCACATGGACTTGAAGTAAGCATATACGAGAAATAAAATTAAGTTTGTAATATTTTAGAAATGAGTTTTTTTTTTCCTTCTTTTTTTTTTTTCTCTTAACCATCAACTTCGAGAGCATGGAATATTATACAACGTTTGTGCAAAGAAGTCGTATTCTTACGGCATGGTGATTGTTTCAAACAAAATTGGTTTCAACATTTACTGTTGCTGAGAAATTCAGTGTTATTAATTTTGGATAAATTCATATATTCTGTCATTAATTTCGCTCATAATCCCATCAATGTATTTCGAATGATTGAATAACCTATGTTTATATGGTACATTCTTTAAAAAAATGTTTCTTTAGATTTCCTTCAGATTGTAAATGCTCACAATGAACTATCTGGTAAGGCGAAACTGATGTATGGTTGGATAACCTATGTTCCAATAATTTTTCTCTTTAAAGCTGAAGCCGTAGAGGTATGTACTATGTTATTATAATAAAGAATAACAATAAATTCAATGATCTTCAAACTTCTCGATAAAAAATAAAATTCTTCATCCAATTGCAATGGTTATGAAAATATTGAGATCTGAAGTTGTCAAGTTTAATGTTGTTATAAATTAGTAAGAATAAAAATTACTGAGATTTAAAAAAAAAAATTCTTCTCCAAATTAAAGTTTAACCTTCATGGGCCTACATAACTAGTTACAAAAAAGGTTGTGACACTAAGTATTTCGAAAGTTGGTCATTACGTATTCTGATATTCTGAAGCATTTGTGTGATGATTTGTAATGGCCAAGTTGTAGAAACATTTTTATAACTGGAATGTTCAGGCATATGAAAGTTAAATCCTAACTTGAAGAAGAAAATATCTTGTTTAAAATATCAGTAAATTTTATTAACAGTAATAATTTACAACATTATACAGTTGGTGTTCACTTGACTCTGTGTGTGTGTGTGGGGGGGGGGATGTTCACCTCATGAAAAGCATTGTTACACGTTGTAAACTTTGTACGAGGGTGAGGGATGGTCACATACCTTATTGATGTAGATTTTATCTCACTGTTTTGGATTTAAACATCATTTTGTTGCATTTTAAGTATTTTGTAATAGTTGTATTTTAAGTCTGTATTCTTGTTTATATTATGAGCCTTGTGTCAAGGAAAATTTGTTGAACAAATATTATTTTCTGTACCTAGCTAGCTGTGAGGCCTCGCGTTGTGGAAATCTGTCATTCGTGTATATATCCCAGTCTTTAGCGCTTCGCTCGCAGGAAGGTTCATCGCTACGCAAAATCAAGCTCGCTTCGTTCGCCGAAAAGTTAATGGACACATAAACACAGGTTTATTTCCCTCGTTGAAAGGTTCATTGCTATGCAAGGATAGGCACGCTTCGCTCACTGAAAGGTTCATTGCTGCGAAGCATAAGCTAGCTTCACTCACTAAAATCTAATTGCTACGTAAAGCCTTAATATATGAAGCCTCTCCCTTGTCGAGAAAAAAAAATTCCCCGCTAATACAATAATACAACACCCCTTTAAGATTATTTTAATACGTGTTTGTGGAAAGCAAAATTAGAAAGCCAAAACTACTTATGTTGAAACTTTCAGAGATCTAGGCCTATTCGAAGTTGCTTTTTGTGAAAAAATTATTTAAAAAACAAATTAAAATTGTAACATTCTTTTTGTTAATAGTTCAATTAGAATGCCAAAACTACTTGTATTGTAGAAATCGTTTTGTAAAATAATTGTTAATTAATTAAAATAGCACTAAATAAAAATTTAAAATTCTGTTTTTCAAAAGTCCTATAAGAAAGCCAAAACTACTTATGTTAAATATTTCAGAGCTGTAGCCCTATTAGAAGTCGTTTTGTAAAAATAAAATTTAACTAATTAAGAAAATTAATTAAAAAAAACTAATCAAATTTTTGAAATTCTGTTTTTCAAAACTACAATTAGAAGTCTAAAACTACTTAAGAGGAAAACTTCGGAGCTGTATCTGTTTAAAGTCGCTTTTTTTTTAATTAATTAGAAAAGAACTAATTAAAATTTTAACATTCTGTTTGTAATGTATACAATTAGAAGGCCAAAACTACTTATGCTGTAAATTTCAGAGCTCTATTCCAATTTGATGTAGGTTTCTATAGATCCACAGAGCCACAGACAGCTTGTTTTATTATTATAGATAATAGAATTGAAAGTAAAAAAAAAAAAAAAATAGTTATAAACATAACATAAATTGATAATAAAATATGCTAATTAGGGTAACTCATTTCAGGAACTTATTAAAGGTACCAAAAATATGGAAAAAGCATGGGTATATAATTTGCTTCATCCATGGTTAGACATGGGACTACTGACCAGGTATACTATACTCTTTTGCTACATACTCAATTGATTGTATTTAGTGAAATAAATATATTTTGTTAGTTTTAAAGAAATTAATATGTTTTAGTAAATAATATTTACTTACCAAGATAACTAGATATTCGTTCTATTCCTTATAAGTAGTTTGTATTGCTTGCTTGCTGTAACATTTGGTTGAGAGATAAAAGCAATTTATGAAACATGTCTTCTCGGCAGAGCCCCTATGCATCTACTGTCTATCACAAAAATTACTCCGCCGCGTTGTCAAGCGTTATCTGTTATCGTAACAACAAGACTAGGCACATTTAGTACTGATTCCAGGAGAAAGAGATCTAATGTAATAATTTTGCATGTCAATTTCCTGTATGCTCCTTTGATCCTTATTTTAAATCGATGAGGCTTATTCCAATATCGATCTGCGAGAGCTATTTTTCTGCTAGACGCCATGAAACAGTTACCCATATTTACTGTAATGATGGCCGAGATCCTCTCTTTCGTCGCAATTACAAAGCATAACATACAAAGGAAATAGAGTATAAAAGCACATTGTTAAATTTTTGCAAAAACTGAGATTTTTACTTAATCTGGTACCATACTAAGGTATTTAATCAATTGTATTTTTAAAGTAAAATCGTAAGATAAAAAGGAATTAGTGGGTGCGGCGTAACATCTTCAAGAATGTCATCTCACTGACGAAGATTACTCTTTCCACATTCGCTAGAAACAATTTATTACGTTGTTATGCACCGTGATGCAAGTATGAGCTGTCGCGAGGATTTAAAAAAAAAGCTAAGTTCTATGAATTAGTTTTCGTTTAGCAATAGTTTCGTTACATAACAGTAGGCCATTATATTAGCTATAAATTATTAATTATTATGCTTGTATTCTTGCTATTGTTATTTATTAAAGTTAAGTTTAAAAGTTACTGCTAAAGAACAATTCTTTTACGCTAAAGTTTAATGAATCGCAGCTGAAGTCCTGCTGGTCAGAACAGACAGGGAATTTTTTTAACATTTTGGAGTGTTAGAGGTGAAGAGGAATATCTATCCCGCCTCTTTCCTTTCATGGGAAAAGTTTTGTTGTACAGGAGAAGGAGTGTTGTAATAGCATCGAGAGAGAAGGAAGCACAATGTTTCCTTTGTAACTGTAGTTCCAAGTATTCTCTTTTAGCTCTCTATTATCATCAGGTGTATATTTCGAATTGCGACTACGAACAACACGGTTATATTCAAAAACTACTCACTTTTAGAATATAACATAACGAGGGTATTCTGATAGGAACTTATTAGTGACTTCGCAAACCATCTCTATATCATTCGCGAAAATAGTACATGCTTTGGTAATGCACCCTTACTCGTTAAAAAATGCTCTATTTTCAAATTTCTTGGAAGAAATGCCTTGAAATTTAAACATCAAAGTTCAACCTTACAAAAATATCTGACTCCCGGCTCAAAAGCAGATTGTTCGTCTTGTATGTAAGTTGTCTCAGCATCGGGCTTCGCAACGCTCTTTAATCTATTTTCAGTATAATTAGACACGCCGGCAATTGTGACTGATAGTCTTTCATTGGTTCTTCGGCTGCTTGTTGGAAGTTTTTAGGACTTCCTCACGTTCATGGCGCAAATGTTCACTTTCTCACGTTCGTGGCGTTCGTCCCTCCTGACAGGTGAAACACTCTTTTCAAAAACATTACTCTTAATCATCCAGATCTTTGTCTAACTATGTTTAGGCTAAATAATATAGCTTTTGCACCATGAGATTTTCAATACATATTTAATCAATAACAAGGTAAGAATATATTTGAATTCAAAACATAATTTTAGAATTGTTAATTTTACCAAATAAACATTTTGTTGCATGCTTAAAGTGACAACAGTTTCCATTTTCCAATTTTATTTAAAAAGAAAAAGGTTCTTAGATTGAATCCATGAAAAAACAACGCACTATAGTTAGAAGACATAAATTGAACTCTTAACGTTCAATAATGTTCATAATCCAACTTTTCTCTTGCACAATAAAATGCCCTTCAGTCAAAAACGGTTGGCAGTTTTCATTGCACATGCTTACTGACGTAAAATCGTTCGGCTCATTCAACTATTCGTAACACAAAAACATTATAGAAATTATTACCGCGACTTACATTCTATATAACCTGACACCGCTGGCATTATGGTACATGCTGACTTCATAACAATTATGAAATTTTATTCATAATGAAATTGATCTTAATAGAACCACTTCCCAGAAAAGGAGGTCTATTCTATTTAGAAGCAATGTCCAGATTCAAATTTAGACACCATTAGAGGCAGAATCCTATATTTCCCCTTATGACTCCCCCCATGTCTTCGGTCTCTTAAAAAATATCTGAAAGATCAGAGATTCATCTGTGAGAAGGAAGTTAAACACCGTGGAAAACTAGACCACCATGAGTTTCTACACTGAAACCACTGACTTCCATCTTACAAGCTAGAATCAGTATTTCAATGTCAATGACGATTATTTATAGTTTCACATGAACTGTAATTATAATATTGTTATTAAAACATAACTATAGTCTCCTTTTCACCTGGGCTCATCTTATACCATTGCTAAAATCGGTGCAAAATGAGGGAAACAAAAACAATTTTTGAACCTGGTAGTTTTTCAACTTTTTCAGATTATTTTTCCCTCGATCTTAAGGAACCAGCCGTCCAAAAAGTACTGCACCAAATCTTTTAACAAATAGCTCAGTTTATTTGTATTCGTGCTACTATGAGCCTTTGTAAAGTAGTGGATTGTTAGGTATAATATATTGTGTTTCATCTAGGAAACAACCCAGTAACAAACTTGTCGTATTAGTGAAAAAAATTTAATTTTTATTCATTTAATTTCTTAATATATATATATATATATATATATAAAAATAAAAAAAAAATCCACAAAAAAAAAAAAAAAAAAAAAAAATGAAAATCGAAGTAAAAAAACTTTTGGAAAACCAAATAATCCCTATTACGCTGTTGGCCCAAAATATGGTGAAATCCACAATGTTTTCCACCAAATTGCATTAGATTCCTATTCAAGGCTATTGTTGCACAAATTGTCTGTATATATTGTAAATAGTGACGTATTATTTTAAAATTCTATTGTAATTTATTTTTATCTTATTTTATTTATTAATAGCGATTATACAGATTAGAAAAAGGTGGCAACACCTAAAGCAATCGAGAAGTTTCGAGATATTTCTTTTCCGATGAATTGGCTGGAAATTTCTCGATTATTCTCTCGCGCTAGTATTTAAAGATCGGGAGATCGGGAAAGTTTTCAGATTGACTTTGGACTTCGATGAAAGCGTATCGCTTTGTTTTACCTATTGGAGTGAGCTTGTATAATCGCTGTATTCGAAGTTGTTTTTCCTAAAGCTTGTGAGCGATTACACTGTTGCCTGTGGATAAATTTTGTGAGTTTTCTGAAGAGAGAATAAATATTTTTTATACTGTAAAAACTGTGCCATCATTGCCTCAGCGGAAAAATTCATAACATAAACTCTTTTGCTTGCTATTTTTCTTGACGTAAAAGCGAATATATATTAGAATATTTTTCCATAAACAATTATTAATATTTTATAAATACTATTTTTTCGATAAACATAACATTTTTACATATTTTCTTAAATATAATTGAAATGTTCTACTTTTGAGGAAAAACATTCTTTATTTTTAAAAACATTCGTGCTGTCTAAGTTATTTCAACTCTTTTTAAGAGTAATTTGTTTAAAAAAAATCCTTATGTTTAGTAATTGCGGTTTGAATTTAGAACATACCGTCACAGAAAACAAGAAGCACCTAAAATCTTGTCAAAACAGAGTTAAGGTCTCTATAGTATCAAGGAATACCTAGCGCATCGAGGAGAACAAAGGCAGAACTATAACACTCTAAATACGCCAGTTCCAAGAAGATAGGCGTACGTAAATTTATATGGAAATCAATTTGGTTTTCAACATTTCACGTAAAATTCTAATTTTCGGAATTGTGTCAATATTGCACCATAGCGACGATATTTTGAAACATATTCAGATGAATATTCTTATTTTTCCATAGTCATGGAGAGAAATGGAAATCTCGGAGAAAATTACTAACTCCATCATTTCATTTCGAAATTCTAACAGATTTCTTGCCAGTTTTTAATGAACATTCTCAGTTATTGGTAACACTATGGAAAAAAGAAACTGGAAAGGAATTCACGGACATCATATTACCTACTAAACTTTGCAGTTTAGATATAATTGCTGGTAAGTTTTTGGAAATTTTTAAATTTTAATTGTAAAATTAATTTTGTAGATTTTAATGAAAATTCGTATAATTAATGTCATTTTAGAGTTCTTATCATTTCCCAAGTATTTCAAATAAGAAACACCTATTTATTATGGATATTTTTTTACTTTTTATATTATGTAATTAAAACTTAACTTTTATCGCTAAGCGAACTGCAGTAAGAACTTTTAGTTTGAGCTCGCAAATTTGATTGCTACTAATCAAATGCTAAAAGTAATTTCGATTTGTTGAGGGTGATCCATTTTCAAATATTATTTAAATATATTAAATTTTACGAAAAACTTTAATTTTGCATTTATTAGTTCTAAATTTTACATGTTTTTAATTTATTTACTTGCAATTCCAAAATAAGTTATATACAAGATATTTTTTATAGAAACTACCTTGGGGGTAAAAATTGGAGCGCAAAAAAACCATGAATCTGAGTATGTAAAAGCAATCTCAAGGTAAACATTTTAGTCTTATGCTTCTGGAATACAAAACTTTATACATGATACTGAAGAATTAAATTTTACCGAATTCAAGCAAGTTTGCTTTGGCAGTCACTGTCATAGATATAAAACTCATACACAAGCTTATATTTCATACAAAATCCAACCTGTAATAATTACAAACTATATTTTATGAATTAGGGTGTTTTTATGAATGCATGCCATCTGCTTTTTCTCCTAGTTATATTAATTAAAAGCTGAAAAGGCACTTCTACGATATCACCAAAATTTGGGTAAAACATTTTAAGGGAACATAAGTTCCAATCCACCAGTATCACATTTAGTGAAGAAAATGCAGACTATAATTTAAGTTTTTCAGGGAAAACGAACTTACAATTAAAGTTTAAGTTCTCCCTTTCTAAACTTGCTGTTCAGATATATGTTTATTTTAACAGTTATATATCAATCTGCGAATTGTAACCTAAGACGGCGAGATAAAAGGAAGATTGGATAGATCATATATATTCTTACCACTACACTGTATTCTTGAAAGTAAAACGACCTATATAGCTTCATACATGATAAGTGTCTTCATTACTTTACTCTTTTATACAGTAAAAATATCCAAAATTTATAATGTATATCTGTTTGTTCAGAAACAATTAATGGACGATTCTACAAAAAAGTGACTGATTAACAGATTCAAACAGGCTACTTACAGGATGATCACATTTAAAAAAAAAAATATTTAAATTCTATATTATTGCTAAGCAGATATTTTATAAATCTGTTTGTTTTTTGCTATATTTCGCAGTTTTCCTGATAGGATCAGTATTTTTACTACTAAAGTGACCTTATTGGATAACTCAGACATTTTTTAATATAGGAAAAACTTCATAACAACTCTTATCTATGCGCCCTCCTAACGAGTATATACAAACTTTACATTACACCAGTATGCACACCCGTTTTAGTTTTACTTTATTTGTAGCTTACAATTTATAAGTTTTATTTTTTCTTGCAGAGTATCCGAGACTATTATAGAACGAATGATCAAGTTTTGGTATTGGTCAGATTTAATATTTGGATTTACTTCAAGAGGCAAAAGGTTTTTTCAAGACATTGAATTGCTTCATAACTTTACTAGACATGTAAGTTAAAATAAAATGTAAATGAATTTATTTAGTTACATTTGATTATTGATTGCTACGAGAAATTTGTAAAAAACTTTGATCATAACATTCCATCATACTCTAATGGGACATTTCGTGGTTCATATCTTCAAAACTATGTCAGCTTCCCCCCCCCCCTCTCCCCAGTCCCCTTCAAGTGAAAAAGGAATTAAACTAATGAGCAACTTTTACTTCAATCCAAATATGCTTGTAAGATAAAATATAGTTATTTCACACATTATCACAGCCTACCACACTATTTGCATTTAAGTATCATTAAATTAAAGGTTTTTCTATGTTACTGCAAATATTTATTAATCCATTGTATAAGTGCTGGGGAAAAAAAATATTACCAAGCGAAAAACATTTTAATTTTTACAACTACGTGTTTTTGAATTAAAAAAAAAATTATTTACAATGAAAACAATGATAGTTTCAGTAATTCCAATAAAAATATTACAGCAAATTTACCAATTCATTTTTTGTTTTTTTATACATGAGACAACCTAGAAAATATCATAAGACTAAGCTCAATTTTAAAACATATATCATTTTATTTCATTTTTTGTGATATTTTATCATGATGCCGCAAATTTTCTCTAATAAAACACCGAGGTTTCAGATGCATTTGCTTTATTTCTGAAAACAGAGTGAGTTAAAAAATTAACACCCATTGAACAAGGCAAGATCCTTAATTTTAAAGAAATGTGTTTTAAATTTTTGGAAAATTGCTGACATTTCAGGATATAATTTTTAAAAAATAGGAATAAATACGTTTCGTGAAAAGAATAACACCATAGTTCTGCACTGACTTCTCCATACATGAAAGGTTTTTTTAGATGAGCAACTGAAAAAGTTTTATTCTTCACAAATTATGAATGATTTAATCATTTCAAATGTGAGCAATATGCTATTAAAACACTTAACTGCACAATTTAGAAAAAGGTACTTCAAATACGTCTAAGAGCCATTCGCAAATAAACATATTGCTTTTAGAGATAAAAGAAACATATTTATATTTTTTTCAGAGAAAAAAAAGTGATCTCTAAGAACCGAATGGTTTAGGTACTATTGGCATGATCTTCAGAGTGAATCAGTCTATTTCTATTGGTGTCAGTTTGGTGGTAGTATCATAATTTTGGCCGGTTTTTTCAATTAAAGAAACAACAATAATTAGTGGTCTGAAAAAAGTCTGAATAAGAAGCCTACCAAGACATCCTTGCAGAAAATTAATTAATGGGGTCGTCTTTTATAACATTTGGAGAGGACAAATATTACAGAAGATCAATACGCCAATATGCAATTGAAGCTCCGCAAAATCTTAAAACAAAGCCCAATGTGTGTTGTGCTCAATGTCCTGCTTAGCCATACAAAAACTCTGACATAACCCAACCGAAAATTTATAAGGCATTCTGAACTTGAAATTCATGGAAATGCTTATCCCCCAAAAAAACACTTTTGAAAAGTAGAAAAACCACCAACCTCTAAAACACAAAAAACTTTCTTGCAATAAAAAAATCATAAACATGAGGAAAATTTTCAGCCACAAACACAGTGATATAAAAAATGGCCAACCTCTGATTACAACTCTCGGTTGTGACTCGCTTAAGAATGTATGCTTACTTAGTTTATTTTTAAAATTTAAGTTCCGCTCCCATAAAAATTTACGCTGCTTGAGGTTGGCGCACGTCGTAGGAATATTAACAATGCTTATGTTTAAGCTAATTTATGACTGTTTGCACGAATATTGGAGAAGATATGATTTCATTTCGATGGGTATGAAGTACTAAGTAGTGTAAATCTTCATGTTCATGTAGATGTAATTTCAAAATAGTATAGAGAAACTGTGCTCAAACCCTCGCATTTGAATCTTTATTAAGAATTTTTTAAGTAGGAAACTGAAGTGTTTGTGGTAAGCTTTTGTTTGGTTGATACATACATTTTGGAAAGTTTTTATTGTGTGGTGGTTTTATAGGTTAGTAATTAAGACGGGCACCAACCTCAAACAGCGTAAATTTTTATGGGAGCGGAACTTAAATTTTAAAAATAAACTAAGTAAGCATACATTCTTAAGCGAGTCACAACCGAGAGTTGTAATCAGAGGTTGGCCATTTTTTATATCACTGTGTTTGTGGCTGAAAATGTTCATCATGTTTATGATTTTTTTTTATTGCAAGAAAGTTTTTTGTGTTTTTGAGGTTGGTGGTTTTCTACTTTTCAAAAGTGTTTTTTGGGGGGATATCAGAACTTTTTTTTTAAACACTGGCAACTTCTATTTTTTGAATTTGTCCGTTTCATCGTTTTTCTCTTTATCACCTATGGTACACCTGGTACCAGGAATATTCATAAGTCTTCAAACTGAGTTCGACGATACCTTACATGCAATAATTATCTTTAAAATTGATAAACCGAAAGTGGTACCAATTGCATACCTGGTACTTTAAACATTCATAATTCGTCAAAACAAAAGCCCAACATGCCATATTTATCTTGGAAATTGATAAACCGAAAGTGATACTACCTATGCTATACCTGGTGCCTTAAACATTATTAATTTTTCAAGACAAGCCCAACGATACCCAACATGCCATATTTATCTTCAAAATTGATAAACCAGAAGTAGTACCACCTATGGTACACCTGGTACCATGAATATTCATAATTCTTCAAACTGAGTTCAATGATATCTTACATGTCAAAATCTACTTGAAAATTGACAAACCGGTTGAATGCGGACGGCAGTAACCATCAAAATCGACCACGAACGAGTAATAGAAACTTGTGTATGGCAACTCAACCCCCAAAACTTAAAGAAATACGTTGCCATCGACAAAGAGCCTGTCTGCCAAGTTTCAATTCAATTGGTTAGTTTGTATGCACAACTACCTATTTTAGTGCATAATAACTACTAATCAGTCCGGGACCCATAGCTTAACGTGGATTCTGAATCACAAAGAACATCCACACCTAACCCAGGAATCAAATCCGGCACCTTTAACATACAAGGCCAGAGCGTTATATGTTAAAGCAATGGTATGCCATTGAAAATTTATTCTAATTGTTACAAATAAATATTACAAGTTTTTTACAGCCTAATTATTGCAATATAAATTATTTATTAAACCAAACATTATTTTGGTTCACATAATAACCCATGGATATTTGACAAAATTTCAAATATTTTCTTAATAACAATTTTAAAATTCACTATGAAATTGTAATTTTGATGATATATGATTCTACGATTTCATTTTACAACGGGAAAAAAAAATCAACACATCTTTAAAAACGAATTACATTTTTGCAAATTCCATTAGCCAATCGCAATGCGTGTTTCATTTAGTTCCGCAGTAACGAATTGACTGTGACGTCAGCTCACATAACCTCCACATTTATACTTTGTATTCAGCCCATATAGTATCTTGCCACAAAATATGATTATTTTCATTTTTCAACGGAGATTTCCCGAAATTAAAATGTTTTTGAAAGTAACTCACTCTAAATTGTCATACAGTTCAAATAACACATGCAATTTGAAGAACAAATATTTCTCTTTAATTCTGCCTCTTCAAAAATTAAATTATTTCAATTTTAAAGATGTTATAAGCCATATAATTATAGTCCAATTCGTTCTGCCTATACTTTAACGTTACTTTCATTCTCACTTAAGCCTAACATGTCGGAAAAACTAACTTCAAAATTATAGCAAACCTGTTTGGCAACTTTTGGCATATATATCTGAACCTCAATTACAAGCTGATCGCCTTTATCTGTCGCCAAATTATGAAATGAAAAAAAGTGGTTTTAAATTAATTAAAAATAGAAAGAATTATTTAATGAAGTTCAAACCAGCGTAAGATTTTAAGTTGAAACATTCCGCATCCTATAATTCAATCCGTTTGAAGATCTATAACTTAGTTAGGGTTGGATATTTGTCTAAATTTTTACATCAAAATCGGGCTAGAACTCGTTTTTTTTATTTCGTTTTGGAAATTTCAATATTTTTTTCCTTTGTTGTCTTTTATCCTAGGTACTTATTTTTTTTTTCCTTAAAAGATATCACCGAGACGAATCTATGGTATTTTTTGTATAATTATGTGAAATTCCGTAAGCACGCTAGAAAATAGTCAATTTCGGCTTTTTCGCTGGAAGTTGTGCAGAGAATAAATACTTACTATCGTTTCTGCCTTTTTAAAGTTGGCGGCGAAACGACCGTTTCGTCTGATAACTTTTAAGATAATCTTAAAATGGCCATTGAATGCAGATAGAAAAACTTCTCAAATAACCCTTTGAAATTTTTTTTTTCATATTCTATGACATTGGGAATGAATAAATTAGTCAAAACAAGGGAAAAGTTTTGAAGGAATAGCAATTTTGTCAATAGTATCTGATGTAGCCGTAATATTTCTTCCAACTTTCTTCTTGTACAAAACCAAAAATGAATACTTAAATAAAAAAATTATTTAAATTTTCCTGATATTTTTACAGATACACTTGGAATGTTTTGAACAGAGTTTAATTTTGCCTAAAAGTAAAATTTTATAAAAAAATGAATTTTCTCAGTTAACCCTAATGTTTTTTTCAACACTGTAGCTATAAGGATGTGCATCAAAATGTAATTCTACATATACTAATATAATGGGACATTTCTTAGATTTCAATTCAAAAAATTTTAACACGATCTTTACGACCTGATCAGGATTGACAAAAACCACTTCACTTCAATAAATTTTACGCACTCAAGGGTTTGGTTATTTATTTCGATAGCTTTGTACTTGAATGGCGGAAAAATTAGTTATTTGAAACGTGTTTGTCTTTTCGGAATCGAAATTATGATCCTTCACAATTCATTTACATTACGCCATTTTCATAAAAGATTAGACAAATTTAAACAATACTATTCACTTTCATCTGAGAATTACCTTTTATAACAGATAATAAAAGAAAGAAAAGAAAAACTTTTAAGCGGAGTCCCAGAAGCAGGTAAATCAAAACGAAAGGCTTTGTTGGATACACTTTTGGAGCATCATATACAAAACAAGGATCTTTCTGAAGAAGATATCAGAGAAGAGGTGGATACATTTGCACTTGTGGTATATAAAATTTCAATGCATTTAAACATTTCAACTTGACTATGAATTAATCTCAACCGAAAATCTATTTCCAGTTTGAAATAAAAATTCTTTAAAGATATGCATAAACTCGTTTTGTTGGTGCCAAATGCTAAATGAAGAAACGGCTGTAGGATCAATTTAACTATTGTAATTAAGAGGAAGTGTTAGTAAGGATCATTTTCTGTGCTTTCCATGTTACAACCTTCGAGTCCAGTTCATTTAGAAACTACTTTGTGGGAAACCTTGAAATTTGGTGAATACTTACGAATGATATCTTAATGAAATTACGTAAATTAAAAACTCGGAAATAAGATTTAATATATTTATTTTATATATTTGAAATCTTTACGCCAATACCTATATTGTAGAGCTACCTGTAATAGTATTTTGCGTTTTTAATTTTCATTTATAATAGATGGACATTAAATGAAAACAATTCATGCCATTTCATTAAGTGATCATTTATGTAACTACTCACCAAATTTCAAGGTTCTATACAATATAGTGTCTTAATGAACGGGTCTAAAAGATTGTAACATAGCAACTATAAGGAATTATCCTTACTAGGAGGCCGATCAAACGGTATATTGGTTAGCGTGCTAGCTTCTAGACCGCAAGGTTGCGTGTTCGAGTCCCGCGTTAGGCATGGATGTTTGTAAATGTATGTTGGCTTGTCTAATGACAAATGTTTCGACGCATTATAGCCCTTGTGTTGCTGACGGTGCCAGATAATCTGAAAACAACCAACCTTACTAGGAGTTCCTCTTAAAGCCAAATACAATGAACTATAAGTTCCCGACCTGCATCTCATGAAGGGGTTCGGCAGGCCGAGGACCCCAAAAGAGATGTTTCTGACTGAATAGCAGGAATAATCCTTAACGCATATCCAGGAACCCCAATTCCTCCCGAAACCTCATGATGAAACAACATGGAAAAGAAATTTAATTACTAGAAATATTAAAAATACAATATAAAATTCTGATACTCTTACTTACTTACATTGTATTGGTATTCAGTTAAATCCGTTCTTTGAGGTCCTCATCATGTCGAATTCCTTGATAAGAGGCAAGTCGGACCTCATTGTTCATTGTATATTATATCAATTTCCGTTTTAGTTACAATAATTACATTAATTGTATATCTGATTCAGTATAGTGATGCTAATGCGCTGACCATAGAAGTACTTATATATCTCTGGTTTTTTTAAGTAAATTTTTTCATTTGGATTTTTCATCTAAATTTACTTTGCAATATGGTCTAACATTTGCATGAATTTATAATTAGAGGAAGTTATTATAAGGAGTATTTGTTACAAGATGAATTTATAATTATATAAATTTTTGATTTCGATTCATCAAATAAAAATAAATTCAATATCAAATTCAAGAAATTTGATATTAAATATATTTTTATTTGATGAATTTATTGCATGAGGATTTCATAATTTATTTAAATTCATAATTTGAATGAGCGATGAATAAATGAATTTGTAATGAAAGCTTTTATAATTTAAAGAATACATTAAGGGAATTTTTAATTAAAAATTATCTTAATTATAAAAATGTGTAGTGAAATTAATGATGGTATGAATTTATGATAAGTTGAAACAATTATTCTATGGCATGTAAACCGTTTTCAATTCATCATTTTATAGATCTATAGAGTTAATTAATTTTAAACTTATCTAATTTTAAAAGTATTATTCGATAAACAAAATCCAAACATAAACTTCTTCAAACTCAGAAATTGATTGGGATTTTTTTAACCCATTAATGACAGTTGACAAGAACACTTGTCAATCGACATTTTAGTTTTTTTCTCTGCTTATAAACTGAGATTGTGGTTCCACTTTATGTTTATTAAAAAACAAAAAATAATTTTCCAAAAAATCTGAAAAATTCCAAATAAATCTTAAATGATCTAAATAGACAAAGTAAAAGTTAAAAACAATGACTGTTTATCCATTTCAAAATCATCTTTAATGGGTTAATTTAAAAAAAAAATTTAACTGCATACTTCTATTATTGAGGTCATTTTCTGGAAATATAGTGGTCGAGATATATCCTGAATAAATACAGACTGTCACAAAAATATAGACAAAGATCAAAAATGACATCCCAAGTTAAAATACATTTCATGTATTTTCAGAAATGATTAAAATATATTTTTAATTGATTTTTTGGTTTATTGTAAAAACTGTTAGAAAATAAGTAAAAACTGTGTAAAAATTAAAAAAAAAAAAAAAAAAAAAAAAATTCTCTCGCATAAATATAGACACCGTCTGACTTTCCTTAGAAATATTATTTGTTAAATACTTTTTTTCAGCAAAAGATTATTTATTTACATTTCGTGAAGGTAATTTTTCCTCTGCTTTTCTGACTTTTATTGGTTTGGCAAATTCGATAAAATGCTTAAAGGTGAAAAAATTTCAAAAGAAAGATCCTCAAAGTTTTGGATTTAAAACTTAAAGAAAATCATCCGAAAGATATATCCAAGATTTTAAAGAGATCTTTAAGAAGTGTTTATAGAATTTTTCATAATGGCAACAAGTTGTCTAGTAAGAAAAGATCTGGTCGACAAAGAATAACATCTATACGCAGTGACAGAATCATTCTAAGCATGGCATCTAGAAAAGATATGTCATTGCAACAAATTTCATCCAATATTGGACTAATACTGGTATCTAAACAAATAACTTTCAAGAAAATGTTGAAGACACCATGCTTAAAAATACACCACAAAACTGGACGTTTAAACTGGGAAAAGAAAATGTTGTCTTATGGTGATAAATGGCTGTAAACAATATTGTTATAAATTTTTCCACTTAGGCAATAATGGCACAGTTTTTAAGATAAAAACTACTATTTATTCACTTCAGAAAACTCACAAAATTTATTCAAAGGCAATAGTGTAATCTCTCTCAAGCTTCAACACAAGCTTCAACAAAAGCAACTTCGAATAAAGCGATTATACAAGCTCACTCCAATAGGTAAACAAAGCGATCAGCTTTCATCAAAGTCCGAAGTCAATCTGAAAACTTTCCCAATCAGCGGTCTTATATATGCATGAGCTTGGAAACATTCTCGAAACATCCAGCCAACTCAACAAATAAAAGAAACATCTCGAAATTTCTCAATTGCTTTTGGTGTTACCAACTTTTTCTAACCTGTATTATCGCTGTCAATAAATTAAATAAGATAAAATAAATTACAATAGAATTTTAAAATAATACGTCACTATTTACACTATATACAGATAATTTGTGCAACATTTCTCCTTTCTTAAAGACTGCACGTCCCAGGCAGTGAAGTCCTAAGAGGAAAGGCCATTCAATCACTTCTACCATAATATGGGGCTAGCCTATTGTAATGTACAACTCTAGGTTTACAGGAAGGTGTCCGTTGAAACCTTACCACGACGTTGTTGATCTTCTTAAGGACCACATACGGCCCTTCCCAGTTCGTCTGGAGCTTAGGGGAGAGTCCTTTCCGACGTTTAGGGTTCCTTACCCACACCTTGTCACCTTCCTGGAATGAACGGTCCGTGGCCTTGGCATCATACCAGATCTTCATGCGCTCCGTCATGATGTTGATTCTCTCTCTGGCGAACCGATGTATAACTGCTTCCATACGTGCCTGGAGATCATCTAGATCAGCGTCAGCCACTAGGCGGCCCGCGACAGCTTTTTCTCCAGCCCGCCAGCAGTACAGAAGAGAAAAAATCAAATTTTGCGGAAATAATTTTAATTTGTCTACATTAGTAGGTGTTTACTACCAATAACCACGTATTTCATTAAGTGGCCCGAGTTAGTAAGTCTGAAAAATCCTTTTTTTTTTCTGAGATTGCCATAAAAAATAAAAAAGCAATAGTTTGAAGTATTACCAATGACGCATTCTTTCGCATTGCTTAGTTTTGTACTTATGATACCCTACCCCCTCGACTCGTGAATGGCACAATTCAATTTCTGCTTTTCTGAATGTGATGTACAGGATTTGGGGTTTTTAATGCATACTGGCCTCTTTTGTTTTGATGTGAAAAGAAGTATCGCGATCTCTATGACTCCAGTGCAATAATGGCGTCGAAGACTAGTTTTAAATGCTAAGTAGATAGGGAAAGGTGGAGCGGTCGTCATCGTCTCACAATTAACAACGATTAAAATGGAAGATTTAGGAGGTATGGTTTAAACATCTTTATTGATTATGAGTTTATGTAATTATGAGCCATTGTAATATTGTCACTAAAGATTAACTTCTTTTATGACTTTGATTTACGATGTAAAGAAAATTATTTTTTTAATTATTTAAAACAAGAATCAAATATTAATTGTTAAATTATTAATATAAAAAAGTTAAATTATTGTTTCTTTTTTCAAAATTGTTTTATATAGTTGAATCTTCAGTAATTATCACATTTCTAACATTGAACATATGTAATAAAGCAAATATATTCATTGGCGTATTCGGTATACATCTGCGGCCCGCGGAAAGTCCCAACATAAGTCATGCGGCCCGTCTCTATAAGTTAGTGGCGAACGCTGATCTAGATACTGGACAGGCGAGGAAGGAGTGTCCGATGGTCGTCCAAAGAGGAGGTTGCAGGGGAGCCTAAGGTCTCTTCCGAACATCTTTAGAGATGGAGAAAATCCGGTGGTCTCATGAGTTGCACTTCCAAATGCCAACAAAAACGATAAAAGTTTCTGAACCCCATCTTGCTGATTACATGATTTTGACATTGGTTGCTGATAAGAGAACGCGGGTGTTCCAGATTTGAACTCCGTTTTAGATGAACGTCGTTTACTCTCCGGACATGAACGTCCGGAAAGAGCGTTCCCATTCCCATTCAACCGAACATCATCTTCAGTAAGCTTATCTGTGATTGCGTAGGAATCATCCGCGGGTACAGCTGATAGATCCCGGGACCCCCATTCGATGCTTGTAACAGGAGCACGGGTACCGATTTCCTCTTCAGAAACGTTGTCCATTCCCACACGAACCACTTCCTGAGAGGGTTTCATCAACGTTGCTTTCTTCGGTTCTCTTTCCTCGGCTGGGGGGGGGGGGGTACTTTTCATAGATGTAGGCTCTCTCTTTGCAAATCGGGATATCTTCGTGAACTGTGAAGCTCTCTCTATAACGTTGTCCTCAAGAGCTACAACCCGATATAAGCACAGCTCTTTCTTGTCCAGACCGTGTAAAGGAACTTCGCCTCTCCATGTTTGTAGCTTGCCTCTCTCAAAATTCAGCATAATTTAATTTTTCTTCAAAAAGTCTAATCCGAGAATGCACGGATCTACAATTTCGGCAACATAAACGGTGTGCTTGTAGGTGTTAAATCCAAAGGCAATGTCCACCAGACACAGTTTGTAGCGAAACAGAGGGCACTGTGTAGAGAAGTCGGCTGTTCAGGCGACGAGCCAAGTCCGTTCTTACGGTCGTTACATTCGCTCACGAATCGAGGATTGGACGACATGGAGTTCCGTTGATCTCCCCCTTCATGAATAAACCCTGGTTTCCTCCTTGACGGGATGAAACGTGGAAACGGCTGGTCGGGGTTTCACCTGTTCTACATTACAGCTTCTGCCCTGCGAGATGGCATCTTCTTAGATTCAATTCTTGAGATTACGTGGTAGTGTTATCCCTTCTCTTTTTCAAATCAAGGCAGTTACGTCGTAGATGCCCTTCCCGTTTGCAGTGCCAGCAAATGACTCTTGTCTTTCGATACCTGGCTCCGGGATAGCTTCTCATCATTCGATCAATTTTGCTTTCCAGTTCTCGAAGCTTCTTCGTGAAAAATTCAGAGGAATCGTCTGTCAATGTTCCACATACGAAATGCCGATCTTTTCTAGAAGCTTGCTTTGCTGCTTCTACTCTCATGGCATAGGCGAGGGAGGACTTCTGACATCCTGGTAGCTTGCTGTATGTCGGGATCTTTGATGGCATACACAAAATACTGAAGAGACAGATTATCTCGTACGTCCGAGGGGCAGTCTGGGAAAGCGAGGAGCGACAGTCTTTCTATATCTGAAGCCAATTCTTGAAGAGTTTCATTGGCCTTCTGCTGTCTCACTTTCAATTGCAGTCTGTTGCAATCTTTTAGATGCTGCTCCTCAAACCTTAACTCCAATGCACTTGCTAGCGCCACGAATTCTCCCCGCTTCTCTTCAGGTAGTGTCTGTAAAATGTCAGCAGCATCACCTCGAAGAGATGCTGCGAGATGGAATGCTTTCGTGAGGTCTTTCCATCCATTAGCAGTGGCTATCATATTGAACTGAGTTCGATAGACGCTCCAAGCCGACTTCTCATCGAAAGTTGAAGCCTTGATGTTGGGACGTGGTGCCAAAACTGCAGTGGAAACCTACTCCCAGTTCTGTGATGCAGCTTCCACAGTACCGCGAATTTCCAGTTTACGAAGTCTCTCTTCCATAGCGTCAATAAATCTTCCCTGCTCTTCTTTCAGGGTGGAAACCTTTTCTTTCATTTCATTTATCGCAGTCGTGATTTCTCTTTTTATGGTAGATACCTTTTCTTCCATTTCATCCCTTACAGCAATGAGAACGTCTTCTTTCACGGAATGCAGGACCGATGATGTTGTCTCCATAATAGTAGATTCTACCATTGAGGCTAGCTCGGTTTTCATTTCTTCTCTGATCTTGATTACGGCTGCGAATGTGAACTCCCACTTATCGGCCAAAGCTTTCATGTCAGATGGCGTTGAGTTTTGCAAAGCTTTAATATCTGATGATGTCGCTTCTTGACTGGTGGAAATTGCGGCGGCGATTTCGGCATTTGTCGTTTCTTGACGGGCTTGACCAGTGGCAATTGTTGCGGCGGTGGTTTCCTGTTGGGCCTTCATTCCAGCAATCATTTCCATCAGTTGCTTCATTTGGTCTTCCATCATTCCTCTAGTAATCGGCATTCGAAATTATGATACCCCACTTCTGATACCACTGTTATGAATTTTTCCACTGAAGCAATGATGGCACAGTTTTTAAGACAAAAACTACTATTTATTCACTTCAGAAAACTCACAAAATTTATTTAAAGGCAATAGTGTAATCTCTCTCAAGCTTTAACACAAGCTTCAACAAAAACAACTTCGAATACAGCGATTATACAAGCTCACTCCAATAGATAAACAAAGCGATCAGCTTTCATCGAAGTCCGAAGTCAATCTGAAAACTTTCCCAATCTGCGGTCTTATATATGCATGAGCGTGGGAACATTCTCGAAACATCCAGCCAACTCGACAAATAAAGCTTAACGTCCAATATCACTGAACAGAGCAGAGCGGAGCGGAGTGGACTACAGCCAATAACAAGGCTGCCAACGTCTACTGTAGCACGAGCCTCGTGCTACAATGGACGTCGACAGCCTTGTAATTGGCTCTAATCTAGTCCACTCCACTCTGCTCTGCTCAGCGATAGTGGACGCCAAGCTTAAAAGAAACATCTCGAAATTTCTCGATTGCTTTAAGTGTTGCCACCTTTTTCTGACCTGTATTATCGCTGTCAATAATTTAAATAAGATAAGATAAATTACAATAGAATTTTAAAATAATACGTCACTATTTACACTATACTAAACTTCAACTTAACTAGACATCACTTAGACGGTAGATCGTCACAGTGCTCATAGATATTTAATCCATTTTGGCGGCGTGAAAGCATAATGTTCGCCAAACTATAGAGAACATCCCTATAGAGAACAAAAGGCTATAAGGTTTGGCGAGAATTATGTCTTCACTCCGCCAAAATGGATTAAATACCTATGAGCACTGTGGCGATCTACCGTCTAAGTGATGTCTAGTTAAGTTGAAGTTTAGTATATATACAGACAATTTGTGCAACAATATTTAGTGACGAGAAAAAGTGGAACTTAAATATAAATTTTACTGGCATGATTTAAAAAGCGAACCAAGAAGTTTTTTTAAGTAGAAAGCAAGGTGAAGGATCAGTAATGACTTGAGGTGGTTTTGGATTTAATAGATAAACATTTTTGGCAACTTGTAGCGAGAAATGAACTCCCAGGACTATCAGCAAATATTAGAGGTCAATTTTATTCCACTATAGGATTTACTGGGGGGACCAAACTGTGTATTTGAACAAGACAGAGCGTCTATCCATGTGTCTAACTCGACAAATATTGATACGACATGAAAAATATCAATCCCATGGATTGGCCATTGCTTAGTGCGGACTTAAATCCAATGAAGAACATGTGGGGACATCTAGCACGAAAATTATATGAAAATGGACGCCAATATTTTTCGACCAAGAACCTTAAAACAGCAATAAAGCAAGCATAGTATGAACTGCTCCCAGAGGTAATGCAAGACTTAGTACTTTCGATGGAAAACCATGTATTTGAAGGGATTAAATCCCTGGATATCATTACACTTCGTATTTACAGTCAAGCGTGATTAATTTTTGTTACTTTTTGATGTTATGTAATGTACACTGTTAAAAATTTTAGCCCACCTTTCACCAAAAATTGGTTCCCATTTAGCTGCAACCAACATTTGGTGCTTAGTTTCACGATTTAATGGTTCTACCTCGGACTGTAAGCACCATTAAATCGTGAAACTAAGCACCAAATGTTTGTTGCAACTAAATGGAAACCAATTTTTAGTGCAAGGTGGATCCAAATTTTTAACAGTGTATACCTTAATATCTGGTGAATTTGGCTGGAAACCAAATGAGATACACATATCGATATATAGTTTTTATTTCCTATGTTCACCGATTATTCAAGTTTAAGGAACAGGAAATATTTTTGATGGCACAATTTCACCCCATGTAGACGAGTGACTTAGTGCCACCCGTGTTTTTTTCTTTGAAACCCCATAGAAGTCATGCCGTGGCACTTTATGGAGTTTTTTGCATATGGTTACTCTAAATATTAACTAGCAAGATTTCGGCTATACTTTGCAAAGAGTTGTTTCAAAAGTGTTGCCTTTTTTTCTTTTCAAAAAATTTTATATATCCCTTGAAACAAAAGCAATCAATATAAAAATGTAAAAATATGTTGTGTTCATTGTTGGGATATACTGATTTGCTTTTTTATAATGATGTTATTGACTTTTAATCTTTAAAATGTCGGGAAAATAAAAGTATAAAGAAATTATTCTGACCTATTTGGAATATTTTGCAAGTTGTTTATCATACGCTCAAAAGACATACCATTTTTTTTCCTGCTTTGTTTCTCAAATTGACCCAACTTTTACAAATTCAGGGACATGATACAACATCATCTGGCATATGTTGGGCTTTGTATCTTATTGGACTTTACAAAAATGTGCAAGAAAATGTCCACGAAGAACTAGACAGGATATTTGGAAATGACGTCGAAAGACACGTGACTACCGAAGATCTAAAAGATATGGAGTACCTAGACCGAGTTCTCAAGGTAATGCAATTTCTTATGATTTATAGTACATTATTTTTTTATTTTTTTAATTGATGTGTAAAATTCCCTTTTATGAATATCTTTTACCCAGCACACATATTAACTAAAAAGAATTTTGGCCGTATTCAAGACTGAAACATCTTGTAAAAGTATATTCGTTGATGTCAGAAAATTGATAATATGTGACGATAACGGATTCAAGTATCTGGCACTTGACACACTGCGGTTTGTTTTCAAATGGGTAAACACAGTATATGATGTATGAGTTATTCTTCTTAAACGTCCACTTTGCTGTCCCATGTCTACAAAACCCATCAAATGAGGTTTTTTCCTCGAGTATCCTTTGATTCATAATTATTAATTATTCTTCAAAATTATTATATAGTAAACATGAACTCTGCATTGAATAACAATTCCACTTTTGGAATTACTGTATAACATTTTAACGAATTACATAATATATTTTTTACATTACGCAATGAAAGATATCTAAAGTTTAACAACACTTTTACCCCAATTGACACTTTCTTAAAATCAATCAACACTTTTACCAAGACATCGTGCTATAAATGTAAGTTAATAATTACGTGACCAGATTTTCCTATCACCAGAAACTTCACCAGTTACCCACTCTGTTAGTTTTCATATTCTGAAGACAGTTTTGTTTTGTTTAGGACTTTGGAGGGGCTCTGTACCGGGGAGGCGGGACAATTTGGTGGGACTTTAGGTCAACTGGACAGCGAGGTGAAAAGCGGGACGGTCCCGCCAAAAACGGGACTTCTAATCACATTATTTATTAAGGACAATACAATCCATACAATTTGTGATTTAATCTCAGTGTAGTCCTTGTAATCAATATTTTATACTTTTAAATATATTATATATGTCTTTAACTTATAGGAGTCCCAGCGATTGTATCCATCAGTTCCACTATTTGCTCGAAGTGTAGAAGAAAACGCAGCCATATGTAAGAAGTTTTGCATCATTAAGCTCAGTTTTGTCTTATACTAATCCAGTAGTGATAGGCTGGTCTCTCCGTACATGTGCGTAAGCTCATTTTTCCAAGATTAAAGTTTAAGCGTTGCATAATTATGTATTAAACTAAAGGTCTCGAAAGTGAAAGTTTCCTTGAGATTTTCCGGGATCCATCGCCTATATGTTTGTATAGTACCAAAAACAACACTGATAAAAATTTATTTTGCTTTTTTTTTTTGCTTCATTTGCTGATAAAATGCTTTATAAGAACCGATGCAACTAAGACCATAAAATTTATTCAGAATGCTTTAATACCTGACAAGAAATATTAAACTATAAACTCAATTGTTTTTTGTTGACGAAAGGTTTTGAAATTTCGGTTTTGATAAAACCTGGTTAAAAGACTGTTACTCAGCAGTTAAAGTCCGCAATTTTTTATTTTTTTTCATTTCAATAAGACATTAATAAATTTTTAAATCCTGGAGAAGCAATATTTTGTCGCAGATATCTTACAGTTGAAAAGTTCTAGGGATGCCACGCTATATCACATACATACTATCGGACGCGCCATCTCGCGGCGGCCCCGATACTATGCATTTAATATAAAGGTAGCATCTGTTAAGTTTTACTTTTTTAAGAATTTGCATAACAGTATTAAACTTTTCACAGTATGTTTGGATTTTCGAAATGATAAAAATTGTTATACTTCTTGTATTTCAAAATCTTACTTTGTGGTTATGCACGGGACAATTTGTTTGCCAAAACATAATATATCATTTTATTTTGTATTCTTAAAAAGTTGCATCATAGTTAGTAATTTTTAAAAGAACATATGAAGTTTTATAAAAGTTAAAATTCAAAAAAAAATTATTAAACTACGTGATTTGTGCTAATGCACGAGAGAAATGCAAGGACTTGAATTTTGGGCTTAGTTTCGAAACTTTTTCTACTTAATACTACGTTTTTAAAATTATAATGATTAAATTAATTAAAAATGTTCATGTTTTTCATAAGTTTGTTCTTTTAAAAAACGACTGTATGTTATACTCTGTTTCAAATAAATTAGAGTCAATGAAAGGAGCGAACTTTCCGTAATAGAAAGTTAAATTAAGTTGTGGGGGAATTGTTTTATATATATATATATATATATATATATATATATATATATATATATATATATATATATATATATATATATATACATATATATATATATATAAATTTTTATTATACTTAGGAAATTTAATTTTTAAGATTAACTCGTGGAGTCTTCTGGCAAATAAATATCATGGTAAGGGAGATTTTGAGCAACCATTTACCTCAACCCTGATACCAAGTCCTGAGACTTGAAACTTTAAATCAGCTTTTCTGGAGAATTGAGAAAAACAGACTCTGACCTTTCTTTGCCGTATTTCATTAGCTTAAAATAATTTATTTTAAAACGTAAAGAAAAGCAATCGCTTTAATTTTCACTAACGTTCTCAATAACGTTATTATAAATTTAGGGTTCAAAGTAAAAAGTCTTAAATCACTCACTATATACAGGTTATTATCAAAATAATGGAAACACCCTAGATTTATAAGTAGTCCTTTACTAATATGGCGTAGGACCGCCTTTAACACGTAATACAGCTTTAATTTGCCTGGGAATCGAATCACACAAGTACTGAGTAGTGTTAAGAGGAATATTGCACCATTCTTAATGGAGATATTGGGAAAGTTCTTGGAGAGATCCCGGTGGAGGATATAGATTCCAAATTGAACCCTCTAAAATATACCATAACGGTTCAATTATATTGTGGTGGAGGAACTATGCGAACCACGGTAGATGTTTCACTTCGTCTTCGTGTTCATCAAACCCTAATTGGACAAGTCCAGCTGTATGAATAGGAGCATTATTTTCCTGAAAAATCCCATCTCCTGCAGGAAACAACGTTTGCATCATAGGACGGACCTGGCCAGATAAAATTTCTCTATACTTCTCCCTAGTGATCCTTCCTTTCTGGGTTACAATTGGATCAGCAGAAAACCACGGCATGACGGCCCATGTGATGACGGATCCACCTACAAGCTTAACAGTTGAAGGAAGACAATCACGATTATACGCTTGAGCAGCGTCCTCCAAACATACACCCGTCCTGATGTGAGGAAAAGTGTGGAAGATTATTCGTCTAGCCAAATAACTGCCTTCCTCTTATCAAACGACCAGGTTTTATGGTTGTTGCACCACTGTAGACGAAGCTTGACACTAACATCTGCGACAAGTGGCTTGGGAATTGCTGTTCTGCTGTAAATATTCTATTTATGAAGGTGTCTCCTAACTGTAATTATTGACAATGGAGATTCCAGATGTTTATTGAGTTCTTCGGTCACTTTGGCTGCAGTTGTTTTCTTTTAAGACATTACAATCCACTTCAGAACCCGTCGACCTCTTTAATTGAGCTTCTCCTTCCGTCCTCTGTTTTGCTTTACCGAACTCGTCTTGCCGCGTTGTGTGTACGCTGTCATGACTTTAGACACCGTATCTCTAGAAACGTCTAAAAGTTGAGATGTTTCGGTCACAATTACTCCAGCTAGACGGGCTCTTACAATTTGGCTCTTTTGTCAAAGTCTGTGAAGTTTGACTTTTTACGTTTTTATAAATAAAAAAAAACGAGGTAAACAACTTCACTAAAGCTACTTCATACTTACCATGATATGTTCTTTTAATATTAAAAAAAACCTGGTAACAAGGATTATATTTCAATGGTTACGAAACGCATTCTAAAATGTCACTTATGTTTACAGGAGTTTTCATTATTTTGATAACCACCTGTATGTATCTACTATTTAATAATGAATTTCTCATGACTAAATTTGATTATCATTAATATTATTTCATGAAAATTTTTGATTTCAGGTGGTTATCCAATACCAAATGGAGCAACCTGTGTTGTTATGACTTATCAATTACATCGTGACCCAGATGTGTTTCGAAATCCAGAAAAATTTGATCCAGATCGATTTTTGCCACAAAATTCAGTTAATCGTAGTCCTTACGCGTACGTTCCCTTTTCTGCGGGTTCACGAAACTGCATAGGTATGTTGGACAACAATATTCATTCAATAAGAGATAAATTACATATTAACGACATTCATAAGAAATATTTCGTTTACAGTAGTAAGATTGTTGTCATTATTTTCTTACGTTAATTATAGTATTTCTTATTGATCAAATTTTGCCTGATTTATTAAAAAAGAGAAATTAGGCAATGATGCATAATTATTTGGTAGGTAGAGGTTATAAAATAAACAAAAGTGAATGCAGCTTGATTTAAAACATGGTTCAGATTTATTGTAAGGGGCTCTAGGCAATTTTTTGAAAGTTGACTATTTGGCGCCGCTTGTTGCCAACTTGGTTTTCCAGCCCTTTCAACTTGGCGACTATTTTGAAAAGTCACCAATAGGCACCTTACGGTAAATCATAACCTAAAACGCTTATGATACTGCTGACGACTCTTTCTATCAATAAGAATTATTTGAAATAAATACAAGTACATAGTACTACATCTTACAAAACATCTCTACAAGAGTAGAGAAATTGTATAAAAGCAATAATATTACTCTATTAGAATGCCTTATATAAACTTCTGCATTATATATCCATCAATTTCTTAATTTATTTTATTAAGTATTTTTTTCTTTCCTTAAGAAGCATTGTACTATAAAGCACAAATGAAAAACTTCAAGTTTTACAATAATTTATAAAGTGCAAAAGTGTTTTCAATATTTATTAAACTATAAAAAATATGAAATTCATTTGTAACTTAACTAAAGGTCCTATAATTATATAATTATTAATTACTATTTTCTTTTTTATTTAGGTCAACGATTTGCTCTGCTGGAAGAAAAGATTGTCATTACGAATATTTTACGAAATTTTGTAATAGTTTCTTTAGATGAAAGAGATAAATTGCCACCAGTACCAGCACTTACGCTTGCACCCCCATCGCCAATTAGAATTAAAATTCGTTCGAGGTTTAACAGTTAAATCATTGAGCTGCTTATTATTAAGTGAAAAGAGAAATTATGTTGTATTATTTATTGCAAAATGTATCTTCTACAAAAAAAAATTATTGAAATGCTATTTTTGGAAAATATTAAGGTATACGAATAATTATGAGTACAAAAATACGAATAATTATGTTTTTGTCAAAGTATTTATCTTTTACAAGTGTAGCGACCTCAAACAACAGATGAAACTTCTGTGCAGCGGAGTACTCTTTTGCACAGAGGTAAAGTATCTGGCTCGAGATCTAATGGTCCTCGGATCAAATCCCGTTCTTCGCCCATTGAAAGCTAGTTTACGCTTTAACAAGTAAAAATTATTATTCAAGAAAAGAATTATTTAAATGAGTTGTAAAAATACAATTTATTTTGATTATTGAATCCTTTTGTATGGTGTATATTGAAAACATACTCACTAAAACTGACAAAAAAAACAATGTATTTTTTTTATCTAAACCTTATCACAGACACACCCTTTAAAGCTTATAGCTGAAAGATAAATAAATACAAGTCAAAGAAAGATTTCTACTCGTGTTGATTGATAAAGAATGTGTTCATATTATAATTTTATAACTCAAAGATAAATTTGAAGTGGACAAATAAAAAATATCTTTGCAAGAACTCATCGTGTTTGGCGCGTATGTATGCTGGCGGTTAATTTGCTATCAAGACAAGCAATCAATACAAGTATCTCGCATCCATATTTCGTAACACTTGAAATGCTATCCACGTCGGTTTTGGTAGTAAAGCGAAGAAAGTAAACTTTGTGTTAGATCCTTTTATTTATTTTTTTTTACTATTCAAGGTATCACGTATATAGCCAATTAATTGGCTTTAATATTGCCGTTTTACTAAATGCAAGAAATTTAGTCTTGTCTTGAATAGAAAGAGATTCAGTGAAATAAAACGTAATTCAAAATGTAAGGTTTTTTATTTCTAAAAAGAAAAACAATACTTTAAATCTGGTTTATATCAATATTTTTTTTTAATTTGTCTCTGCATTTATATAAAAGGTTCATGACATATGATCCACTTAACCAATTTAGATAATCAGACGAAACGGTCGTTTCGCCGCCAACCTTAAAAAGGCAGAAACGACAGTACGTATCTATTCTCTGCACAACTTCCAGCGAAAAAGCCGAAATTGACTATTTTCTAGCGTGCTTACGAAACTTCACATAATTATACAAAAAATACCATAGATTCAACTCGGTGATATCTTTCAAATAAAAAAAAATTGAGTACTTAGGATAAAAGACAACGAAGAAAAAAATATTGAAATTTCCAAAACAAAATAAAAAAACGAGTTCTAGCCCGATTTTGATGTAAAAATTTAGACAAACGTCCAGCATTAACTAAGCTATAGATCTTCAAATGGATTGAATTATAGGATGGGGAATGTTTAAATTTAAAATCCTACGCTGGTTTGAACTTCATTAAATAATTCTTTCTATTTTTAATTAATTTAAAACCACCTTTTTTTCATTTCATAATTTGGCGATAGATAAAGGCGATCAGCTTGTAATTGAGGTTCAGATATATATACCAAAAGTTGCCACGCAGGTTTGCTATCATTTCGAAGTTAGTTTTTCCGACATGTTAGGCTTAAGTGAGAATGACGTAATGTTAAAGTATAGGCAGAAAGAATTGGACTGTAACTATATGGCTTATAACATCTTTAAAATTGAAATAATTTAATTTTTGAAGAGACAGAATTAAAGAGAAATATTTGTTCTTCAAGTTGCATGTGTTATTTTAACTGTATGACAATTTAGAGAGAGTTAACTTTCAAAAACATTTTAATTTCGGGAAATCTCCATTGAAAAATGAAAACAATCACATTTTGTTACAAGATACTATGAGCTGAATACAAAGTATAAATGTGGAGGTTATGCGAGCTGACGTCACAGTCAATTCATTACAGAGGACTAAATGAACCACGCATTGCGATTGGCTAATGGAATTTCCAAAAATGTCATTCGTTTTTAAAGGTGTGTTGATTTTGTTTACTTTCCGTTGTAAAATGAAATCGTAGAATCAAATATCATCAAAACTGTAATTTCATAGTGAATTTTAAAATTGCTGTTTAGAAAATATTTTAAATTTTGTCAAATATCAATGGGTTATTATGTGAACCAAAATAATGCTTGGTATAGTAAAAATAATTTATACCGCAATATTTAGACTGTAAAAAACTTGTACTATTTGTTTTTAACAATTTATTAGAATAAATTTTCAGTGGGTTGAAAGCTCTGGCCTTGTATGTTAAAGGTGCCGGATTTGATTCCTGGGTTAGGTGTGGATGTTCGTTGTGATTCGGAATCCAAGTTAAGCTGTGGGTCCCGGACTGATTAGTAATTATTTATGCACTAAAATAGGTCGTTGTGCGTACAAACTAACCAATCGAATTGAAATTTGGAAGACAGGCTCTTTGTCGATGGCAACGTATTTCTTTAAGTTTTGGGAGTTGAGTTGCCTTACACAAGTTTCTATTACTCGTTCGTGGTCGATTTTGATGGTTACTGCCGTCCGCATTCAACCAATTTATCAATTTTCAAGTAGATTTTGGCATGTAAGATATCATTGAACTCAACTTGAAAAATTATGAATATATTCATGGTACCAGGTGTACCATAGGTGGTACTACTTCTGGTTTATCAATTTTGAAGATAAATATGGCATGTTGGGTGCCGTTGGGCTTGTCTTGAAAAATTATGAATGTTTAAGGTACCAGGTATAGCATAGGTAGTACCACTTTCAGTTTATCAATTTCCAAGATAAATATTGCATGTTGGACTTTTGTTTTGATGAATTATGAATGTTTAAAGTACCTGGTATGCTATTGGTACCACTTTCGGTTTATCAATTTTAAAGATAATTATTGCATGTAAGATATCGTCGAACTCAGTTTGAAGAATTATGAATATCCCTGGTACCAGGTGTACCATAGGTGATAAATAGAAAAACTATGAAACGGACAAATTCAAAAAAGAGAAGTCGCCAGTGTTTAAAAAAAGTTATATCCCCCAAAAAAACATTTTTGAAAAGTAGAAGAACCACCAACCTCAAAAACACAAAAAAACTTTCTTACAGTAAAAAAATCATAAACATGATGAAAATTTTCAGTCACAAACACAGTGATATAAAAAATGGCCAACCTCTGATTACAACTCTCGGTTGTGACTCGCTTAAGAATGTATGCTTACTTAGTCTATTTTTAAAATGTAAGTTCCGCTCCCATAAAAATTTACGCTGCTTGAGGTTGGCGCCCGTCTTAATTACTAACCTTTAAAACCCCCACACAATAAAAACTTTCCAAAATGTATGTATCAACCAAACAAAAGCTTACCACAAGCACTTCAGTTTCCTACTTAAAAAATTCTTAATAACGATTCAAATACAAGTGTTTGAGCACAGTTTCTCTATACTATTTTGAAAATTACATGAACATGAAGATTTTCATCACATTGTATTTCCTACCCACTCAAATGAAATTATCGAATATTCGTGCGAAAAGCCATAAATTAGTTTAAACAAGCATTGTTAATATTCCTATGACGGATTCTTTGTGCGCTGGAAAGCTTTCCTTTTGAGGTTTTGGAAGTGGGTCTTGAAAGAAAGGTTATTGTGAAGGGAAATGCCAAGAAATTTAATACAGCTGCTCCAAGGAATAGTTTATCCGTTATAGTTGAGGGAAAAGCCTGGTGGGGTGGTTCTACGAGAGAAGTTTATGCACTCACACTTTTCTGGCGTGATAGAAATTTTCCACCGTAGACACCAATCTTGCAGGCACACCAGGGCTCTACGAAGTTTCCGCTCAATGAAGTCCCATGAATTGTGCTGACAATAGATAAGGATGTCGTCCGCAAAGATGAGACACTTGACCCCATTAAGAAGAGAATCAAAGATATCAGACAGATAGATGTGAAAGAGTATAGGGGACAAAACGCTGCCTTGTGGGATGCCCCGAAGACAGGTAATCGGTGTTGAAAGTACTCTCCGCCATTTAACTTGGATCTTCCTTTCCATAAGGAAATTCTGAATCCATAGAGCAGGTCTTCCACTAATGCCTAATTGGGAGAGTTTGAGGAGCAGACCATCGATCCAGACGTGGTCATATGCACCTTTGATGTCCACGGACACAGCCGCCACAAAAAGTTTTTCCCTCCTCGCGATCTGAATGTCATTCAAGAGGATGGCGTGGTTGACCTCGCAGCCACGGTAAGGGAGGAAACCAGTTTGCCGAGGGTTGATTTGGAGCGATAGGAGAACGATGGGAAGGAGATGTTTAAGGATCATTCTTTCCAGAATCTTCGATAGGACAGAAGTGAGTGCGATCGGTCTATACGAGGCCGGTGAGGTTGGAGGTTTACCTTTCTTCAGAATCGGTATAACGGTAGTTTGCTTCCAGGAAGTTGGAACAAGACCAGACGCCCAGCTGTTATTGAATGTAGCCAGCAGGCTAAGGAGGAGATGGTCCGGAAGTCGTTTAATCAGTTTAGCAGGGATAGAGTCGGGGCCAGGTGAGGAATTGCGCGTTTTCTTGATAGCGGATTTTAAGTCGCAAAGATAGAAAGGGCCGTTGAGGGCACAGCCATGCTGCTCACTGAGGTTGAGTGGGATACCTTCGGAGATGTTGAGTTTGATGAGGGAGATGGCAAGGCAGTTTGCCTGCGCAAGAGGCGAAGTGATTGCAATGCCGCCAATTTCCAATACATTATGCGATTGGGGACTGGTTGTGGGGCGGTTATTGATGCTCTTGAGGATGTGATAAATGGATCCGGTCCTGGCAGCCTCCTGACAATTGCGATCCCAGTAATTTCGTTTGCGAGCCGCGATGAGTCTTTTAAGCTCAGCCCCAATCTCCTTGTAACGGATGAAATGATCTCTGGAAAGCTTGATGCGCGCGATTTTAAGGAATCGCTTTTTCTTGCTAAGGAGGTAAGAACATTTCTGACACCACCACAGGTTAGTTCGAGGGGGAAGAGCTTTTTTGTGCCACTGAGCTGGTGGTCATGGTAACTTTACAGAAATCAACGAAGTCGTTAATGGAGGGGAGGGTCAAATCATGGTTGGACCTCAAAGACGCGTCGACTTTGTCCCATCGGAGGGTCAACATAGTGTTAGGAACTGTGGAGCGATGACTACTACCCAAGTCGATTGAGAGGGGAAAGTGATCGCTGTCAAAAGAGTCCTGTAAGACAGTTAAAGTTGTCACCTGTGCCATATCCGGGGAAGCAATAGACAGATCGATCAGGGAAGTTTTCCCCCTAGGGGAGATGTGGGTTGTGTAGTGTGTATTGAGCAGGATAAGGTTGTTTTTCTCTATCCAATCAATAATAAGTCTCGCGCCTTGCGAGTTAGATCCCGCTCCCCAAAAGGAGTGGCCCGCATTAAAGTCTCCGACAATAAGGAAAGGAGGGAAGATTTTACGAGAGATGCCCGACAGCCATGCCTCCGTAAATTTCCCTCTGGGGGAGTAGATGTTTATGATGGTGATGGGCTTATTTTGAACACTAATGCAGATGCCCATGATCTCATTTTCCTGGGCAAGAAGGCCAGTAAAATCGATCGTGGTAACTTGCAACAAAGGGTTGACAGCAAAGGCAAGACCGCCACCAATGCTCGGACTTGGTCTATCCTGCCGAAACACAATTTTCCGCGGTAGATGGAAGGGATAGTGTGGTTTGAGGAAAGTTTCTTGACACACTATAACATCAAAATCTGATAAAGATGGGTGCAAAAGCCAGTGTTTCTTGTTGGCGATGCTACGACAGTTCCATTGCAATACGCTTAAATGGAAAATACTAAAAAGAAAAAGGGGGTCCTGGTGGGCCTTTGCACAAAAGTGCGAACAAAGCTTAGACTTAAAGCTTTGATCATGAAAAAGAAAATCGAAAATAAAGACTGTTACTGCACAGGTCCACGGGTTAATGTGCGTCCCATGGAGTCTCCGCAGAAATAGCCGCTTGAACGGGGCTGGGAGTGGAGTCCATGTTAAGGGGTCTCAGTACCTTGAGGAATACATTTTAGTGTATTTAAGACTCATTTTTCGATTCTATGTAAAATTTTTACAAAGCAAAGTTCAATGTTGTCTTTTTGATAGTTTAAAATGTGTACTTTTGTCAATATTATTTAATCATTAAAAGTGAATTAAATAAAATTAATTTAGAGATATTTCAAATTTAAAACAACAGCATTTTTTTAAATCACAAAAATGTGCGCTTTGTTGCGCGCAGGATTCTGAAATAAATTATAGCTCAAAACAATTGAAATTGGTCTTAAATTATAGATAAAATGTCTATCTATAGATTGAAGATCATTTACATAGGTTTGAAAAAAGTTAACTATTTATAAAAAAAATTTAATTAATTTTTTTTTTTTTTAGAAAAATCGTGTAAAAATACATAGATTTAATTTTATTAGTGATATATTTCCCTAATTTGATGTTCAAATCATAAATATAGGTGAGTAGAACATATGTTAAAAATTTAAAGTTCATACAAGTAATAGTTTTTTAAATATTTTGCGCGCAATGTAAAATTACGCATTCTGAGAAAAATGAAGTTAAAGTTTAAACTTACTTGTAAAACATCAATATAGCAACTGAACACTTTTAAAATCCTCCAGCTGCATAGGTTGCACCTTCCTTTACATGAAATTTTTCACATTCAACTACTTTTTTTAACTTTTTAGCTTTACGAGCCTCAAATGATGCATTGGATGTTCTTTTTTCTGCTGTAGCGATGCGCTGTTCATTACTATTGACACATTGCTGGACAGTTTTATATTGGTACCTCATATTTAAAGATATTAATAATTGAAGCAGACTTGTGTTTCCATCATTGTAATTACATGTTGCTAAATATGTAGCAATTTTTGCTATTGTCAAACCCGATCCTATGGTTTTCGGGCTATAATGCCATATAACGGAATTCAAGGACTCGTTGCAATTTTGGGTTTTCCCACCTAAACATTTCTTCAGCAACTTAGGATCTGCCAGATCTTTAAATATTGGCTTTATAGCCTCCATTACAGCTTTAGCCAAGGTGCTTTTATGCTTAAAATGTTTATTGTTTTGATGAGCAATGTTATATTTACACCAGGTTTTATCTCCCTTGGGACAAAACCAATGCATTGGTTCTTTATCAGTACTTCCAGAGTGAGCCCATATTGCCCAGATTGCTTGTCGCATATCTTTTACACTTTTACAGTGTCCTCTGATTGCATTACCATAGTATGCAGTTAGTTTTTTAATAACAGCTTCCGTCAATCTTCCCTTTCCGCCAATGGTTTTTCCGTCCGATAGCTTTTTGTTCCCCGCGGACGCCTTCATCTTTCTCAAACGGGTGCCCATCCTCTTCTGGACATGGCCCACGCATTCAACTTTCTCTATTTTTAGTTCTGGTCCATACGGTTGGCAGTCATAAATGGCCAGAAAAGTTTTGGAATCCCCATCACCTATGTACTGTTTATACTTTAAACCATGCTTTGCTTCGGATCTTCGGAACATCCGAATCATCCCATCAACCTCCATTTGTCCAGCAGATCCATTGTGATTTTTTTTTCACACACTTTTATGCGTCAAAAGCCATGCATTGTACTGTGGTCCAAATTTTACGCCTTTATAAGAATCGCATCCTTTGCAAAATGATGACATTATCTCCACATCTATAACCTTACCTGTTTCACTTCCAACTAAGGTACACACACCAACATTCGATGTGTGGCCACGCGTCTTCCAAGTCCCATCCCCACTAACAGCTACCAAATTGCTGTCAGTGAGTATGGTTTCCTCTAACGCTGCCTGTTTCATAGATTCTTCTGCTGTTTTCGCAAGAGTTTCAGCTAGTTTCTTATTGGTAGCGTCATATGCCTTTTGAGAAATAGGTTCAGGCAACCCCATTCCCGAACAAAAAGTTTGCAGAGAAGTTAGTCCCTGACCTATGTAGCGCATTGCCAGCACCGAACGCCTATTCACTTCAGGGACTTTTTTCTTTTTCCCTATGGATATGCAGGATTTGAAGCAAGCAATAGCATCACACTGCACACATTTTACTCGAAAAGTTGAAGCCAGTCCATTCATAGACTTCTCAGTGAATTTCAATTTGCCATTACAAGAAGAACAGCAAACAAATTGTTCTAAATGTTCAAATACCAATGAAATGTCAATAATTCTATAGCCTTTAAAGTCATTGGAAACTGAATCTTGAAGTGTTTCCAATCCACATTGAGAAGTTCTCAATTTTTTTGCAGATGAACTCTTCTTTTGGGGAATATCAACAAAAGTTGCTTTTCCATTCAAAGCTTCTTCTTTTTTCAAATACTTATTACCTTAAAACTTTCTCTTCCTTGGCCTTTGGCCAGAAGAACGTTTTTTATCAGGAGAATTCATAATGAAAAGTATTGAAATTGAATGTAAATAAAAAAATCGAAAACGCACGTTTTGTAAACAAATTCGCCGCGATGATAATAAAATACTTAAGGAGTTGAGTTGTACAACTTTTACTTGTTTATCAAGACAAAAATAAAATATGTGGCTTAGCTGAAAGCAAAAATAATTTAAAACTAAAATTCAGAATACGAAAAACTGCCCTTTATTTACAAATAAATGGGCGTGGCACTCTCCATTTAAGTTTCGATTTCATAAATACTCATTTAGGTTTTTTTTACATAATTCTGTAAGTTTTTGAGGTATTGTCATAAATTTGGTACCAAACTGCGCAGAATTGTTACGCACATAACATATATTTGTTTCGAAAAATTTAAAAATTTGAAACTTTAAGGTCCTGAGACCCCTTAACGACCGCATCAAGGTTTTGATCCGCCCGAGCATCACGAGAGAGGAGATTCGATACCTGAAGGGGGAGAGGGCTCGGCTTGGGGTTCTTGTTTGCGTGATGATCGTTGGTAGTCTCTTTGGGTGCGCTACGCTTTGAGGAAGCGGGGGAGGCTGTTGGCACAAGCGGAATAGTTGTGAGTAAACTATTGACTTGTGACCAGATCGCGGCGATTGCATCCGCGGTTTGCTTGGCTTGTTGTTCTAATAGGGCAGAAAAAACAGACGAAAGTTCTTTGATCGAGGAAGCCAATTGGAAGTATCTTGAATTATTTTCGTGATGATAGGGACCAGAGAAGATGCGTTCTCTGACTATTTTATGATACTGGAGTGGGCCACTTTGGGCTGGTTGTTCCTAAACGATCTTCTAGCTTCAGAGTATGAGAGATGGTTCCTCAGTTTGAATTCCAGAAACTGAACCTCCTGGCGTCTTGCACTGCAATTGAGATCAGTTGCGACGTGGCGCTCCTGGCAATTGATACACTTTGGGGGTTCCGAACAACTAGGGTGTTCCTCTTCGGCCCCACAGCGAATGCAGAAAATGTTTCGTTTGCACGCTATGGTGCCCTGATCGAATTTATGGCACCGGCCACACTGGCGAGGTCTGTCGATAAACTGCGTGACCCGATGAGACGTGTACCAGATCTTAATATTGTATGGAAGGTGGTTTCCAAGGATAGAGATGAGAACGGATTCTGTGGGTGTGATGACGTCTCCTAACTTTTCGGTGAAGCGGCGGGCTTCTACGACAATCACATTGTTTGAGGATTCAACCTCTTCAGAAATTTCATTAACAGCAATATCCACTGGGAGGTCACGAAGCAAAAATCGCGATTGGATCCCGTCCTTCTGGAGCACCGATATGACTGGAATGCCCAGAAGGGAGGTGGTTGGTTGGTTGTATTCAGATTATCTGGCGCCGTCAGCAACACGAGGGATATAATACGCCGAAACTTTCGTCATTAGACAAGCCAACATACATTTACAAACACCCATGCCTACGCGGGACTCGAACCCGCAACCTCGCGGTCTAGAAGCCAGCACGCTAACCACTATACCGTTTGGTCGGCCCAGAAGGGAGGTGAGCTTACACACCTGAAGGGCGCAGTCAACGTTAGGCGTGGAGATAACAATCTTGTTATCGCGAGTGAACTTAAGATCACCAATAAGCTTATGGTCCTTCACCTTCTTTCCCAGCTCATCTCCTAGGATTTTTGGTTTGTTTTTTGGGAGTCCGGTACCGTTCGCACTTGATATGAATAGAACAAAATTCTGACAGCCGTTAGCCACTGCAAAAGAAATGGCCTCCTCAGTAAACAGAACTCTCGTAAATACGTAATCCATGCTGCCTAGTGATATTCCATCATTGTTGATAAGAAGTTTGGCAGGGCACAGAACTTCTGAACCCAGGGTAGCAAAAAGTAAAACTAGAACCCTTACCGAAAAAGGAACCTGACCAACACGGACAGGGTAGCAGGCGCCCGAACTCGGGTGCGTTAACTTTCCAAACAAAAACTAAACAAAGCGCAACGAGCAATAAAAAATACAAACAATATAAACGCAGACTTGGGAATGTAAAAAGCGTAAGCTTAAACAAACGAAGCAGGTGCAAGGCCCCTGCACGACAGCCGCAAAAAGGTTTAGCAGAAAACTGCCAACCTGAAGCCACGTCACTTTCATTGTTTGTATAGAAAATTCAAAACAGGACGAACCGACCTTTTGCAGATATTGTAGTATCCTTTAACACACTTTCTAGCAAGTTTCAGAAATTATCACGCTATAAATACTAAACAAACTTCGCTTCCAAAAACAACAGCCACACAACACATAACATCAAAGCCGACTTCTATAGTAAATAAGGCTGTAAGTGAAATAATTTTAACCGATCACTGTTGAAACTTTTTTCGATTGCCAAAATTGTTTTAGTCAATAAAATAAAGAAAAGATATGTGTTTCTATTGAGTTACGTCAGAGTTACCAGCTTTTACTCACGTTTTATTATCCAAATACCAAGCTTAATTCACATATGTTCAATTTGGGGATATGTTGGACTAAAACCTTCCCCTATTAAGGTTGACGAGGCAAAATCTTCGGAGGGCTAATTAACCCACTTTCCGTCTTCCAATCTACCTGAATCTTGGCAAATAGACTCGTTGTAGATGACAACATAGTTTGGAATCGATCTTTGGTTCTTTGTGGTCAAACACTATGAAAACTCGATCTGAGCTCAAGAAGGTGCAATTGCACATAAAAATTGGCAATGCATATAAAGGATTTATATTAAAAACTTTTTATGGGTTATATTATTAGTGACAGGTTACATTTTAATATCACCACTACTATAATAACTAATATGACTTGGAAGTGATGTCATTGGAATTTCAAAAATTAATTTCTAATGCTGCTCAGTTTGCTAAATTTCATAAATTTGTAATTAAAATAAAAGTCATCTTTTGAATTATATATTTATACGGAGGATATATATATATCGTTAAAGGGTGCAAAAAAATTCAATTCAAGTTACTTGCGTGCATGCTGAAACAGTGGTTCTTGAGTACATGCACAAGCCTCTTAAAAGGAGTCGGTTGTGACAATTGAATACATAGTAAGTTGATTTCAAATATTAAACGTGAGCAAAATTTAGGTGTATGTATGAGTGAGTGACACTTTGGTGCAGTAATAGATTTTACTATATTATTCTATCCTCCTTATCTCAATAAAGTTTCTGACATCTTAACAGAACTTTCTTGTATGTTATAATTTAAGCATGGATAATTTTTGAAGCACACTTGGTAATTTTTGGAATTTAACAAATTTCTAACAAATGCAATGCGTTCTTTCCCCTATTTTATTTTATAAGTATTAATAAAGAGAAATATTTATAAGGAATAAAACTTTTTTCAATGACTTGTTTAGTGTTTTGTTTTACTACGTATTAAAGATTCGTAGTTTTTAATGCATTAGAATTTTAATTAGTTCCAAAGTTTTTTAAATTTTTTTACATGTACTGGTTTTAACTATTTTCTTAACTCCACTTTCCATTCTACTTTTTAGTTGTTTTCTTTCCAGGTCATAGAATCGTAAAATATGATACGCTGAATGAAAATAAGTTCTTACATTAAAAATGACATTGAAATGTAAATCAACATCATGCACTTAAGTCCTTTCTTTCAAGGTTTTTTCTAAAAAGGTTTTTTTTTTTTCTATTTTTAGATTGATATTAAAAAATAGACAAACAATGCAATGCAATAACTGGGGAAAAAACTCCATTACGTTAGATGCTGTAGTTATTATTCCATGGTAAACCTTTGATCGGTATGCAATAACAAATTAACAAGCATCATCAAACTGATGGAGATTAAACAACACTATAAAAACCAATAATTTATCAAAAGACACGTAGTAGAAGTATGAATGTTTCATAAAAATTGCTCAAGGTTGGTTAAAGTTAATATTCAAATTAATGTCATTATAGTTTTGCGTATTAAAATAATTTCTCACAATTAAACTCTATCATCATACAATTTACACTATGAATTATTAATATTATGAAGATTTCTTCACTAACTTATGATGATTATGTTATAGTTTCATTCATTGAGTATTCAGTAAACTATAAAAAAAAATCGTTAATAGCATTTTTTAGTTTCTTTGTAGGTATAAATTTTACTTGCACTATTTGTTGAAGTGTATATTATGTACTTTAGAAATAAAAGCAGTAATTGAGGAAAAAAATAGTCCTATACGAATGCAATAACTAATATTTTAATATTGAACATTATTAGTCTCTTTAATCTCTCGTATAAAAACATTTTCTCTACTCATATTGAGAATACAATATGTTCTACTTCATAATGTATAATTACAATATTTCTTCACAAGGTCACTTTCAATGTTTACTTACTTCAATTAGTATATTAGGTTGGTTTATTTGTTAATCACCCTAGAGTACTGGTTAACTCGGATGTTCGTTTATAGTTTGCAATCCACGTTAAGTTGGAGGTCCTTGCCTTAGTAGCCGTTATTGTGCACAAAAATAGCTCGCTGAGCATACAAACCAACCACAAAATCAAATTTTGTAGGCTTGAATATCCTTGATTTATTATTTCATGGTAGACTAGGAATTACTGTCAAGGCACAAATTAGTTTTGGGCTAAGCGCTATTTAGAATAGTATAACAATGGACTGTTAAAAATACAGCCAAAAATTAATATAAATTTAAATAGAAATTATACAATCTTACTAATATTCTTTCTTATCTATTGATGAATTTAGAAACTATTGGGGGAAAAAATTCATTGATAAAATTGATAAAACCTTTTAGAACATACTTGATGATTTTTCTAACTTTCTCAAATTACTAAAATCAAGACAAATAATTTTTACGTATCTTAGTTATGATTATTGGAAAACTTTTTAAGTTTAGTTATTGCATAAAGCTTTTATATAGTTTTCTTATAACAAGTTTTAATTGACATATAAAAAGTATTTCCATGAATAATTTAAAATATTACCTATTTTATTGGAGAATAGTAATTAAATACTATTTTATAAAGAAATGAACTGTACGTGACTGTATTAAAAGTCTTTGCAACTAAAGTATAATGAGTATCGTTACTTTATTTCTACGTTTATACACTTCTCTTTTTATTTAACGGGGGAAAAATCTATCATTCCTTAACCATTCCAGGTTATTTTATTTCGTGTATTTCAGTAGGACACACTTCGTTGTTATTCTACAGTAAAGCCTATTAAAAAATTTAAGGACACTTAAATGGCATTATTATAGTGTACTGGAATGACGATGATAGCATATAAACATATGAATATTTATTAACGTACGTGTAATATTTATTAACGTATCACGTAAACGTGAGCGTTGGTTTCATTTGTTGAGGCAACAAAATCGATCAGGGTACAGGGTCAAATTCTTGGTAAAAATATAGCTTTCTTAAGAGAAACTCAAACATTTCTTTATATATTTTATCTGGTATTATTAACAAAACAATCATTGTAAAATGAGTTATTGAAAGAAGTAAAACTGTCTTTAAAGGTGCTAAAGTTTAATAGTATCTTAAATAAGAATTTATATAATTAAAGACTATTGATGCGCGGAGGTCCTCCAATTTCTTCCTTGGAAATTCGTTTTTACGAGATGATTATAATTTATGGGAAGACCTTGTCTCGTGATCAGTTCCTCACTCTATTTAACTGGTGAATCGTTAGAAAGCATACGCAAAAATCTTCTGAGAAAACACAAAGCACTTTCTTTAATTTGCAGACCCACTTAACAAACGTCATGGGTTTCATTCCGTAAATTCATCGGTCTGCGAGTTGAGTACTGTGGCGGTCACTACAAAACTATTAAACTACTCTTGGACAACAGTAGTCGCTTTTGACTGACGATTATAGATCCTACCTACATGAATACCGGTATCGATTTTCGCCTGGTCCTTGTTTGGTTGTCCTTTTCCTGGTTTCCTCGTAATCGCAAAAATCGTTTCTATATTTTCTAGGTGGGGTACCGCTAAGAACACAGTAAAAAGATGTGATCATCATATGTCAGTGGGATTAAGATGGCAATAACTCAAAAATGTGGTTATACACTTTGATTTATAAAACAACATTTCCATCAATAATTCTTTGTCGTTATCTAAATCCTTTGGAATCGCATAGTGGCATTGTTTAAATTCAAGTTTACAAAAGTGAATCTCACTTACACCATTTGGGTACTTATTGATAAATTCTCGCCCTATTTGGCAGTCGGAATTAGATGTTTTAAGCTTTGTTAAAGTCAATTTGTTTCAAGCTTATCCATCCGGTGAATCCAATAGTAAGCCAGAGTTCAGTTAAGAGTCGGAATCTGTATACAATCCACTATTTCTTACTTTCATAAGTTATCAGTCATTAGTTGCGACACGGAGGGGGTTTCATTTCGAATCTCAAGTGGTCTCTTGAAGAGTAAAAGAAGGAAGGCTCCATGCTCCTGTAAAACCAATTAGCGGAGGTGATTTTTAAATGCCATAAATATTAGTCTCTTTGCCTCTTTGAATTTGCAATGAAATGAACAACAGTTCATTACACTAAGTAAGTTTACCTGTGGTAATCTAGTCTGTTTGAACAATCAAAAGGTTATCCTATAACTTACCTCAAAAGTTATGTTATGTACAGGAAAAAATCTTCTGATGTAACTTGTTGGGGAATCTTCTCATGAATTCCACTTTGAGAAAGTAAATATTTTTATTTTAAAACATTTCATGCAAAATGCTTGCAATTCAACAATTTAGTTATAGTATGGGGAAATGCAGCCCTGGGGAAAACGTGGTTACGGCTTATTGAAACCTTTAAGTAAAGTCTAGAAAAGCCTACAAGATAAAAAAAAAATTATATAAAATGTATTTTACTCGCAGCAGAAGTATATACTTTGAATTTTTTGCTGTTTGTTTGCAAAATTTTAACACAACGTCTCTCAACAGTCAATAATAACTTAACGTTTGTAGCATACTTATTTGCATGAATATGAACTTGTAGACTCTTAAATTTTATGTTACTAGATAATTTTAATATAGTAAAGTAATATTTAAGATTTTTCTCGAACATGTTACTAATAGAAATTATAGTCGTGCCAGCACTTACCCCAGAGAATATTCACATTAGGCAAATATATTTGAAATGATTCTTCTTGTGTTTAACTAATATAGAACTGTTTATTAGTACTTAACAAGAGTAGGTGAATAAAATTCATTAAACCTTTACATATAGACCGACCAAAAACATGGAAAAGAATAATATGTTCCTAATTTAAGTTATTGCAAAAATATTTCAAGCTATGATAAGAAACACTTTTTGGAGGAATTTTTTTACCATATAAAAGAAAAAATTTTTAATAGAAAATTAAAAATTTTATCATTTCTGAGAATAAATATAGTAATCAAAAGATGTAGCTACCGTTAATAAAATGTATTAATAAGTTATTTATAAAGATTCCTGCTATTGAAATGTTAGAGGGAACAGAATAATTAAACAGAATAACTTAACATTTAACAAAACAACGCATGCCAAATTTCTTTTTTCTGGTCAAAACTAACTGTACCAAACTGCTTTATCTGCACATAATTCGTCCTATTATTTTTAGGAATCATTAGTTGTTAACCTATAAGTCAAATGCAATTGTAGTCGCCGATTTCATTTTTTATTAACCATGAGTGCTGCTATGTAAAGACAAGGAGGATGCATCATCACCTTCCTTCCCTCCAGGCTTTTCAAACTTAAAAATAAAGCGGTAAAACTTTACATAAAAAGAAATACAATATGGACGTTTGAAATTGCTCATTTTAACAGAAAATAAATTATAAATATTCAATTGTATTTCAGTAGAAAATCCAACTGCCATTTTTGAACAATCAAGCAATAAACAAAACGTTAACTCCCCCTCCCCCCCTTGTACACCTCTGCAAATAATCCTGCTTGAACCCATATCGTTCACCTTTTACTCCTACTTCTTTAAAGCTATCCTTTCACTAATGAATGGCAATAAACGGGCACGGCTTCAGTAATTGGCAATAGGTTACTCGTAAATTGCCCACAAGCAATACATGGCAATCCACCAGTCGATATATCACGGCCAACACCTATTCTGGTCTTCAAATAAACAGAAGATGTTTTTTTTTCTATGGAGAATTGAAAATAGTTCAATGTAGAGGACAACACCTGTGTGGGTCTGTTTGTCCTTCTACTTCATATCTTTTTCTTTCAATGCTTATGGTAGCAATAAATATAATTTTTTTTTATTCCTTGTTCTCACTGCTAAAATTTTTGTCACCCAATAACTACCACTGTCTACATCTAGTTAAGAAAGAAACTCCAGTTTGATTTCCTATTGATTGGTTGCGAGTGCATAATAGTATTTGACCATTAAAGACATATATAGAGTTATTAGCCAGATGTATTGTATCAATGGTATAGCTTAAAATCACTATATCCCAGAATCAATATCACTTTCAAATCTCTTCATGAACATTAATTTCTGAAGTAATTATTATTCTAAATGTATAAACTTACCTTAATACTATTCTTACCTTTCATTATTATAACTTTGTTTTAAAAAAATATCATTAAAAGGATATGACAAAAGTTAAATAAAGAAATATAATAAAGTTTATGAAAGTTTTGAGTTTCACAACTATAGTATGATAACTCTCATACTTCCATTAGGAACACTGACGATTGATAAAGTTAGGCACTAGACAAATAATTTCTATAGCTAGGTTTGTTATATACTATAATAGAATAATAATGAGAAAAATATTTGAGAATGAGTAACATAATATTAGTAGAAGAAATGCAAAAAAAAAAAAAAAAAAAAAAAAAAAAAAAAAATTAGAATTTAATTTTTTGAATTGTTAACGATTTAATGAATCCTTATATAATACAATATTATCATGATAAAATAGAATAATAATGATAATATGTTTATTCATATTTTTGTTTTAAGACCGATTTATGAAAAATTCGAGTTGATAATTATCAGATAATAATATCTTAGAATTCACAGATATTACAACTGACTCAAAAATCAACTTAGAAAATAATCCAGCTTATTTTTTATTTATTTTTTTAATTATTATTATTATTATTATTTAATATTAAAAAGCAGGAAAAGTAATAAAAACATTGTGCAGTCGTTTAAACAATGCTCCCCTTCCAATAGAAGATTCACATATAAAACATTAATAATTTTGAGCTAGATAATTCTATGTCAGCGAATCACGATCTACGAGTAGAGAATGTTTAATCCAGCGGTTCCCAACCCATGGGCCACTGCCCACTTGTGGAGCGCGAGTAGCAGAGTACTGGGCAGTGGATGCTGGTCGAGAATCTAAGCCAAGATACATATTATAAGAGCTTCAGGGCTAGAGATGGTAACAATCGAGTCACTAGATTGCTAGCAACAATCGAATAACTCAATTGTATTCTTCAATGGTGTAACTAGTGAATAATGAGTGAATGTCGAATTCACTCATTATTCACTAGTTACACCATTGAAGAATACATGGCTAAAACACTCTAGCTGTAATCCTGATATTGACTTCTTTGGGACAAACAATGTCAAAAATTCTATTTATTTTTTATTTATTTTTTAACTTTTACCACTTGTTTCTTAGTTTTCTTAAAGTTGAGACAGCAAAGTGATTACAATCAAGTTCCTTTCTTTGTATAAAAAAAATTAAATCTTTCTTGTACAGTATCTTTTATTAATTACTGACTCACACGTACATATTTTATTATCTAGTGGGCCTCTAAGATTTTTTTTACAAAATAGATGGTCCGCAGAACTAAAAAGGTTGGGAACCGCTGGCTTAAACAGTCAATGTTAGAATTACATGGGAGATAATGTTTTTTGCAAAGATAACCCTTAACCGCAGATGCTTGACAGCATTTTAAAGAAATAGTATTATCACTTGCGAGGTACTATCAATCACTTGCGAGTTATCCATTGACATGATTCCATGCTATAAAGAAAACAATTTTAATTAACTAACTACTAATCAAAACCCTCCAACATCTGAACATATTAGATGCAGTTGGAAAAAAAACGTGCATTTCATTTTTACTACCAGTCCTAAACTTTTATGTTTATAATAAGAGAACAATATGCTTTTATATAAAAAGCAATTTCGCAATGTTTTTGCATTTCTTTGAACACAAATATCGATATCATATCTTAAACTTAGTAATTTCCATACCAATACGATCAAAATAAAACGGTGATCCACAACTTAAAAGAAGAAAAAAATTTAAAAATAGTTATCAGTTGGTTCTCCTTGATATTAGCATATGATCGACACATTAACTTTAAGGAAACTAATTCCTGCATTTAATATTCAAAACGAATTATTAAGCCATTAGCAAAATGAAGTTCGTATGAACGTTACACAATACTTCAAGAGCTTTCGGCGTGTCTTTTTTTTTTTTTTTTTTTTTTTTTTTTTTTTTTCTACTTCCTCGAAATGAACTTCTCAACCTTGAAACTGATATTAAATACAACAAATATCTAAAAATCTATTTTAATGTCAAAACGGAAACAGATCAACATGGTTGCAGTATCAGTAGTCCAGTTTTTAGTGTATACGGTTAAATCCACGGATTGCTGGAAATTCTTCCTTTCACTAAGCATAATTACGATTAGTACAATTATTTTGATCCTCTTGAAATTTGCTTTTAGAAGAAAAAAATATAGTGAATTTATTCCTACTTTTAAGATCCGATTTTTTAATCCATTTGGAAATTTAAGTTCCATACCTTTGAGTAAGAGATCAAGAAACGGATTTCCTTTTCATGTTAGTAAGTACACTTTACAAATATTGATACCAAAAAATATCAATACTTTATCTCTAAGTGTTATAAAATATTAAATAAAAATTTTACAAAAAAAATAAGAATATAAATTAATTAAAAAAATTATTTTACTATTTAAAACTAGAATTTTATTTCAACTCCAAGTTTGTTTGATTGTAACTCTAGTTTTCTTGTTTTATTTTGTTGAGAAGATAGTTCCATTTATTTTCATTTTGTTTAGAAGATCATTTTGTTTTGTTTTAGTTTTAGTCTGATAAACCTGTCTTATTAACCTTGTTTCTATACTAAATTTTGCATTTGTCATTTTGACTTCATTTATTAAAGAAAAGAATTACAGAATCTAAATTTAATGCTAATTAAAAAAATATATATATATATATTTTTCCCCATACACCCTGCTTTACAGTTTAGGTTTTTGGTTGGTTAAACAGCATTAGTAAAAGTGATCATAATACGTTGTTTCATAAAAAATTGGATGGAAAAAAATAATATTTTCTGTTATTAGTAATTATCTTTTGTAAACTGTAACTCCTTTTAGATTTCTTTTGTTTGTTTTTTTTTGTAGAATTTTCTTTAAAAATATCCTTTTATTTTGTTTTAAAGACGATACTTTCTATTCAAGATGGAGATGTTAAACGTGTAGGATTTATGCTATTATTAAAAATTATTCCTGATAAAACTCAATTACTAACATGATTTTTTTTTTATTATTATTATTATTGCATTCTGCTATGTGATTCTTTTTCTTTAAAACAATTGTGTTTAAAATAAAAAATTGTTGTATAGATATTAATACTTCTTGTTGAATGAATATACTCGTTTTATAACACGATATGGGATAAAATGTCTCACAACTAAAATGCTCTATCAAAAACTATTTTTATTCTACAACTGACTTACTACGCCAGACTCTAAATTCTTTACAAAAATATACCTATATACTGTTACTCCTTGAATCATTTATAATTTGATTTTTGAACAATTGTTCTGGAGAAACGTATAAATCTCCGTTTCTAGATTTATTCAAAAGTATTGCTCTAATAACGTTCTGAAAATTTGCTATGTGTATTATAAATTTATATTAAACTTTTCTAATCATTTATAACGATGCAAATTAAACTCTGAATTGGAAAACAGTGCGTTTTAATACATTTCAAATAGGGATTAGCAAAATTCTGTGTAATGAGAAAGCAAAATGAATAAGCTTACATCAGTATAATATTGGAAGAATGTTTGTTGTGTTCTCATCTTGTGAGTCAATAAAATTCTGGAAGATATCGAGAGTACAATTGTTAAAGTCATGACAGAAAATATGTTCATAAAATAATAAATATGTGACTTTAAATTTTGAATGGAAATTAACAATCTTTGAATGTGAAAGAATGACTTTTAAAGATAATGTTTACTTTAAATAGAAAAGCACAAAATAAAAGGTATTGATGGGCCTAATATGAATCGCTAGAATCCTTATTGAAATTATACAGGTCTAACAGACTAACGTAATCAGAATATTTATATGAAAACATTAAAAAACATGTATAATACTTAATTTCTTCAGAATTTTCCTATTATTCATATAACTAGTATTTTTCATAAAATAATGTAAAATACGGCAGTGATTGATCATATATATCTATAAATATATATCATACCTAATATATCTCATACATATTTTTTTAATATGCATATATATAACATAGACCATATATACTTAAACCATATATCTCGATTATAATTCATAACATATATCTCAATTAAAAAATTCATAACAAAACAAAATGGTTGAATATTAGGGTGGTTCGAAAAAAAATATTTTTTTATTTTTGAAACGCAGGAGGTAAAAAAAGTTGATACACATCTTGATAAGAAAGACTGTAAAAAAAATTTTGAAACAAAATAATATCTTCCGATCGCGCATTCACCACAAAGTTTTTAAAAAATACAAAAAATAACTATTTTTCCTAAATTTTTTTAAATTTCTAAACGTTATATATTTGAAAGGCAATAGTTTGCAATGAGTAGTGAAAGGGTGGTATAACACAGGAAAACACTATTCTATATATTTTTAAGACATATATTAATAATTAAAAATATTCAAAAATACATTTTTTTGTTAAAAAATAATTTTTCTATAAAATGGATACTAACGTTATTTTTTACATATTTTTGTTAAAATTGTTTTATTTACTTCAAACATTCACTTCAAAGTTTTGAATAAATACAAAAAATACCTTCTTTCCATCAATTTGTAAAATGCACCAATAACTAAATTATCGAGGCATATTAGTTTGTATTGTATAGAATGAAGTAGGATAGAACTTGGAAAAAAAATCAAATTAGTAATTAATCAATAATAATCATTCGCTCGTAACCTTTGAAACAATGATTAAAACTGTGTTTTGGCGGGTTTCAATCTGGGTGACCTTTTTCGTGGTGCCTTCTCTTTCTTTGAAGCTTATAAACTTACTTGATTATTCATTGGATCATAGCGCACGGGGCTGTGATTGGGACTGCCATTAATACTGGCTGAAAATAATCTGACAGATCAAATTGCGCGTTAGGAGACCACTACATTGGGATATATGCCTCATATACTCTAATGAACTACCATTCTGATGCCTATTTAAACACGTAGTACTACAACAGGACCAACATCTTTTAGTGAGATAAAAAATTGAAGATTCATAGATCAAAAATTGAAGAACTGTGAAAATTTTCCCTCGACTGATTTTGTACGTGTTGAATGTTCTATTCCTTTAACTGAGATGAAAGTACTGAGCACAGAACAGTTATATTCTTGATATTTTTGCAGCGATTAGATACGAAAGGAGAATTGTAAGAGAACTAAGGCGTCGGGTTCTGAAATCTCGAGAACTTTCCTAGAGAAAGACAATCAAGCATTTCAAAGCAACCAAACTTAACTTTATTGCCACTGATTACGTGGACATAATTAATTGGAATGCTTGTAATAGGACCCCTAATTTGTTAGGAGTAACAAACGAACATTAGTTAGTAAAGATTGGCGCATCCGAGGTAGAACAGTTAGATTAGAGGAAACAGGGGAAGACTTTAAGGTTGGCTAGTCTGGCCAAGCATAGTTCAAAAATATACGATTTTTCAACCAACAAACAAGTCAAAACCACCTCATAGTTTTGTTTCTCATAAATAAAATATCCCAAGTTTAAAACTGCATCGGCGTATCAAAACCTTTTATATATTTTATCCAAAATTGGGCGAGATTGGCTAATATTGTTTCCAACGACCGATTCACAACGTTCCACATCGGAATTGGTCTATGTCTGGCGAAATTGGCCAGCGTTTCCAACTCGTTTCCTTGTCACTCAAAAGCTGTGGAAAGCTTATGTAGAGAGACAAGACAAAAAGTGGGTGGCGCTGACACAAAAGACGTTAGGACAACACTTTTTTTTTATAAATATCCATAATGCCCGACTTTTCTACAAAAGTTTCCTTCAAAGTGCATCACTGGGATAGAAAGCTCGAGAAAAAAGTGAACCAAATAAATAATTGCATGTTTTAAAAAAAAAAATAAAAAAAAAATGTAAGAAATAACATTAGTACACATTTTACAGAAAAATCATTATTTCTTACAAAAAATTTTAATTTTTAGTATTTTTAATTATTAATGTATGTTTTAAAAATGCATAAAATTTTCTGTTTTTCCAGGTTTTTACCAGCCTTTCAGTACACATTGCAAAGTATTTCCTTTCAAATATATAATGTTAAGAAATTTTTAAAAAATTTAGGAAAAATAGTTATTTTTTGTATTTTTTCCAAACTTTAAAGTGAATGCGTGATCGGAAGATATTATTTTTTTTCAAATTTTTTTTTACAGTTTTTCTTATCAAGATGTGTATCAACCTTTTTTATCTTATGCGTTTCAAAAATAAAGATTTTTTTTTTTTTTTTCGAACCACCCTATTGAATATTTCTTATGAATAGATTGATAGATGTTTTTGTCATATTAGATTAACAGCTGAGCACAATGATATTTACAAAAAAAAGTAGACTGTATAAAACTAGTCTTATTGCTATTAAGATATTTTCCATTACCTTTTTCTGGAGTTTTATGTCAAGTACTATTTCTAAGCAAATTTTGCAGTCTCTAAGATTGTACTTCTATGTATTTCACCGAGTTGAAACTAAACAGTTCAATAACTGTCTTTACAGACTTGTAGTCCCTTTGAGCTAATCCCTATCTTATTTCCTTGTTTACAGTAAAATATGTCTATGCTATGCTATGCAGTATATATCATACGTACTATAAATTAAACTTGGAAATACAAGGAAACAAATCATAATATTGTGAGCTCTACCGATACATTTTTAGAATAACTTTAAGATTTATGAGACCTTTTAATTTTACTTTCAAATACCCATATGTATACATAGGGTAATGAAAGTATAGCATTTGGTAAAAAAAAACAGTTTCAATTTTTTTTTTGCATTTTCCACGTTTTGGAACATCCTGAATTCAAAAAAGTGATCTAGAAAAAATGTATGTCTGTATTTGTGTATGTGGTCATCATAACTCCCGAACAAATTGACCTATGATGTTAAATTTGGTGTGCGGGTTGATGGTAGCCATGGGACCTACCATTAAGGTTTTCGTCAAAATCGTGCATACGCGTAAGGTAGCTGCCATTGAAAAAAATCATGTTTTTCAGTAATTGCTAAAAAACGGCTCTAAACGATTTTGTTCAAAATTGCTGTGGTAATGCCTTTAAAGGTGTTCTAAACATCCCCACCTCCGAAATTCCCGTAAAAATGCTTTAACGGCGTAAAAAGTTGAAAAAGTTGAACGAAAAGTAGACACAGAGTTCTCTTTCGTTGAACATACCTCATTACCGATTTTTTTTTCCCCTTCTTCTCTTATCAGTTTCACTTATAATAAAGGATAACTAGGGGGCTTCGCCCCCTGCTCGCTAACGCTCGCCAACCCCCAAACACCTCGCTGCGCTCGGATTGAGCGGCTTTGCCGCTCGAATTTGTGGTTAAAACATCTTGCTGCGCTCGAATAGGTTTGCCAGCCATAAAAAATGTAACCAAATTTTTATAACTTTAATGTAAGGCCTAATAGAGAAAACACCCAAATTGCAAGTTTCATAATAGAAAGTTAAATATACTATCCGCCAACATTCTGATTTAAAACTTCATTAGTTATGCCCTTACATTGAAGTCCCAATATCTTTTATTTATTCTGATAAGTCGCCCCGTTAGAGAACGACGTCCAACGCGAGGCATTTTCTGGATAGAAATACTTCAAAATAATAATTACTCTAATACAAAAATGCTTCAGAAAAACAGAAAAAATCTACTTTGAAACGAAGAGTTTAAAAAGAGCTTTAAAATTAGCAACGGGTTTGTTGTTTACATACGTAAGGATAGCTTTAAAATTAGCAACGGTTGGTTGGTTGGTTGGTTGAACCCCCGAGCAGCGGGTTTGTTTACTTAAGGATGTTGCCATTCTTATATTCAAAATCATTGAGGCTTTGTAGTAGCTTAATGATGAAAAATATTGAAATTTAACTAATTAATAAAGTGTTAATAAATTATTTTGGCACGTTTTGGCAAATCTACTGCTTATTTCCTTTAAAATGACACCTTGATCATTGAAATTGGTTGAGTAGTTTAGGCGGACGGACTAACCCCAAAAAACGTATTGCCTATTAAATATATAGATATAAGGATTATCGTAAAGTATATCGCCAAAATCATAATTTTAGCACAGCTTTTTTTTTTTTTTTTTTTTTTTTTTCCTCGTGTAAAAATTATTTCCAAAAATAACCCGAAACTGGCCAGTAAAAAAAAAGAAATGATAAGTAACACAATGACAAATTTTACTGCTATGACCAATGTTATATAGTGCAATTGAAAGTTGTGCGATTTTCCCACACCCCTAATTTGCTAACCTTTTCTAGATCTCAAGAGCGCATAAATGTCTTCTAATTTCATTTTAATTTTTTTAGAAATTAAGACTAACTTTCCTCCTCAACGAAATGATATATGGAAGTTACTACATTCTCAACTCAAAAGTTATTCAAATGTGCGTCTCTATATAATTCTTCGTTATTTTTTAGTTTAAAAATATCCCAGGATTACTTAGAATCGCGATCGTAATACTTAGAAAATCAAAAAAGGATTTTCTTGAAAGTTGTCAGATATAATCACAAAGTAGAAGATTATTTGTGATGTCACCGAATAGTACTCTTTTATTCGTTCGAATTAGCTCTTTCCTACTTGGAATAGCAGACGAATAGTACATTTGATAAACAATGTAAAAACTTTGAAAGGACGAAAATGCAAATTTAAATATTTTGCCTAAATGCTAATGCCAGTTATTCACAAAACTTTTCTTTATTTTGATTACTATTTTCTGCGAATTCCTATGATAGTAAAGCACAGTTTTCAAGTTTATTTACAAACCAATAAATTTAATTATTTTCCTAGAAATTGTGTGTGTATAGTTTTATCAAACAAAGAGAAAACTCCAGAGAGTAAGACCCTGAAAAAATATCTCGAAAATGTAATGTACAAAAATTAAGTATTTTCATTCCAGAAGATACAACTTTTTTTTTTTTTTTAAATAAATTATCTAGTTTATATAATTCAATTAATTCTTGTTTCAATATTTTTTTAAACTCTTAAGGATGGAAGAATATATAACCAAGATTATATTTATCTCCTTTTTGTCACACTTTGCTAAACAATTGAATCTCCTGTTTTAGAAGAACTTGATGACTATAACTAAATACCTTAAAATATACATTCATATTTTATCATAAAGTAATTTTTCAGTTTTATTTCAATGTTTGAGCGCAGCGACGCAGTTGTTTCGAGAGAAAAAAATATTTTGTATTTGGGCATCCTTTGCTCCATACATTGTGCTAGTAAAGGCAGAAGCTGTTGAGGTAAGTGTTATGCTATGCTTTTCTCCATAAAACTCCATGCTAATATGATCTTTATAATTATTACACAAAATATATTTATGCACATTAATTTAAGAAAACATGTTTTGTTTGTATCTTAAAACTGTAATAGAAAATATTAGAAACTAAATGTAGCTTTTAGTTCCTAAAAATTTTTAAACTTTTAAGACATGAAGTAGAAAACTGTATTTGTATTTCTTTATCTGTATTAATACTATAATTAAATCAAGAATTAAAAATATAATCACAAAAAGGTCTGTACTCTTGTTGTTAGAGATATGGCACCAGTGTCAATCGCCAAAATTCTCAAAAGAAGATATTAAATCATAAATAGACAGTGGGACTTTCTTACATAATTCATTTTAGAAGTTACATAATTTTAAATTTTATATGTCTCCTGTGGGAGAAGTGAAAGTTTAATTAAAATAGTGTACCTAAGATCAAACCACATAATTAAAAAATAATCGAACTCTACATTTGAAATTAAACGAAATACAACGCATTTCAAAACGTGACTTACACATTAATAAGAAAGACACTAAGCACATCATTTTTGTTTTAAGGCCTAAGATATTCTAAAGATTATGAAATATTTGTATCTAAGAAAACTTATTTAGAATCTAATGATTTTATATTCAGTAACAAGTTGTACTCCAACTTTTAAAATTAATTGTATTAAAAGAGATTTTACAAGGTCGTTATCAGTAACATTTTAATTTACTTTCTTAAATATATATACGATCCACTCTATTTGAAAATAATTATTATTAGGTTCGATTTAAAAAAAAAAATTTAAAAAATAGAGTGTAAATGTTTTTAGTTAACTTGATTTGACCTCAAGGGACTTTTAGTAAATGACCCTTTCTGAAACAAACAATGTATAATTTAATATTAATCTAGGTTCAAACATTGTTTTAGATCAATGTAATTTTTAAATTTACCAGTGTCATCTGTAAAGTAAATTAAACTTTATGGATTTCTTACAATATTTGAATATTTTTGCAATTTGCACTGATACCTTATCTTTGATCGAAATAAAATTAAACATAACAGCAAAAATAATAAAATTACAATAATAGTAATAATAATGTAATAATAATAATAATTTATAAGTGAAATAAAAAGTGTTTTTAGACACTTTCTATAGCTCACTTTTCTAATTATAATTTAGAATATTTCAATTTGAATAAAAAAATTTAACCGGTATTTAGTGCAAGTGACCTTTTCACAGTCCTGTGTGAGATAATTTATAGTAAAATAATTAGAAAGTAGATTAAAAAATGTGATAATTCATTTAAAAAATTGAATTATGACATTTTAACGAAGTATCTTATTGAACATAGGGTTGCTTAAAATTTTCTTTTAAATATAACAAACCTAGTATTGACAGATATATCAACTAATTTTCTATTAGTTTATTTTTAAATTCTTTGTTTTTATTTCTTAAATTTTTAATATTTTTTATATATTAATTAAAATTTAACTTCATAATTTGTGAATTTGAACAAAAATGTGTCTTTTAAAATACGTAAAAAATATATCCTATGTTTTCAGATCAGTTGTTCACTGTGGTTATAATTAAAGTTCAACTTTCAAAAAGCTGTACAAAAATAAGGATCAGAATGGACCTGAAATTTTATCCGAATATATGTGAAATAGGAAATATTATAGCCATAAGAAAAAAATAAGAGTTTGAAATAGCTAAATTTTTCTTATGTCATACCATGTATTACTTCGCATATATTCAGATCAAATTTCAGGTCATTCTGATTCCTTTTAGAAAGTTCAACATAAATTGTAATCACCCTGTATGTTATAAAACTTCATTAATTGTAATCACTCTGTTTGTTAGAAAACTTAAGATTTCAACTGAATTCAGGTATCATGGATAGTCTTCAGTTAAGAAATAACCTCAGGACCTAATGTTGTTTTTTTTACTTGCAACTTCTTCTTAATTATTATTTGTTTTTTTATTTATTCTGTTTGTTTTTTCTTTCAGTCATTTTTTGGCAACACAAAACACTTGGACAAAAGTTGGTCTTATGCAATGTTTGAACCCTGGTTAGGTAAAGGCCTCCTGACAAAGTAAGGAATTAAGATTGACGCAAACATTTAAAAAAAAAAAAAAAAAAAAAAAATCAGAAAATTTTAAATGCATAAAATGTCTAATTTTATGAACACTAGCTAATAAGTATCTAGATATTAATATTTTAAGTAACCGTTATAATAATTTTTCATGTTGTTCTTTTATCTAAAAAAAATTATCTCCAATTGCATAAGACTTTCGTGAAAAATATTCCACAGGTATATTATAATTCTATAATGGAGAAAAAAATTCAAAACATAATAATAATAATAATAAATGTACAAAGATTAAACTTAAAATTTTGAGGCATGAACGTTAGCATTTAAACAATTATCCAAAAAAAAAATCTCTTTCATAAATATGGAATTATTATACGCTATTACAATATGGCGAAATATGAATTTGTGTGCTTATAATGGAAAATTTTAAATATGATTGGAATATTTTGCTTAAAATCATTTGCATATTGGTTAACTTTAGCAGTAAAATTAAGTGTTGTAGATATACTATAATATATGGAATTATTATACGCTATTACATTATGGTGAAATATGAATTTGTGTGCTTATAATGGAAAATTTTGAATATGATTGGAATATTTTGCTTAAAATCATTTGCATATTGGTTAACTTTAGCTGTAAAATTAAGTGTTGTAGAAATACTATTCGAGAAGCGTAAAACCAGTGAAAGAACAAAAACCACAATGCAAAGACTAAATTTTGAAAAAAAACGCATTTTCAAAGACTTCTACAGGAATACCTGTTTGTTCAATTGTACTGCAAATTTAATATGATAATTAGTTTATAGGAGAAAAAATTAGACATTTAAAATTTCAAGAACTGATTTTCGTTTACCATTTCGATGAAGATATGACTCGAGGCATGATAGAAGTTTTAATTGGCAAACTACAAAACACGAAGCAAGAAGAAACCGAACTAGAACTAATCCGAGAACGCGCCCGAGAACAAGCTGAGTAGAATCTTGCCCGAGATCAAGCCAAGCGGGAATATGTAATCGTTAAGAGATGGCGACTGGAACTTAGATTCAGTGAGTGTTTTTTGCTAACAATGAAGATATTCGCCTTTATGTTTTTCCAATCTGAACTAGTTATGAAGAGAGTACAAATACCAAGTTCGTTGTGGATGGCACGCTTAATTAACCAACCAGCATTTTTTACCTAAACCTCGTAAAGTAGGGTCTGCTCAATATATTTTAATGATTTCTGCTTCTTCAAGGCAGAGTTTTGCAAGCTTAAGTATCCTCGATAAAAAAAATACATTTCATCATGATCAAATTTAATTATTCAAGATGGCTAATGAGATGAGTAAAAAAACGTAGTCTGACCATATCTTTGTGTATAAAAGGAACACGGTCTTTTCGGTGTATAAAATTACGTTTTCAGCATCAGTGAGTACGAATAAAAGATTATATTTGTGATAAAATCTATATTTCTGCTTTAACATTTAAAATTTTTTCAAGTAATAAGATTTTCACTGTCGAAATAAGCAAATATTTAATTTCTGCTAGTAGGTTATCAAACATGATTAAAGAAATGTGGCCGGTAGAATATATTAAAGCTTTGTTTATGCTATAAAAACGTTCAATGATAATGAAAAAAAAATCACATTTGAAACTAAAGTGGATTTTCACTGTCGAAATAAGCAAATTTTTAATTTCTGCTAGTAGGTTATCAAACATGATTAAAGAAATGTGGCCGGTAGAATATATTAAAGCTTTGTTTATGCTATAAAAACGTTCAATGATAATGAAAAAAAAAATCACATTTGAAACTAAAGATGTTTTTGATATGGAATTCATATTTTCTTGATACATGGTTTTGTAATATCACTTTAACTCGATAAGAAAATTGTGTTTCATAATGAACTTGCTCCTGTGCCTACATCAGTGTGGATAATATGGTAATATGATAAATTCAAGGACTAAATAAACTCTGAAAAACACGATTCAAACAGAACTTAATTATCAAAAAAGTTACCAGCAGTTCTCTTAATTAATAGTCTTCTTGTACTACGAACAGTGCTTCATATTCAATGAGACATTGCAAATAACTATGTTAACTGTTTGGTAACTTAAATTATTCATAATTAAAAAGAACAATATTCACTTAATATTTGATTGATACCAATAATTTAGAAAGTTTTATTAACTGAAGCATCTAACAAGATGTTCCCTAACTAGTCACCCTCATTTGTGAATAGTTCATCACAGATGGTGGGAAATATGTTGCAACATATAAATACAAACTTATCATTAACGGTTTGGAATCGGTGTCATTTCAATTATAAATAAAAGGGATAATTCTGTTAAGAACTGATTTTCGAACAACTCATAAAGAACCTGGTGTGATTATTCTATGTCAAATTGTGTCTTGTGTTGGTGAGGTTACAAAAATTATAATTGATGTATAAAATACAGAATGTGGCTAAAAAATAGAAACTGAAAAGAAGAATAAAATCGCAGATCTGAGTATTTTACTTCTGAGGTATTTGTTGAACATGAGAAACGAGCACATTTCCAAGAGGGTATTTTGAAATCTGAGGAAGCAACAAGTAACAAAAGATTCTAGCCGAATGAAAGACGTTCTCAATTAAAAACCTAATTCCTAAAACTGCCTACAAGGAAAAGTTTATACCTCTCCCCTCGCCCCACTCTCCACTTTCTCTATAGAAGTATTTAAGTAAGTACACTGTGGTTATACAAAAAAGAAGCTCCTTGTTCTAATTTAGGGTTAAGTTTGTTTTATTTTTTTTTAATTTTTTTTTTAATTTAAAATATACAGCATTTTGTAAGTGTTATCTCATGGAATATTACAGTCCCTGAAAAATAGTTCGTAACAACTGAATCTGTGGGGGATTTAAGTAATTAGTTCATGCTTTTAAATGGTTTTGAAGTTTTGCTTTTGTGTGTTTCGTCTTAATAACCCATGTTTACTTTATTTCCTTTGTAATAAATACAAATTAGTAAATGGGTAATTATTAATTCAACAACCATATCCTCTTAACATTTATCACATAAATGTACATTTTATCATCAAGATCCTTCATTATTAGTACTCTTTGACCTTGAAAACATTGTATTGGACACCAAAATTATTACCTTGTGTGTTATTATCCCAAATAAATAGACGTTATATGATTTTTATACCATCCTTGTCGCCATCTTAAACAATTAAATTAGCTCAAGTGCGATTCAGTGGCACACTTCAAAATTCCATTCTGTATGCTTTGAAGAAGCAGAATTGAGGCTAAAAAGAATTCGGAGGACTTAACATCTAGATTATTATCATCATTTTTTTCCCCTATGTCTGACTATAGTGTTCATTCCTTACAGCAGAAGAGTTTGAAACAAATTTCTAATAAATTTTTATGTTACCACATCAAAGACAGTCAATCCGTTTTATATTTCACAGCCAAGGTGAAAAATGGAAATCAAGAAGACGTTTGGTGACGCCATCCTTCCATTTTGAAGTATTGAATAATTTCCTCCCTGTTTTCAACAGACAAGCTCAGATTCTGGTGGAAACCTTGCAAAAAGAACTTGACAAAGATTTCATAAGCATTTTGCCATTCATAGCTCGTTGCAGTTTGGACATAATCTGTGGTGAGATTTAAAAATTTAAACTTCTTTATAATTTTTTTCGTCTTAATAATAATATAAACTTTTGATTTCATGGCAAATTTCACTGCTTGCTTGGGCCGCCAAAAGTTGCATTCAACAATTGATTATAGTAAGAAAATATTGTTTCTTGAAAGAGATATGATTAAGAGAAATGAATTCGAACATTATAACGAAAATACGGAAATGGCGACCACAAATAAACCGTGTCACTCTCCAATTTAATTGTATTCCCCTATGACCCCCCACTCCTCCGCCTGTGACTCCCTATAGCACTTCATTAGTTCGAATTTTAAAAAATTGCAAGCCTAATACGCATAACAACAGAATGCAATTAGGCACATCAAAAAGTTTTTTTTTAAATTTGCTGCGTTTTCATATTTTCAGTAAATTTTTAAATAAACTCACCAGTTTGAGAATATATTTAGCAATAAATATGTTTACGAATCTTATTTAGTTAAAGAGCTTGCGACAAAAATACTAGTCAATTTACTGTTTTGGTTGAAAACTATTTCGAACAGACAAAAGGGCGCAGCCTTTGTAAAAGCTAATCAATAAATATAGAGCAGAAGTAACAACTAAAATTATTTATTTTGTATTAATGAAAAAATAATTAAGTTTCTGTATATAAGTGGGCTTCTTTTCAATTATTTTGGCTCACTTGATTGTTTTTCTTCCTTATATGCTTTTTGAACATTTTTTACCGAATTTCGGTGATTCAAAAAAGACAAAACCCGAACGATGTTGGTAAGAATCTTTAAAATCATGTTTGGCAATTTCTCAAAAGCATAAATTTTTCAATTGCTGGTACCTTCTGAGCATAAGTAATTTTGGCGATATCCTTGTCGTCATATCTCATAGGTACTACTGAAAAGTTTATCATATTTAAACATCGTATTCGGATCACTTTTGAAATTATGCTACCTATGCACTAAACTATGGCGATTTCAGCTTTGTATACCATTAAAATTGTATTTTTTATCTACATTTCAAGTAGGAATAACTTTTAAAATGTGGATTATACCAAATCCTTACTTTTCATTCACCCCAGGACTTTGAAAATTGATACACGTGTTTACATCGGTGAAGGAAAAATTAAACGTTTCAAACGTGAAAAATTCTAACTTGCTATATAAATCCAGGATGCTGAAATCGTATAAAATTTCTTATAGAAGCGCGGATATGGTTCTAATAATTACATATAAATAATATAGGTTACTTTTAAATAGTGCTTTCATTTGCAAAGGATAGATTATTTACATTTTATTTAAAATGCTATTTATTTAGAGGACCTAATACATGCCTAAATGTTTCCGGTTGTTATAAGGTGGCTATATCAATCCTATAACAGTTTGTTTTATGAATTATAAATAGCCTGGCTAACGGAATAGTACCTTGTTTAGCAAGATACAAATTAATATTCTATTACAATTGCAGAAACGACATTGGGAATAAAACTTGGAGCTCAAACCAATAAAGAATTAAAATACGTCGCACATGTTGAAAGGTAAATAAAATCTTCCTAAATTGAATACACTGTTACATTCTCATTACATTAATCAAGATTTTTTTTCCTCTATTTTTTTTTCCAATCATTGATCAAGATTAATTTTTATCGATGGGGGGCTAATCTGCGGAGCCCTAATTAACCCCCTTACCGTCATCTAATCGGAATGAAATATTGAAATTTGGTAGATACATTCGATGACGGTGACAATGCATCATTCTATCAAATTTTGGGGCTGTTATTGTCACTAAAAGGTCACTTTTAAGGAATACTAATAAACCAACTTGCCGTCATCCAAGTGTACAAAAATAGTATTTTACCGATAATTGAAGAAACTCTTTCCTGTTGCCAAATTTTTTTTAATCAATAAATAATTAATAAAATTGTTTTATTAAAAAAAGGTATTTGCATGAGAGTGCATAATCGTTAATTTTTAATAAATAAATTTTGAAACGTAGTTTGCCGCACATTTTGAAGATAAAAATATTTTTGATATTTAAAATTAGATGCAAACACCAAGCAAGCACTGTTTACAGAATCGACACAGTGTTAATGAATGTAAAAATTGGCAATGCATATAAAGGATTTGTATTAAAAAATTTGTTTTTATGGGTTATATTATTACTGCTTCATTTATGCTCTTCTGTGTAATTCATAACTGCACATGTCCTGTAATCTTTGTACAGATTTCATGTCTTACAGTTAAAATACTTGACTAACATGCGAGACAATTCAGGTTCAGTTCCCTGTTGCACTGGAGATGAGTAGCATTGATTTTTTTAAAGTGTTCTCAGGTTAATCAATGAAGTAATGTGACTTTTAAAAGGATCTGTTATAGATTCAGAAGAGAACTCGTTTTAATATCAATCATTACAATTTAACGGAAAAAATAATTCAGGAATGGAAAGCCAGGATTAATAGGGGAAAACTTAACCACCTAAAATGTACAGTTTCTAAATTGCAAAGAAGGCAATATAGTTATGTCATATGTCGGCATTTACTTGATAATCCAGTCAACATTAGATAGCAATCAACAATTCAATGAACCGAAAGGTAGTTTATTCAAAACAGTGTATGCAATCACACTGGAAGTTTTCGAGTATCCTTATCTAGTTGCTTAAAACCATTGATAGACAATAACGTCGTCCAACATAAACATGCTTTTTATTCTAGCAATAAAATTAAAATATTTAGTAAGGAAAATGTACCAGTTTGTTTGTGTTTGATGTTTAGAAACAATGTTTTGTTTAGCGATATAAAAGTTGTTTATATTATTCCACTATCCATACAATACATACTCGTACGCAAACCTGTTCGGACTATCAATAACATATGAATATTTAAATCCTTTTATTCTGAACTTCAAAAATTAATTTAAATTTTAACTTTTCATTTTATTTTTAATTTTTAGTAACTCGCAAATATTAGATGCTTTACGGTGTTTTAAACTTAATTATGATAACTAGACGAATTTAATGCAATTAAAATGTATTATATATAACTTCTTTTTTTTTTATTTGGTTTTGTAACTATTTTATTTAAAAAATTAACTTCAAAGACTTTTTTAATGTATATTCTTTTAGAGATAGCATAACCAACTAAAACATCTCTGTAAAAAGGTGACAAGTTCTTCATGAAAGGATTACGGCCGTGAAAAGTATTGAGATCTAAAGTAGAGCCAAGTTAAGTTGCTGTAAATTACGGACAATGAAAATTACAAACTTTTTGTTGGCAGCAAACTACGAGATCTATATAATTAGCTTTTAATTATTATTTGGTTTTAAGGAAGTTTTTTAAAAAATTCTCAACAACATCTAACTAGCGGAGAATTACACAAGATTTTTCTAAGAAAGTTAAATTTACCGAACCGCAATCCATGGCGTACTTATGCATTTAATATGATTGATGACAATTTAAAATTATTTTAAATAAATGGTTTATTTAGGTATGCAAAAAAAGTTGACCAAGGAGAAAAAAAATTAACAATTGGCGATCATTTCGTAGGCAATAAATAGCGGCATTGGTCAATTTTATAATGCCAAGTACACTTTATTTTTTATTATTTCTTGATTTTAAAGGCTTTGCGGCTTGTGGTGTGAGTCTTCTCTATTTATATATGCTAAGAGCTACTAGTATTCTAAGTTTTATAATTCTAGCCACAATAAAAGTGTATTAAAATCGAGATTCAAATATTTCGAACATTGTCCCCTTTAGGGGATTCGGTGGGAGGAAATCTAGATTTTTAGATTTTTTCCCTTGTATACATGTTAAACTTTACAAACATACCAAATTTCATACTGCTAGCTCAGCTAGAAGTACCTTAGTAATTTGACGATCAGTGAGTGAGTTTTGGGTGGATTTCAAAATATGTCGTTTTCTGCCATTTTTGAATTTAATTATCCCGAGAACCAATATAATTGGACTCTTGAAACTTAATAGCTTTACTAAAATGTCTAACAGTTACACGTAAAAAAAAAATCATCTCTCATTCATACCGTAATACGAAGATATGAGAGATCAAAATACTGCTGAATGGCTTCGGGTAAAAGATGGTTGACAGTGAACTTGGCGGGTGCACTGCCGTGCACATAGATTATGGTAATGATTCTAAGTCAGATTTTGAAAAACCACTCTTTTTTTGGATAAGATGTTTACAAAAAAAAATTTAACTACTTCGTTTAACTTATAGATTTTGGATGGATAGACAACTCACCACAAAGCTGTCGAGTTCAAAATATGTTTATTTGCATATGTTGCATAACTTACGCAATCACTTTTCTGCATCTATTTTTTGAAATTCATACAACCAGCATTGTGGCATAACAGACATCCCTCTTAGCATCTTAGGAAACAATCAAAACCTAGGATCAAAACAGTAAATTTCAAATGGAGATAGTCTTCATCAATAAAAAGCAAGAACCACTATCTGATCAACAAGAAGTCTTTAGAAAATAGATTATACATCTTTCATAGAGTTTCTAAATTTATATTTAATAAAAAAAGATTTGCTTCGTTTTAATGTTTTTATAAATTTGTTAAATTCGTAAATTATTCAATCTGTTTCGCATAACCTTCACCTATACCATAATGAAAAAAATAACACTCCTTTATATAAAATTTATTTATAGAAGATCTAGCCACATCTCTCAGATGTGCAAAATCTTTTTGAAGTGAGACAATAAGAAACCACGGAATATTTTCTTCCTACTACCTTCTCATTTGAATCTTCTCCTACACAATGTTACTGTGCGATTGTACTCAATTCGTTCCAGTTGATTTGCATAAAGTTTTTTAGTTCAAAAATTAACAAATTTTATTTGAAACATTGGAAATAATTATTTAAGGGGGTCTAGGACTCAGAATTCTGAAATCTTTATTTTTAGAATTATTTTTCTGAATTTTTTTATGCTGTAATGTATTTTGCTTTGAAACTTCAAAAACTATTTTAAGTTTTGTAATTTAAAAAAAATACTTTTTTAAGAATTATAAAAACTTAAAAATTTTGATATTTACTAAATTTAATATATCTTAAAAACTTTTTAAAAAATCACTTCATTTTTGCATAAAATAACTTATAATTCATATAAAATGTTACGCTGTTCATATCCTTGCTGAAATTTTGTTTTAACGTTTCGCATTTCCGTTTTTAGTGTTTCAAGGATCGTTTTTGAAAGAATGTGTCAACCGTGGTTATGGCCGAACATCTTATTTTATTTCACGCAAAAAAGAAAGCAATTCAAAGAAGGTATACAATATCTGCATAACTTCCACAGATCAGTAAGCATACACTTTCTTTTAATTATTATTTGGTCTACAATTAAATTGTTTTACTTTTCTTTTAATTTAGGTGGGTATGATTAAGAATTCTTAAAAAAAAATTATGGCACAGCTTTACAAATAAAACTGATTATTTATTCTTAGTTTCAAAGACGCACAAAATTCTTTATATAACAGTTAACTCGTTATGAAGCTTTAAGAAACTATTGAGTGTGCACAGCTTCAATCACAGAGATAATTCAGACTCTTCAAAAGTAAACAAGAGCTGAGCTCCTTTCAAAATTGCTCTAAATATCCAACTGATCCAATTTTCATTTTTTATAAATATCCTCGCATGCGAACACTATCCGAAAGATCCAGAGAAAAACCTAACGAGCGATCAACACGCACTTGAAGCATCTCTAAATATCTTGATTAATCTCTAACATTTTCCAGTACTGCAAAGCTTGTATGTTCTCTGCTAATAAATGAATTTACGAAAATCGAACTTTAAAAAGAAACATATACACTATTTACAATTACATAAAAATTCGCTAATAGTTTTGAAGTTATTACATAAAGCACACCGGCAATATCATATTTTAAAATACACTCTTGGTATAGCAAAACTTAATGAAAGAACCTTTAAAACGTAATTGAGAGGTTAAAATTCATTTTCCTTAAAAGCATTTTTTTTTTTTTTTTTTTTTTTTTTTTTACAACTGAAAAATTCTGAAATAGTGATCAAGTTTGAATTTCTCTCATCCAATTTATAATCTTTGGTGATTATTTTCAAGTTCAAATTCTTGTCGTTCAGTTCAAGCAATTTTTCATTCTTCTTACTTAAAATACAAAACGAAATATTCAATTTTGCTTTATCAATTCCATGGACCGAGTTCAGAATTTCTTTAATTTTCATTAACGAATTTTGTAAAAGCAGTTCCTATTACCTTTCATCGAGTTTTCAAAAGATCCACATCCTGTAACATCTGTTTGGTTTGGAACTTCCAACTGTTTATTTCTGCCACTAATAAAGTGCCTAAGACAGCCTTATACGTCTCGTAATTTTGAGCATTAGATAAAAATGTAAAAAGTTGAAAAACGAGTGCCTTTAATACAGAGCTCTCTGCCCTTAAGGTATATATATACGTTGGACAATTTTTTTTTTAATTCTTATGCCAGCGTGTCAAATTTTTGTGAGAATTACAAGAACAAAAAATGTAATGTATTTGTAGTAACAAAAAGTAAAAAATAAAAAATATTTATTTAATTAATTGAATTTTAATTCACTAATTAAGGCCTAATTGCTACGATGATAAAATAATACCTAATTAAATTTCTTACTGGAAATTAAAGACAAGGTATTGATACACGGGCCCAAGCAAAATATAATACATAACTTAAATATTTTTAAAATTTTAACGTTTAACATGAAAAGTACTAGAAAAAATAAAAAATTTCCAAAAATAAAAATATTCTAAAATACATAAAAAAATCTATTTTTTACCAAAATTTGTGTAAACAGCTAGGGCCCGTGCTCTGAAATGTTATCTAAATTACACAGTTTAAATTTTAAAAATCAGTTAATTAACTCTTTAGATATCAATGTTGGAGTATATTCACTCAACAATGAAAAGCAGTTCTCCAGAAAATGAGTTCAAAGTTTTCGACATTTTCTTTTTTCCAATATGTTTTAAACGTCGACCTTTACGAAATTGCATGTAATTAAAAAAGTATTTTAACTATAAGAAAGTTATTGGTATCATTTTAAAGATAATGAATTGGAGAACGTTTTAGAATGAAAAAACAAAAATGCCAGTTTGGGTTAATTTTTGCGATTCCCAACGTATATGTATACCTTAAGTATTGCCCGTCAACGATTGCTTTTTTGCGTTTCATACACGCACGCACGCACCAGGACAATGTAATGTGTATCGAATACTGTATAAAATCGTGAACTGTATTAAAATAAACAACACGTTTCAAATCACATAAGCATCTCATTTATTGTATTGTTAATTCGGGCTTATGTACAAAGGCTCGCCACCAGAGGCGCTATTGATGTGCGCAGGCGCAAACATGCCGCCCCACATTGCAATGTTTACATTCAATTAATTGTACTCCAATAGTTAATCAAATGTAATATTAAAAGGACACAATAAAAATTTATCAATAAAAACTGCATACCAAATTACACATTACTTAAAATGGTTATCCATATAAAATTACAATTGCATTTCAGTCCTGCATAGGCAGCAAACAAACCTTAGAAATTCCCCTAGAAAATGTACTATATTGGGTTTTTACCTGAACTACTGATTTTGCCGTCGCTTCCATCTTTGGTACTTACAATACGGCCTAATAACCATTTATTGGGAGGGAGATTTTCCTCAACAAGCAATACCAAATCACCAATTTTCACGTTGTTTTTCTCAAATTGCCATTTTGATCGTTGTCGCAACTGATCTAGATAATTGCGATGCCAACTCTTCCAAATCAATTGCACAACTCTAGTTATTTTTTGCCATTTACTTAATCTATTTTCATTTATATTAATTAAATCAGGCTCAACTAGAGTGCTCATTTGTCTTCCGATGAGAAAATGGGCGGGAGTCAATACCTGAAAGTCATCTACACTTGCAGATAAGGGGCTAAGTGGTCTGGAATTCAAAATTCCTTCTATTTGTGTTGTAATGGTTAGGAATTCCTCTTAAGTTAAATTATGACCACTCACTGATCGCTTAAAAATGGACTTAAATCCCTTCACTGCAGCCTCCCACAAGCCACCAAAATTGGGAGATCTAGGTGGGATGAACTTCCAAACTATGCCCTCGGAAGACAAAAACCCGGCCAGTTGCTCATCAGGCTTTGTAACCAATCCATGAAGCCTCTTTATTTCTCGGTCGGCTCCAACAAATGTCATCGAATTATCAGAGTACAATTTGGCACATCTTCCACGGCGTGCAATAAACCGTTTCAGAGTCGCTATAAAAGAATCTGATGTTAAATCCGTAACTATTTCAATATGCACAGCCTTAGTTACAAAACATACAAATATACATACCTAGATCTTATGGAAAATTCCTTTTCGCTGATTGCGGTATCTAACAGAAAAAGGTCCACAAAAGTCAACTCCTGAACAATTAAATGGAAAGTCTGGCACCACTCGTTCTCCAGGTAGATCGCCCATCAGCTGCTTTAAACTTACTGGATTAGCTTTAAAACAAATTACGCAGTCGTGGACAACTTTGCGACAAATAAAACGTCCACCTAATGGCCAAAACTTCTCCCGCACAAAGCTCAACAATCCAGTAGCACCAATGAGCAAATACTTCTTATGAACAAATCGGATTATCGATAATGTAAGAATATGACCTTTGGGTAATATAGCAGGATGTTTCCTTAAAAAATTAAGATTGCTATTACTCAAACGACCGCCTAATCTCAAAACTCCATCACCATCCAGAAACGGGTTTAAACTTTTTAACTTACTCTTAGGTGAAATACTTTTACCCAAAAAAAGACTTCCAATTTCCACCGAGAACTCCTTTTGCTGAGTTGCTTTTATTAAGTACTTTTCTGCCTCGTTGATCTCATGAGCTTCGAGTGGGCCAGTCTTTCTCTCAGAAACATTTCTAGCATTATTTACAAATCTAAAAATATAACTCAATATTCGAAGAACACTTATATAATTATCACGTAAATTAATTAATTCATGCAAAAAATTATTTACAATAACACTAAAAACTGGTAAGTTATTTTCTGAAATACTTCCTCGGAAAAAAGTTATAAGTTCCGATTGAAAGTCCTCACGTTTGTCAGCAACGGTGATACTTCGATTTGGATAGTTACTTTCACCGAGAAACACCGGTCCATTCCACCAAAGGGTTTGACTTAACAATTTGTCAGGATCGACACCTCGAGATACCAAATCTGCCGGATTCTGATCCGTACCCACATGACGCCACTGAGGGATATATGTTAGTTCTTGAATTGTGGCCACCCTGTTCTGCACAAAGGTCTTCAGATCTGAGATCGCAACATCTGGCTCGTTTCTCTCGGACACCTCTCTCATATGACCAAGATTCTCGTACTCCTTCATGAACTCACAATACAATGTCAAGTAATCAGGATCTCTTGACAATCTGGCCTACAGCGAGTTCAATCTTTTGAGAGCAATCAACCTAGACAATCCCAAGCACTTTGGGTCGTTTTTAAGGGGCATAGTAACCACATATCTACCTTGCTCATCCCTGAAGTGTGTCCGCTCAAAATGTCTCTCACAAATATTAGTCTTGCTACTCTGTTTTAATTCCTCATTTACGTTTTCAATTTCCCAAAATTTTTTTGAGAGTTTCCTCTAAATCCTCTCCACGAACCAATCCGCAATGCATTTTTGAAGGCTCGGCTAGGGGTACGCTGCCGCTCGCGACATATCCAAAAACTGTATTTTGAAATAGTAGCTGGGAGTTCTGTGGACGTATCTGACCAGGTCGCAGTAACTCAAAAAATTTCTGCGCCTAACATCATATCAATTTTACCCGGTACGCCAAAACTATCGTCGGCCAATGAAGGAACCGATTCCAAAATATTAACATTAACTTCAAGCGGCTTATTAGGTATAAGGTCGGTGATCTTTTTTACAACCAACAATGATAATTCCCGCTCGTAATTTTGTTCTAAATTAGTAAGTGTAACAATAACACTACCGTTGACTGTCATACAGGTGTCATTTAGGCAAGATATCACAGTGTTTATTTTCTCACGCTTTAGTTGCAACTTATGAGCACAATCTTTGCTCATTATGCACGCTTGACTTCCAACGTCCAGTAAACACCGAACACCCCTCAACTCACCACCCTTTCAGCGAACATACCCACGGACAGTACTCAATAAAACAGTCCTTGAATTCGCTTTAGAAAAATTAGTGGCCACAATAGTAGTCGGGTGTTCACCAGGCTGGGAGGATACACCTACAAAACTTTCAGAGGTACCAATACCCTCTACCCTTTCATTTGTCTTTGGCAGTTCCTGACTTTGGCCACTTTCCTTAGGGAAATGAATCATTTTGTTGTGCGGTTTTCCACAAAAACAGTTTCTATATCGACACTTCTTTACATAGCAATTGGGTGCTAAACACTTAAAACACATTTTATTTATCCTAACAACTTCCACTCTCTCCGAAACCGATAGAGTCCTGAATCTCGGACAAGCATACAATAAATGATTTTCGTTGTTTCTACACAGAACGCACTTAGCGCTTCTTACTTCCGAAAGAAATGTTGTACTTTGTTGAAAACGCGCATGCTGATGACCCTGCACGTTGTTTGGAAATCTCCTTGTATCGGTTTTGGACAACATAAAGTCAGTTTTACCATTACCTCTGGAAGACGGATATAAATCACACCCGCGTCCCAATTGCTGTGGCTTAAAAAAGGACTCTCCCTGGCGGACTCCAATGTGAGTCATGAGCTCGCGGTCCAAAGAATCAAAAATCTTATCGGAAACGATTAAGTCACAAAGTGAAGCAAAATCGTCAACTTTCCTCACCTGACAATAGTATTCAAATGCCGCGCTCAATCTGAAAGCAAATTGAACATAACTTTCCGATGACAGTTTGTGCGCCTTACGGAATTTATGTAAACATTCGCGAGGAGTGGGCAAAAACTCCCTTTCGATTAAGGCTTTTAATATTTTATAGTCACCAATATCTTCAGTATTTACAGACATCAAAACATTACTAGCTCCTTCGCCAAGAATATTCAAAAGAATTTCCGACTTAAATTCCTCCGGAACATTTTTGTACTTAAACGCTTTTTCCAAAGATTGAAAAAAAAGGTTATAAGACTCTACACGTATTGGTACTGGAATTGTTAGAGTTTTTACACATTTAATAAAGTATTCTAGGCCATTATTTGAAGATTGCGACTCAAGAGCAATTGTTGTCCCCTGGGATGAATCTTGGGTCACGTTCTGGGAAGTATCTCTTCGAATATTTGCGATCTCTGTCTCTCTTTCCAATTGCGCCAACTTAATCTTTTCTATTTTTAATTGCAACTCATTATCAGATTTCTCAACTTCCCGTTTCTTTTCCTTAACCACATTCTCCACCACACTCTGAACAAAATTATTATTCGAAGCAAAAACGTCGCTACCTTCAATTAACCTTCTGATTTCGATGCTTTTGGCACCAAAAGGGACATCTATATCCAATTCTTCGGCAATAAGTCTCAACTCGTCTTTCCTTAGTCTAGAATTTAAAGACATTACTAAGGAAGGTTGAAGAGACTAAAAATTTTCAAATTAGACACTTTGAGTATCACAAAACTCAGCAGGACCTGAAACACCGCTTTATACTAAAAATACACTTCATAAACTGTTCTCAAAATCTCGAACCACAATATTAATAAAACTTGAAACACTAAAAACCATCAAAACTCGACCACTATAATAAGTAAAACCCGAAACACAATAGCAGCAAAACTCGAAACACAATAGCAGCAAAACTCGAAACACAACTCGTGGCAGCGAAATGCTCAATAATTCGCAAATCTCAGATAGCCTGAAACACCAATATAACTCGCAATGTCGCTGATTTGACTCCTCGACGGACCATGTATAAAATCGTGAACTGTATTAAAATAAACAACACGTTTCAAATCACATAAGCATCTCATTTATTGTACTGTTAATTCGGGCTTATGTACAAAGGCTCGCCACCAGAGGCGCTATTGATGTGCGCAGGCGCAAACACATACAATCAATCCCCAATTTTGCCATTGTGGCCTTTTTTTTTTTTTTTGCTAATGTAAAAATTATGCCAAAAATATCACCAAACTGGCCATTTTTATGAAAATGAAGGGAAATAAGAAAATGGTAAGTAACACTATGTTAAATTTTACTGCAATGACCTATAATATATAGTGTAATTGAAGGTTCATGCGATATTCCACACTCCTAGTTTAAATATCAACAATAGCTTAACGTGATACCAGTACCTCATAAAAAAAAAATGTAAAATGAAGGTTCAAAATCTCAATGTAGTATAATCTAATTATTATTCAGTAAAAATTACAAAAGGTATGCTGATTATGACTGACTCTTGCCCTAAATAAGATGGCAAAATAAAAAATAATTTAATTCCATACCCTTAATACCCTTATTTTACGTGAAGGTAAAATAATAGTATAGTGAAGGTTAAAAAATAACTACGATCGTTAAATTTTTGCAATGAAGTATCGCAATGTTCCTAAAATATTTCACGCAATAATAAGAGTAATGAGTAATTAGAAGGGAAAGTTTTTTTGTTTTTTTTTAACCATTTGATGATTTGTAATTTAGATACTTGTTAATAAATGACATTAGTAGTTAAAAATCCATTAAATTGGGTGTGCTTCCCGAAAATACTATTTGGTTAATGGAACGAAATGTATATTAAAACTAATTAACATTCATATTGCAGTTACTTATAATTTATTTTCATTAGCATAATCGATTTTACTTTTGAAATAAATTGTTATAGAGATGACATGTAATTAGCAATGAACGTGGTTATAATGAATGTTTTTATAACGAAAGCAAAATCAATGATGTAAAAGGAATAATTTGTATAATAAGCTAATATATGTTGTGTCCATAGATCATTCAGGAGAAGTTGAAAAAATTGAATGACAGCTCAGAACTTGCAAAACAAAAGAGGAAGGCTTTTCTGGACTTGTTGTTAGATATTTATGTAAAAGAAAAAAGCATTACCTTAGAAGAAATTAGAGAAGAAGTGGATACCATAACGTTTGGGGTAAAATATTATTTTGATTGAAATATATTTACTACCTCTTTAGTTAATGAACAACTAGGCACTTATATTAGATTTTTCATGGATAATTATTTTGTATTTCACATAGTATAATTATTGATTAACTTAAGCAGGTACTTAAATCCTTTGTTTACACTTTTCACAGAAGAAGGTAACAATATTTTAGATAACAAAATGTTGTTATCTGTTTTTGCGTCGTAAATTAATGTTTAATAAAAAGTAATTCGACATTTTCATATTTCACACCGTCTCAAGTAAACTTCGAATACTTTGCTTACTTTATGAGGCTATACATTAAGGTGGTTCGAAAAAAAATAATTTTTAATTTTTGAAACGCATGAGGTGAAAAAAGTTGATACACATCTTGATAAGAAAAACTGTAAAAAAAAAATAATAATATCTTCCGATCGCGCATTCACCTCAAAGTTTGGAAAAAATACAAAAAATAACTATTTTTCCTAAATATTTAAAAATTTCTAAACGTTATATATTTGAAAGGCAATAGTTTGCAATGTGTACTGAAAGGGTGGTATAACACAGGAAAACACTATTTTATGCATTTTTAAAACATATATTAATAATAAAAAATACTCAAAAGTTACATTATTTGTAAGAAATAATGATTTTTCTGTAAAATGGGTATTAATGTTATTTCTTACATTTTTTTATTTTTTATTTTAAACATGCTATTATTTATTTGGTTCACTTTTTCCTCGAGCTTTCTATCCCAGTGATGCATTTTGAAGGAAATTTTTGCTGAAAAGTCGGGCATTACGGATCTTTAAAAAAAAGTGCTGTCCTAATGTCTTTTGCGTCAGCGCCACCTACTTTTGTCTTGTCTCTCTACATTAGCGTTCCACAGCTTGTGGGTGACAAGGAAACGAGTTGAGGTCTGATTTCAATGGTCCATAGTAACATAGATACGCTGACCAATTTTCCCAGACATAGGCCAATCCCGATGTGAAACGATGTGAATCGGTCGGTGGAAACAATATTAACCAATATCGCCCAATTCTGGTTGGTTGGTTGTATTCAGATTATCTGGCGCCGTCAGCAACACGAGGGCTATAATGCACCGAAACATTTCGTCATTTAACAAACCAACATACATTTACAAACACCCATACCTACACGGGACTCGAACCCGCAACCTCGCGGTCTAGAAGCCAGCACGCTAACCACTATACCGTTTGGTCGGCCGCCCAATTCTGGATAAAATATAGAAGAGGGTTTTGATAAGCCGATGTACAGTTTTAAACTTGGGATATTGTATTTATGAGAAACAAAACTATGTGGTGGTTTTACTTGTTTGTTAAAAAATCGTGTACTTTGGAATTATGCTCGGTCAGACTAGTCAATCTTATACTCTCTCCCTGTTTCCACCAATACAGCTGTGCTACCTCGGATGCGCCAGTCTTTGCTAACTAATGTCCGTTTGTTTCTCTTAACAAAGGAGGGGTCCTATTACGAGCATTAGAATTAATTATGCCCACTCAATGCAGTCAGAATACCTACAATAAAGTTAAGTTTAGTTGTTTTGAAATGCCTGATAGTCTTTCTCTAGGAAAGTTCTCGTGATTTCAGAACCCGATGCCTCAGTTTTCTTACATTTCTCCTTGCGTACAAAATCATTGCCGAAATCAAATTTTTTGAGTGAGGGAAGGAAGCATTTCGTCCAATAACTGAGTTTAAAACTTGCAGTAAATATTCAGGGAGGTATCGAGACAATCGAATTGCCACATATATGTTCTTAGGTCCTTCAGAAAATTATTTTTTTTAATGTAATAATATCAAGAAGATATAACTGAGTTGTGTTCAGTTTCATCTCAAGTTGAGGAATTAAACATTCAACACGTAAAAAATCAGTCAGGGGAAATTTTTCAAGGTTCTTCAATTTTTTTATCTCACTGAAAGATGTTGTCCAGTTGTAGTACTATCTACGTGTTTAAATATGTGTCTGAATGGTAGTTCATTTGAGTATAGGAGGCATATATCCCAATGTAGTGGTCTCCCAGCTTGCAATTTGGTCTGTCAGATTATTTCCAGCCAGTATTCATGGCTGACCCAATCAGAGCCAAGTGCGTTATGATCCAATGACTAAGTTAGGATGCGTTTTGATCCAAGTAAGTTTATGAGCTTCAAAGGAAGAGAAGGCACCACGAGAAAAGCCACTCAGATTGAAACCCGCCAAAACACAATTTTTATCAATGTTTCAAAGGTTATGTGCGAATAATTATTATTAAATAATTACTAATTTGATTTTTTTCCATGTTGTATCTATTTTATTCCACACAATACAAACTAATGAACCTCGATAATTTAGTGATTAGCGTATTCTACAAATTGATGGAAAAAGGGTGTTTATTGTATTTATTCCAAACTTTGAAGTGAATGCTTGAAGTAAATAAAACAATTTTAACAAAAATATGTAAAAAGTAACGTTAGTATCCATTTTATAGAAAAATCCTTTTTTTAATAAAAAAATTTATTTTTGAATAATTTTAATTATTAATATACGTTTTAAAAATGCATGAAATAGTGTTTCCCTGTGTTATATCACCCTTTCACTATACATTGCAAACTATTGCCTTTCAAATATATAATGTTTAGAATTATAAAAAAATTTAGGAAAAATAGTTATTTTTTGTATTTTCTTCAAACTTTGAAGTGAATGCGCCATCGGAAGATATTATTTTTTTTTTTCAAAATTTTTTTGGCAGTTTTTCTTATCAAGATGTGTATCAACTTTTTTCACCTCATGCGTTTCAAAAATAAAAAAATATTTTTTTTCGAACCAAACTACTATACATATGATTTTTTTAACTTAATGTTATTATATAATTAAACTATTTTTGTTTAATTTGCATTTTTTAAACTTATAGCTGGATGAAAAGTAAAATAACGTTAACTATATGTAGACTTCAAACACACTATATGCCGACCAAACGGTATAGTGGTTAGCGTACTAGCTTCTAGACCGCGAGGTTGCGGGTTCGAGTCCCGTGTTGGCATGGGTGTTTGTAAATGTATGTTGGCTTGTCTAATGACGAATGTTTCGGCGCATTATAGCCCTCGTGTTGCTGACGGCGCCAGATAATCTGAATACAACCAACCAACCAATCAAACACACTATTGAAATTGGAAACACATCGTATCAGTTTATCTCGTCATACCACTCCTTGTTACTAAATAATTGTATTTTAACTTAATATTTCTTTTTTTAACCCTTGGTTAGGCGCGTGAGGGACAAATGCCTTCCAAATTCAAATTTTCATGCATATCACTAAATTCATGACTAAATATCAAAGTAAGTGGGTATTTTAATTAAAAACACAACATTATTGAACAGAATAAAGTAAAAATTAAAAAATATTTTTTAAATAACTTGAAAAAAACTGCAAGAAGACTTTGATCATGTTGTTGGTTGTTTTCAGATTATCTGGCGCCGTCAGCAACACGAGGGCTATAATGCACCGAAACATTCGTCATTAGACAAGCCAACATACATTTACAAACACCCATGCCTTACACGGGACTCGAACCCGCAACCTCGCGGTCTAGAAGCTAGCGCGCTAACCACTATACCGTTACTTTGATCATGAGTTTTCATCTATTGGGAAATTGATTGGGCAGGGGAGGCATTTGTCAACCTCGTCACTAACCAAGGGTTAAGAAATTCACAGTCAACTAGTTTAGACATTCCTAAAGAAATAGGAATAATGAGTTAAACTTTTTAGAGAAGCACAATTACAATATCGTTACAGACAATGCATTTCAATACAGTCCTAATAAAAAAAATATCACAGAATATTTCAGTTAACAAACAATTTTGTTACATTTGAACTGTAAATATAAAGTTAAATGTGGCTCGCATAAATTCGACAAACGATATATTGTTTATCAGGAAAACAATTATTGTCTCTCATATAATTTTTATAACAAAGTTTCATAATCAAAGTTAAAAGGTTTGATTCAGTAAAACGCTCATTAAGCGGGGCTACCTTATCAAACATATTTAAGATAAGCCGCACCGGTTTTTATCATTTTTAAGTCCACTGAATCGTCTAATTCAGTAAACATCACTTACATTCAAAACCGTTTAGTAAATTTATAGTAAATAAGTAGGTTGATGACAATTTTAAGATCTTTAAGGTTTATAAAAGCATTCATACACTGCTAGATTGGATCTGCTATAACTTACAGCATGGCAACAATTTCATTATGTATTTACATTGGTATGGACATTTTTCAAACAGTGGTGGACATAAAATATTGCGTGTTCATGGCACACATCTTGAACCACATTACTAATTTTCATAAATAGAAAGAATATTATATCTATAACCTAGATTCCTAAACGTTGCGGCCGACCAATCGGTATAGTGGTTAGCGTGCTAGCTTCTAGACCGCGAAGTTGCGGTTCGAGTCCCGTGTTAGGCATGGGTGTTTGTAAATGTTTGTTGGCTTGTCTAATAACGAATGTTTCGGCACATTATAGCCCTCGTATTGCTGACGGCGCCAGATAATCTGAAAACAACCAACCAACCTAAATGTTGCGAATTGTTTTTCACTTGTGTTTCCGTACGTGAAGGGCTGACCAAACTGTATAGTGGTTAGCGTGCTAGCTTCTAAACCGTGAGGTTGCGGTTTCGAGTCCCGTGTTAGGCATGGGTGTTTGTAAATGTATGTTGGCTTGCCTAATGACGAATGTTTCGGCGCATTATAGCCCTCGTGTCGCTGACGGCGCCAAATAATCTGAAAACAACCAGCCAACCGTACGTGAAGGAAGGGAGCTAATGTCCAAATAAACATGCAGCATCGTGCATTCCAGTATGGATCGAAGAGCAATATATCCTCTAGAGACATGAGCTTGCAAGGAGATTTCTTTAAACATTTTTGCCCCCTTTTTTGGGGATCAAATAACAGAAAAATAATTGACCTTATAAAATTTATTATGCGAAAAAGTTTCAAAATGTCCATTTAAATAGATATTCCGATCTATATACAACAAAAATTCAAATCTATTTGAATGACTTTTTAAATTGTTACTATGTTTAATTCAAAGGACTTTTAAAATTAAACATAAAAATCACATTGAGATCAGTGTTATTAATTATTATTACTTGATGAATCACAAAAAGAAGGACCTTAGATTAATTAATTATAGTAATAATAGACTAAAAAACGTATTTAGTTCAAAATATAAGAAAATTATAAACGTGTACGTGTAAGTGTATGTGTGCGAGCGTGGGTGTGTGTAAAGCGTTCCTGAGAAATGAACTTTTTCGTTATTTTTTTATTTTTGCATCGTCATTTTATCAATATTTTGAGACTGAGGGTGAAGAAAACAACATAACACCTCAAAGAGTAAAGAGCTCAGAAATCAAGTGCTTACTCCTAAAAAAAAAAATTAAATTGTTTATAAGCAGATTTGGAGCAGGACAGAAATTCGACAAGCTATAATGGAAGATAAACCTATAATTATACTAGATTTATGGCACCAACTGTGGAACTGTTCTACAGCTTTTGATCATGGATTTCTATTATTGTACTATTATTAAATTATTTAATTATTATTAATATTAAATTATTACTATTATTAAATTATTTAGTTATTACTAATATTAAATTATTACTATTATTAAATTTTTTAATTATTAGATGATTAACAATTTATTAAACAGCACATTCCTTCTTTAAAGAAGAGGGTGGGTTGGTTGTATTCAGATTATCTGGTGCCGTCAGCAACACGAGGGCTATAATGCGTCGAAACATTCGTCATAAGACAAGCCAACATACATTTACAAACACCCATGCCAAACACGGGACTCGAACCCGCCACCTCGTGGTCTAGAAGCTAGCACGCTAACCAAGAAGAGGGTAGGAATCTAAAATGAGAAATAAAAAGAGTTATAATAAAGTGTGCTTGATTGAAACATGGTAAGGAGGATTTTGGCTTCGCATGCAATCAACTTAAACCTGCAGAAAGCTGATATTAGTAAAATGGAGTACGATCATTTTTTTAATTTATAAGTGTATATTTCAGTAATATTTCGATATTAATAATCACGTAATTATGATATCATGTACAGAAAAAAGGGATTTTTGAAGATTGACCAATTGGGGCCGAAACTCGAGCGTCATTCTAAAATATACGGCCGACCAAACGGTGTAGTGTTTAGCGTGCTAGCTTCTAGACCACGAGGTTGCGGGTTCGAGTCCCGTGTTAGGCATGAGTGTTTGTAAATGTATGTTGGTTTGTCTTATGACGAATGTTTCGGCGTATTATAGCCCTCGTGTTGCTGACGGCGCCAGATAATCTGAAAACAACCAACCAAAATATACGATTTTTATTTAAAATAAGCATGTGAAAAGCATCACAAATTATTGTTTTCACCCTCTTTACTTTTTTATCAATAAAAATTTCAATTTTAAAACTGTGCTTCGACATTTCAAAACATCCAATATATTTTATCGAACATTGAGTGCGATTCGCCAATATTTTTTACAACATCCGTTTTACAAGATTCCACATCATGATTGCCTATTATCGATTAATAATGATCAGCCTTGTTGTGCGGGAGCACTGTTTAATCCAACTGAAAACTTCATTAACTAAAGAGACGAACTCAATGATTCTGATCGTAATTCTGATCAACTAAGATGAATCCATAGATTAGCGAATCTTGAGAAACGCCCTTCTCTTGATAACCATTGTACTTTTTCCTCAGCTTGCAGCCGACCAAACGGTATAGTGGTTAGTGTGCTAGCTTCTAGACCGCGAGGTTGCGGGTTCGAGTCCCGTGTTGGGCATGGGTGTTTGTAAATGTATGTTGGCTTGTCTAATGACGAATGTTTCGGCGCATTATAGCCCTCGTGTTGCTGACGGCGCCAGATAATCTGAATACAACCAACCAACCTCAGCTTGCATATATTTTGGACTCTAAGTAATCATTCTTTACAATTCAGAAGTAATAAACCATCTTCTGAGTTCGTATTAAAAAATAGTACAACCAGAAGTTCCGATCAAAAATTAATTCAGTGCAAATAAAATAATGGTATGCCTGATCATACCCAAGGTATATATTTTTATTTATGTACAAGAGAGCAATCATATATTCAGGGAGTGAAAGTGAAGTCAACTGCGAATAACCTGTGACCGAAAGTTCGTAGCAACAGTACGCATTTAAAAAAAGAATGAATTCCTGAAGGTTATTCAATAGGAACCTATAGGGCATTTCCGCATATTATGGGAGCTAGTATATAAAAGACCCACCAGACAGAGACTATCTGATGCAATCATCAACGTGTGTACTCATTTTTGAAATAAGATATCGTAATAAAATGGTGTGGGTAACAATGCAGGGAAATGAGCCCAGGTTATGTCACATTCTAAATACGCGCATTCTGTCAAAGAGCAATGAGTTCGATTATACCACTAAGTTTTTTTTTCTAAAATGTATAATGAATACATTTCGATACAAGACTGTATGTTTCAGTTAGTAAGCTTTCTTTATTAAGAACCAAAAATAAAATGTTCTTTGTCTTTCTCTATAAAAATAATTTAAAGTAAATATTAACATGCATCTTGACACTCACATCCTCTAATTGTCACCTAAAAGGAAAAATAGGGAAAATTATAGATATAATTAATTCTTGGCATTTAATGTTTCCTCTTAGGGCCATGATTCCACATCGGTTAGTATAAGTTGGGCTATTCTTCTGATTGGTCTTCATAAAGAAGTTCAAACGAAAATTCAGGAAGAAATGTATTTAATATTTGGAGATGATTTTGAAAGGACCCCTACAATAGATGACTTAAAAAGTATGAAGTACCTGGAATGTGTTATGAAAGTAAGTACAATATGACTGAAATAACTTAATCTTTCAGTAGCATTTTATTTTTATACTAAATAATATTTTGGTTGTATATTGAGTTTGCAATACTCTGCTAAATTAAGTCTTTGCATGATGTATTTTCGACATCTAAATCATGTATTTGTCCGAATTATAAAGCGTACAAACTTGCAAAAAAGTAAATTCTCGCATTTGGAAACCATTAGTCCATGGAAAAGTTATTGAATTATTACAAAAGAAACTCTTGTATATATCTTAATTTTGCGTTGCTTCTATTTTTAGTTATTGACTTGCAAGATATCTGTTATAACAATTTGTAAATGCACTGTTTATATATAAACTGTTAACTGTGAAATATATTGTAACTGCAACCGCATTCGTAAGCCTCTGGCTAGTGTTTTTTTTTTTTTTGACAAACAGATCTGTTCAGCTTACAACTTGGTGTGCGTTCCTTCTTCGCATATTAAAAGAACCCTGTTCTGAAAAGTTCTACTCTCCTGTTACTTCTATATCCAATGCAGTGTAACAAAATGCTCTAATTCATATCACTTTTACATTTTTTAGTCATTATCAAATATGAATTTAAAAGTTGATCACATGTCACAGAGAAAATACTCTCTAAGTAATGTCTTTTTAAAATCGTATCATATAGCTATGCATTTAAATCCATTTTTTACAATGCTCATTCATTCTTATTTTTATAAATAGGAAGGCCGTAGAATATATCCACCTGTACCATTTTTCGGAAGAACCGTTAAGCATGACACTAACATTTGTAAGTAACCATATTACACAATATTCTCTAAAGCAAGCAAAAGCATTATAGCAGTGTTTCGAAAAATCAGAAACGCAACTAAATTTTGATCCATAAAAAATGACACTTTCTCTCTAACTAAAGTTTTTTCGCTTAAAAAAAAATTCCCATTAAAAATGTAGTTGAGGATAATTATTATATTTTACAAATCTGTAGTTGTCAAAGACTGCGTGATTTGGTTTTAAGCTCAAAGAGAAACTACAACATTGGATTCAACTAGTGCATATAAATAAATGACATTTACATAAATAATTTACTAAGGCATTATGCCAAATAAGACCAAACATAGATTTGGAAATTTTATATCGGTAACCACTCCTCGCGCTACTACACTTGGCATAAGTTTAGGTTTATTATTAAATTAAATTACGCAATAAAAATTGTTTTAGCACTTTTATTTACATTTATTCACTTCCATATATATGAAATACAATTTTACTAAATTCAACTTGCCCTCCATGCGTATAACTCTATAGTCAGTAAGAACAATTCAGACGCAGCATATAATCAATGTAAACTCTAAATAAAATGATAATTATAAGCAATTGACTTGACTACTGTCCCTTACAAGTCCACACATAGCCTTATTTCAGCCTATGTAATCATGAGTCACTAAGACCTAGTCTTTATTTCTGAAGTACAAATACAACTTTTATACATTTTAAAACTAGCCCTAGGGTGCGCGCAATTAAAAAAAAAATCCCTTTGGAACGCGCCATCGACTTGAGAGGTCTTTCATGTATTTTACAGTGGAAACATAATATTTTTTATTTGTTTTTGGTTAAGGAGTTCCAAAACATTTGAATTGAGAAAGTATCAAGCATTTCTTTATTTCTAAGGGAGACAAAGATGGACCTCCCCACTCGGCTGCTACTAGCATCTTACCGGGATAAGTGCTAAGTAGGGAAACCTCTCAGGGCAAGCGTTCCGCAGGGCTAGATTAAAAATGAGTAAAAAAATTACTATATATCATTAGAGGTGTTTCATTTTACATGCTTGATTTTTTTATATATTTTTATTTGCAATATAATTACATTCATGCAAATAAAAATAATTAAAAGTCTTTGCCCCGTCATGTGAACTTTAGGTGGTTATACTCTTCCTGGAGGATCGAGTTGTGGCGTCCTAGTCTACGAGTTGCATCGGGATCCAGAGGTTTTTCCTGATCCCGAGAAATTTGATCCAGATCGTTTTCTCCCAGAAAACTCTGTCAATAGACATCCGTATGCGTACGTACCTTTCTCGGCTGGCCCAAGAAATTGTATAGGTAAATATTTCCTGGCAATTAACTAATGGTTATTTTAATGTTTTAATCCTTAACAACAAACCTATGAGCGGTGTGAGTGTGCGTTCGTGTGTAATTGCCCGAACAAAATAACAAATATTTTGCCTCCGATTGTAACGAGAGAATAGGGTAAGACTAGTCGTTGCTATGGATCTTGACCAATCTCGCCCAGTACAGGGTAAAATATACTGGAAGTTTTGGAATGTTGAGGTAGAGTTTTAAAAATGAAATATAGGGCTATTAAAAAGAACGGAGGGTAAAAAAAATGTTTCGTGAAGGTTTGGACATGTTTATTTAAAAAAAAAAAAAAAAAAAAAATATTTTGGAATTATGATCGAGTTCAGCATGGACTAACCAATCTTCCAAGAACCCCTTTTTTCGAAATTGTCTAATACTGCAGTACTACCTGTGTATTTCTTAATATAATTACCTAATTAATAATCATATTAATAATCTCTTAATATAATTAGCTATTTCGCATTTGAAATCTTAAGTGGAATCACAAACTTAAATTACTTTTTTTAAAACATTTATTATCATTTCCAGGTCAAAGACAAGCCATGATGGAAGAAAAGGTAATCATGTCTACTATTCTAAGAAATTTCACTGTGGAATCGTTAGATCATAGGGACAAAGTGCTTCCAATGCCTGAAGTAACCCTAAGGCCATCAATACCTATTCGAATAAAATTGAGGCCAAGATATGACAGAAATCTAAACACTATTAATCCGTGTTTAAAACATACAATTTCATCATAAATAAAAATGTATGTTTTCTTATTCAGTGAGCAAATAACTTTTGTTGATTGTATTGTTATCTTACCTTGTAAACATATCGGAGTTTCAGTAATATTGCTGTGTGTTGGTTTTTCATTGAAATCCATGCTTAAGAAATTTCCGCTGTAAAAAATATATTTGCTGTTTTTTTTTTTTTTTTTTTTTTTTTTTTTTATAGGAAATTTAGTTGCATTTTTTTTTATTGATTATTAATTGATTTTGCTTCAGTTTTATAGAATATGGTTACTTTAATTAAAACTTTTTCAAATTCTAAAATTGAACCATAAGTCAGATTTATAATTTTTCATTTAGTTCGGACCTGATAATTTAAATGTCTAGAAGATGTTTGTTTGTTTTTCATATTGACCCAATACTTTATGTAAAAGTGTTTAAAAGAAAAACTTCCCTAAAAAGTTAAATCTTGGAATCATTTTCTTGGGATCATAAACTGCTTATAATAAAAATATATCGCTTCTTCATCTAAGTTCATTCCTCTGCACAGTGTATTTCATCAGTGGTTTCAATGATATTTTGTATCTTTTGAGTTATTTAAATATTATGTGTTATTTAAAAACAATCAAAATATCGTGCCTTTGCATTTTAAAGTTCCTGTATGTGATAACCGAAAAACTGATAACCATTTGTTAGCAACTAAATTGATTTTGATACAACATATCCTTATCACATTTGTGTAATAAATTTAAATCAAACTGAGATTTAAACTATTGATTGTATACTTGCATTGTCTTTTCTCTAACGAGTTCTTTGTAACTTTTATTCGTACAAATATAACTCTCATACTTTTTCACAATATGTCCTATTGTATTGATTTCTGTGAAATTTAATAAAAAAAAATTTAGTATTAAATATGTGTGTTACTCAATATTTGTCAAAGTTAGTTTTTATTTCTAAAAAACAATGTTTCATTCTATGACGCAACAGAATAAAAATTGAAATCCCGCGTCTTTTTATTTTTATTATATAAAAGAACAATATCCAAGTTATTAAAAAAAAAAAAAAAAAAAAAAAAAACGTACCATTCAATTTTCGTGATACAAATGTGATTTTTATTTTTGAATTTGAAATGAAACTATCTGAAAATCAAAGTCATGATTAAAGAAAATAAAACTGAACTATATCATTTGCCTTTGAAGGGCAATTCTAAACCTTGTTTTGTTGAAATCCCTTGATAAATATTGAATTATTTTAAAATCAAACTAGATAATCTTTTTTTAACTTTTCAAGAATTAGTCATATAATTAAAAAGTTTACAAAATCAAAAATTAAAAATATTAGTGGCAATATTAACAAAAAAACATTCATATTTAAAAATCTCTAAATTGAATTATAGAAGTTAAATACTAATAAATTACGTCTTTCAGACCCAAAACAGTACATTTTGGATACCATAAATCATACGTTTACTGTTAAAATGTTATTTAGTATAAATATATTTTTAAAAGCTTCAAAGCAACAGCAATATAAATACTATAAAATATTTTTCAATGTAACAACGTTGATTTTCAACGTTACAATAAATTGCCTCATGTAACTGTATTTTTAATTCAAGGTGCACTTGTGCCTTGGTTCATTATGAAAATTTTTACCGTTTCCATAAGAAAAATCTAGCTATGTGACCGAATTATTACCCATGGTTTCAAGCCCAAAGGAATAGTTTTCAATTGGTCAAAAGTGTTGTCCGGTTTCACTTAATGAAGGAAAGGCATTGCGTGAGCATGCACCTGTTCTCCCTGCTTGTATGAAAATATATGTTTGCTGAAGTTGTTCAGTATATTGATGTTTAATAAAACTCAAATAATAATAAATAATTCAAATAATAAACTACACATTGGTCCTAAGCCTATTTTTATGTACTGTGTTGGAAGTGTACTGTTTTAATATTAAAATAAAATATCTCTAGCCCCATATTTTCTAAATAATTATAGTATAATAAAGATTTAAAACAACTGGAAACCAGAACCTAATGAACTTCCTCAATTAAGAGGCAGACAAAATGTTTCAAACTTGTTTAATATTCGCACCTTCCTAAAATGACAATATGAGTTATTAATTACCCTTCGTCTCAACCTGTCACAAACCCGGTCAAGTGTTCGGAACACTCAAGGTGTGATTATCATCACGCAATTGACCTGGTTTTACTGATTTAATCGTAAGTTAAACCTATATATCTTAGTTACAAGTTTTCTTTAAACAATTCAATCGAATTCAAACATGAGATGCTTCCTAATTAGTTTTGGGCAGAAACTTTAAGAAACTCTAACTGGTTTTCCTCAATGGTCGTTTAATCCGCTTTGACGTATTCCAAATTTTTTGAAACTTTGTATCGAAAGAGAAATATTCACGTTCGTTATCTTGGTCTTTAATCGAATGGAATGATCCAATTTAACTTACTAGCATAATTAACGCGATTTTTTTTTTTTTTTTTTTTAATATCCAGCACTCTCCGTGGACAATACCGATCCCCTTACAAATTACTTATCTCCTTGTCTCAAAAGTTCAATTAGGATGATATGTTTAAGAAATGTGAATGGAATTTCCAAAACCACTAGTCTAAAAAATACATAAAAAGGTAACACAAATAAATGTGCGATACTTTTTATTATTATTATTATTATTACTATTATTTTCAAAATTTTACGTCTTTAATTAAACTTTTTTTTTTTTTCGTTGTACTGGAATAGATATCAAATGAAAGAGAGAAAAAATGCTACTTATGAAGGATCAATAAATGCAAATATCCTTGTAGCACAAATACGCTGGCCAATATCACTCAACACTGGTCAATCCCGATGTAGATCAGTGTAGACTGGCATTGTGTGACATGCACCTTCTCCACCTGGTTGTATAAAACGATATGTTTGCTGATGTTGTTCAGTTCTATTGACGTTTTATAAAACTCAAATAATGATAAACTTATTAATAGGCTTGGACTTAAGGCCCAGGGTCAACTGTAGCAACGGCTACGGAACTTGTCCAATCTCGCCCAGTGCTTGGTAAAATATACTGTAAATTTTGAAATGTTGATACAGAGCTTTAAAGTTGAAATATATTTTTATAATGGAGGAGAGGTAAAAAATATGTTTTGTGATGGTTTTTACAAGTTTATCTTTTTAAAAATCATGTATTTTGGAACGATATTCGAGTTTCGACATGGATCGTCCAATCTTCCCAGAACCCCTATTTCCGACATTGGCCAATACCTCTGTGCTACCTGGGTAAGGTGGCAGTAAATAGTTTACAAGTATGTTCACAAACAGTAAATTAATGTACAGCCATTGATGGCTTTGTTCTAAAACGTGACGTCTTCAATTATATTTATTCACGAACCCATATGCTATCACTGCCAAAGAATCACCAGTCCCATAATCTTATAAACATTGACTTACAGGTTCAATACGTAATTAATTCCTTTACCGTAAATTGCGGAACAACTTTTTGTGTAACATTCAAGTTCTTACTTACCCTGAAGATACTGAAAAAATCTGTCATTCGAAGAACAGGTTTTTAAGAAGGAAAAAAAAAAAAATTATATTGTGAAAATCAACGACGCTTCAGAGAGGTGATTCACCTTCAAATGACATCTTTCAAGGTAATACAATTCACAAAATTTTCTACTAGAAGATGGAAAGCCAAAATAAAAGGAAACAAGTGGAAGTTGACCTTTGATGTTAAAGCTTGAAACCTAAATTAATGTGTCATTGTATTAACCATGAATACTCTGTAAAAGGGAACATGATGAAGACAAGAATCACTAATTAAAAAATTACCTATGAAGAGTACGTGACTCGACTCTGCGTTCGTAAGATGGATAATTCGGATTAATTGAAGGTAAACAAATAGTGTTACAAAGAACAAATACTTCCTAACACTGAATACAGGAAAGTGTAATTGAATAATTTAAAATCTCTATTGTAAAAGAAGTTCAACTTAAGTTTTAGTAACAAGCAAGTGCACTATTTGGGATGAGGTGAATTCCTCCCAAGTAGTAGAATCCACGTGTGACAAATGAAGAATTCATCTTTTAAAAAAATAGTTTTTCTTTTTCCTCTCGCTAATTTATTAAATTTTTGTTTCTGCTTATAAATAACTTTATTATAATTTTTCAGATGATTATATTAAAAAAAAAGAAGGAAAAAAATATTGTATGCAGCTAGTTGCGAAATACTTTTTGAAACTCGGTAAATTATTTGACCAGTGCTAAAATACTTGTCAAATAAGCATTTTTCTCGTTTAAAAAAAGTATTACTTTCAGAAATAATTGTAAATTGCATAAATGACTATTTTTATTTAAGAAATCAAATAAAAATGCTTTTTTAATTAGCTCTCTCTTTAATTTGTATTGCACAAATGAAAGAATTCTCCAAAGAAAGGATCAACAAAACCAAACTTTACCAAATTTTCCCAAAAAATATTTATAATCAACGTTTTTTCCCTCATCAATCACTGTTTCAATCCCTGTTTTTTTGGAGAAGAGGAAGTATTTTAAATAAATAGATGAACTTCCACTTCACGCAAATGAGTTTTCATTAAGAACGGTGATGCCCACTGGATAATATATATATATTTTTAAATGTGGAGAAGGGGGAGGGGAATTAAATAATAAAATATATTTTCCTTTGATCGAGTTGGTGCAGTATGGCCCTCGTGTTGCCTTTGCGCCGTTAAACTTAAACCAACCTTTGATCGAGTCCAACCTCTTCACCAATCATTACAAACCAATAAATTATTTTAATATATTGAATCTTGAAGATCTTTTGTGTGTTCAATAACCATACCATCACGAAACAACAGTAGAAACAGAAAAGCAAATTTAAATGGTTTGCCATACGTTTTCATTAATAACTGTCAGATTAAAAAGCTTATAAAAAAATGCATTCAGAAAAGCTTTGAGATTAATAATTTTACAGCTTAATTGGAAATACTTTTTCTTCTAAGCAAATAAGAAAATATAAGAAATTATTAATCAGCAAAAAAATTAAAGTAAACTATTTTTTACTAAAGCTTCCACACTCACTAAAGCTTTAAAAATGTCAATTCATTCCTTTTTCTTAAAGTTACTTTTGACATTCGAAGTTTGAACTAGACAAACTTCGATACGCATTGTATACTAAGTAATGATCACCTGGGACAAATGTCCCTACCAAAATTCAACCGAAAGAGCCAAAGCAAAAATGTTGACCGAGTCATCAGATCTGAATCCATGTCATAGATTATCAGAACACAGTCATTTAATGATTTAATCTAGAAATATTACGAAAAATCAAGAATCACAAGGACGTATGATGAAAAAAAATGTATAATGCAGTTTTTAAAATACGATTGGAGAATTTAGTTATTTACCACACACGGGGATTATTTCAGGCTGACCAGAATTCAAAATGACCATCGAAATATGCTGTTTAGAAAAAAGAGGGCGGATTTTTAATCGACTCCTTCGCAAGGGGCTAATGCCTGCAATTTTATCCTTTCCCAATGAATTAGCACAAAGCCTTACTGAAAATAATATGCTACGGGAACGTCTGAGATACTCACAGCCAGAATTATTGATGAGTTTTTTTTTTTTTTTTTTTTTTTTTTTTTTTTAGTATTTTTAGTGCATTCGAATTTTCTAAAAAGTTTGATATTCATCCACTACAATATCTGAATAGGGCATGTTTTAGTATTGACCTGAAACTGAAGAAGACTTACCAATCACCTTAGATGTCTATATTATTAACTTCCGCCAAACTAGTTAGAATGTGTTTGTAACCCCAGGCAACACATTACGTAACATAGATGATGGAAAGTATTTAATTGACTTCATCTGCTTGCAGAGAAGAAACCACTTATAAGCTATCCAGAAGTAGTAACAGTTAGAGATTAGTGTGCTCATTTTATTGATATAAAAAAATACAACCAACAATAATAATTTAGAATACGAAATTAATTTTTTTTAAAAAAGCCCTTTTTAGATTTTTTTAATATTTCTAAAGAAGTTCTACTCATTTATCGATGGAATAAGGGCAATAAGAAGTTTTAGATAAACAATGACTGTTCAACGGTTCAAATTGAAGTATTTTTATTCAAACATATTTTAGCAGTTAATTGTGCTGCAATTTGATTACACCTCATTTAAGGAGAAGTGTCTGAGGACCTTTTTGTATTTTGAGAAATAGCTACAATAATGTTATAAAATCAGTCATAATACTAATCAGTCATCAGGAACAGAAATAAGTTGATTTCAAATTAATGAAATAAGACTTTAAAAAAAATACTGATTTCAGAGTCTTTTACGTCTCATCTTTCCCACCACTCCTTTATAAGAAACCAGTAAAATACTTTACATCCCAAGGAGATCGAGGCAACAATTTTAGCTTTTTTTATCTATATAAATTCCAGACTGTAATAAGTAGGAACATATTTTAATATTGCGCAATTAGAGCATATATAGGTTGCCGTTCTACCGTTTGGCGATTTTATTTGTATTTCTCTTGACTTTTATGATCGTTTCAGTGCATTAATTTATAAATGAACTAGGGGTATGGTTTTTATATAAATTATAAATTAATCCAGTATTAAAATTCATTGAATAAAAATGTGTCAAAATAATAAATAAAAAAACTATTTGAAACAAACATATTTTATTTAATTGATGAACACAAAAGGATATCAAATAAAATACGACCACTTTTCAAACGTAAGAAATAAAAAAATAAAGTTCATGTGATTCATTCAATGTTACGTTTTAGGGATTACAAAGCATTTGCTTTCCTCATTTAGAGTTGAAGGATTAGATTTCCATTTTAGACTGCAAAAGTGAATTTGGATTTTCACGAATTTGTTTACACTATTCCAGTCTTTAGAGCAAAGAAATTAATTTCTAAAGAGCTGCAAATTCATTAAGAAAAAAAAACAGTTAATTATTATTATTATTATAATAATTATTGTTGTTATTATTATTATTATTATTATTATTATTAGTAGTAGTAGTAGTAGTAGTAGTAGTATCATCACCATTATTATTATTATTATTTTATTTTTTATTATTATTATTATTATTATTGTTGTTGTTATTGTTGTTATTATTATATTATTATTATTATTATTATTATTATTATTATTATTATTATTACTATCATTATTATTATTATAAAATAATAATAATTAGCCATCCTGAATTGTGGTCCTCAGAAGCAAAGGGGTCCTAGTGACTTTTCTTAACTTTTGAGAAAATACACTTTAAAGTTTCGTATTTATATTTGTTGTTCAAATACTAACCTCTGGAATGAATATATCACTAGTTTTAATGGAATGAAATATAAATAAGAAACTTTAAACTGTATTTTCTCCACAGTAAAAAAAAGGCACTTAGACCCCTTTGCTTTTCAGTCCCGCAATTCCAATACCACATTTATTTTTTAGCGTTTATAAGTGGACCTTTGTTATTGTCAATTTCTAAAATATGTATAAATATACCTTTCCAGGAGTCGCAATGTTACCTAAATTTCAGTTATTGTGTTCTACTATGTGTTTATATATTTGCTTCTTTTAAATGACAATTCATTTGCATACCTACATTTGTTATTAATGCTCAGTTATTCCACACAATATATAAAAAAATAGTCTTGAAATCGCCTCCAAATTATTTCTTACTATCATGAATACAAACTCATTTTAGCAAAGCATTTTGTATGAACTGTATAGTTTTTGTATTCAGAAGTAGTTAGCCTGCCCCTCCATTGTGCACTGCCCATAATTTTCATTGGCTTTTTTTACGTAGTCACTCATGTAGTAGTCTTCCAAATTCCCGCCATATTCAATAGGTAATACTGAACTAGGAAAGTGATTCAGAAGTTGATCAGGCGATGAATGAAAAAATACCTGTAAATACATATCATTGTAAATGATATCACGTCAATGTATTGTATAAAACTTGATAAATAAAGTTTACCTCTCTTCTTGCATTTGGCATGCCAAACCTCTAGCAGTAATATTAACGAGAATATACATTTTTCTTGTTTTCATGGAACATAATCCGGAAAGCATGAAATATAGTTTGTATTTTATAAAAGCCTAGAGAAATTGAAGTGACTAAAACTTAACCTATCTTACAATTTTTCATTATTTTTTTTTCTCTGTTACCTTTAAGTTGTTTATAGATATTCATACACAATAAATAATTATAAGAAACTTCCAACCAAATAATAGTTTCTAGTAAAATATTAAAGTAATATACACAATATATACCTCTTCCTCTATAAACAAAATTTGGAACTAAATGTATGTGTTGTATTTAACTTTAAAATGTATATATTAAACCATTTGAATATCCATGAATCGTTACGAAATTTTACCATGACATTTTAGCAAGTGTAAAAGCTTGATTTAGGATGTACATGTTTAAAACTTGTCAGAGACCTGACTCATAGGAAATACGACACTGGGATACTCCACATTTGAAACGTCTTTCTCTTTTTCCACTCTAAATTATAGGGATTCGAAATCGTGATAGCTTTGATTTACTGTCGCAGGGGTTTACTGTTTTAAGGATTTAACGCCGTTTCAACCCCTGAAAGTTGGTTAATCAAGGTTTTCCTGTGATTTACCTAGTTAGACTTATACCGAAATTCAGAGTTGTTAATATTGCGGAAGTAAAACTTCCGAATATCGCACGCTTTGGACGTTTATCTCCTTTTCGAATCTTTAAAGTTGGTTACTTCAAGATCAAAAAAAAGTTTACTTTTTCTATGCTTGCCTTGTTAATACTGCCACCAAATTTCAAAGTTGTGACTACATTGGCAGAAGGACATATGGATAGTCTACATAACCTTTAAACCACTTAAAAATAATTAAGCTCTTTTGGAATAGCGTAACTTTTTTTATATTTATCCTTGTTGATATGTCTATTAAATTTAAGAGTTGTAGTTATATGGAAAGTCAGATAATTATATAGTAATGAGTCAGAGAATTAGTGAGGCATTTGGCTTTTATTTATAAAGATACTGCTAACAGGGTTGTAGTGCTAAAAAAAAAATTACCGGTACGCAAGCTTCCCGATCATGGAGTTAACTCCAAATGTAGCTGAGATTTTATAATTATAAAATGCTAATTCACAATATTTTACAGAATTTACTATACAAAAAAAAAGTTCAACACTCTTAATTTACGTATTTATTTTCTCACTAACTTATATCACAATATATCCATAAAGATTTAGGAGCTATTATTAATTAGTTCAAAAAGGGGCGATACGCCGTACAGGCTCTCAAAATAGTACCAGCCCAACTACTACCCTGATTGCTAACCTTGAAAACGACACATGAAGAATTGCAAAATATAATTGAAATCATAGTATTTAATTTCAATTGCTTTTATCATAATATTACCCTGTTCTCAAATGAGGAACTACAGTTCGATAATGTAAACCATGCACAAAACTATCAATTTTCAAATGTCCATGAAAATTGTCTTTTTGAAGAAATAAATTAATGCAAACTATAATTAGAAAAATTTTACCCACCCTATTGCGCATTTTTGGTGAAATGAAATGTTTTACAATGGCCCACAATGCTCTAAGCAATACAGATTCGTTTACAAAATGAACTTCTTTGTATCGACCTGGAAAGCAATCCTGTCAATGAAAAGAAAACAAAAAAACTCATAACTTTTAAAATTTCTGACTTCAATGAAAAAATACAAGAACAGCATTAGTGAATAAATTTCAAACAATCCTGAAAAAGGAAAGAAGAACTACTATCAATAAATAGTTTGATTGACCGAAATTTCGAAGTTTTACTAATCGGATTTGAACTACGCTGATCGTCTGGTCGGATTTGAACCACGCACCTTATGATCACTAGCTTAATTAATATCTTGAGCACTCCACCACGAAAGCTAGATGAATTTCTCTTAAAATAATAACAAGTCTTATATTTCAAACTTAAAGCGAAAGTTGTTTTAAGACGCATTTTTTTTTTTTTTTTTTTTTTTTTTTTTTACCTATTTATTCGTATGCAAAAGCTGGTAATCCTCAATTTCACAAAAAAGCAAATATTGTGTTTGTATGTTTTACTTACTTTGTATAATTACTTATTTTTTTGTATACAATTGCATGTTTTTGTGCTCAAGTTATAATATGCACATATTTTTTATAATGAGAATTTTTTCTTGTTGTGGTAAGGAAGATTTCTTTTTAAAAGAAAGGAAAAGGATTTGGAGTGCAAACCTAAATCTCTCTACGACATTTAATCATGATATTTATTGTCACTCTCAATACAAAGAGTAGTATGTGAATCTAATGGGTGCTGTCGCTTACGCCGTTTTCTTTCTTAGAGAGACGATATGATTATTCACACTAAAATATCCATTGGTCGTATCTTACTCATTTAGAACATAACAAACACAACAAAAAGAATTGATATCTCCCAAAAAACAACTAGACGTTATAAAAAAATTCGGCCAAGTAAAATAATCAGCCAGAAAAAGTTGTGAAATCTAATAATTGCCGCTAAGCGGCCGCGTTTAGTTTCTTTGGGGTACTTGTACACAATGAACTAAATTGGGATTACTAAGGGGAATCCCCAAAGGCAATCAGTACTTGGCAGGCTAGAGTTTGTTATTTTAAATTAATCGTGCAAAGTAACTGAAGCAAATGAAATGAAATGAATCCGAAATAACTCTAATCTGCCAAGTTCTGATTGCCTATAGGGATTCTCCCTAATAATTCCAATTTAGCTCATTGTGTACAAGTACCCCAAAGAAACTAAACGAGCCCGCTTAGCGGCAAATATTAGATTTCACAACTTTTTCGGACTGATTATTTTACTTGGCGGGATTTGTTTACAAAGTCTAGTTTTTTTTTTTTGTTTTTTTTTTTTTTTTGGAAGATATCTCTCTTGATTTATACTGTAATATCTTGGTTTCAAATAAAGTTTTTGAGATATTTTTTGTTTCAAACGATAAATAATAGTATTTCAAGTTTATACATTAAAAAATTTAGTTAATTTCTCTTGTCATTTTTCTTAAATATCTAGTAAACTTTCGTCGTTTTTTAATTAATTTTCTTAAGAAACTGTCTGAGTAAAATTTAAATATAAAATAGTTAAGTAGGAGAAAACATTTTAGAGGTTGCATAATGCAGAAAACCGCCAGCGAAAATTTTGAAAATTAAATTCAGTAGAATCGTTTGATTATCCCTTAAAATCACGTAGACTTCGGTAGACCTTTACTTCCTCTTAACAGCTTCTGGCTGGCTTTTGAAACCTAAACATTTTCAACTACATAATTAGTTTCATAACAACCTTACGTATATATTTTTTTACCAACGATTGGGAAATATGTTGTTTAAAAAACTTGTTGAGAAAATTAAAGTTAGAAACTTAGAATAAATCTTACCATTGCTGCGTGATACTGAAATAGGAGATTTTGTGGAGTGCAGAATTTTAAATGTTTCAAAGAAGTTTTCTTGAAATCGTGAATGATCTTGAATCCATTAATCTGCGTCATCGGGTCTCGGAGAGGTTGTAAAATTAAAAACATTTGCAGTTTTTTGAAGTCATCAATGGGCATCTCATCCACATCAAATTCTCCTACGATTATCATTAAATCAGATTAATTTACGCAAGAAACAAACCAAATTTGATATTTTCAAGCTGTAATAAATAAGTAAATATTAAAAAAAAAATTGTACATCATATTGACAGCGGCGGTGTTATCCCTGATAACCTACCATTCAATCTGTTACTAACTACTAACACTTGGTGAAGTTGAAGTTCTCTTCATGCTATTCGCTATTTATCGAATACAATTTGTTTCAGAAATTCTCAATAGTTACCTCGGTTTCAAAACATTTTTTAAAAGCATACTCATAATAAGAAATTATACCCGAAAAAATCTCTTTTTAAATCAATGTGAATTGTTTTTTAATATTTTTATTTGGTATCTATAAAATCTAAATAGCAAATACATAGGGTTACAAAATGCATCCAGGTAAAATTCTAAAATATATTAAGAAAGTGATTAAATATTTTTCAGATATATATATAGATATCAAGAGAATAAATTTCGAAAGTGTTTTCTAATTAAATTGCATAAGCGACAATTTTAATTAAAACCTAAAATCACATTATGAAAAGGTGAAAAAAAAATTGAACTTTACTTGAGATTTTATGTATGGAAATGTTTTACTAAAAACGTTAAACAACTTTATATAGTATACCAAATGTTATAAATTATTTTTCTTGTTTTAAATATTTTTGTTAAAATGTCCTGAGTGAATTATTCGAAATGGTTAAACGAGTGTAATGTCATTCAAGAACTTTTAGTTCTCCAACCTGGCACTAGAAGGCACTACGAACTAAATGAAATGAGCTTATTCCCGAATACAAATACAAGACGAAAGTTTCGATTTCGAGTAGGAAAGAAATGAGCGAGAAAGGAAAAACCTGAAGTAGGGTGTTTTTTTTTTGTTTTTTTTTTGTACACCACTACATGTTATATAGTATTATAAAGAAATAGATTGAGGAAAAAAGAAGTAACTACAAGATTTGAGAACAACACTACGTGTTTTATTGTAGGAAAGAAAAAGAAAATTGACGAGAAAGGATAAAACAGGATTTTAGAAAACACAACACTACATCTTTTTATTCAAAAAAAAAAAAAAAAAAAAATAGTTTTCGTGTGTTAAAATGAAAGGAAGTTTTTGTTTAATGATAGAAGATTTTGTGCTGAATTTGTTTCGTATATTATTAGTGAAATAAAGAAAATCTTTCCCTGTAAAAAGTTTGAATAGAGGCGGTACACGAGGAAATAAAAATAATAAAACGGGATAACACATCAACATGAAAAAAAAAAAAAAAAAAATTAAGTTCTCTATTAACTTAATTTCAGGAAAGTATGCACATTTAGATGCACTATTTAAATCTAAATGTTGAATTATTACTTCACTTTACCTCTTACGTCCAAATGAGAAAAACACAAATCGCTGAATATTCATTAAAATAACAATAAATTTCGGACCCTAGTCCAATGCTAGAGTTTCAAGAAATATAAATTACTTCCTTACGACATAATATTTCCATAATAAGTTAGGAAATTATAAAATTTATCGTTTGGGGGGGAGAGAAGTTGCACTTGACACCAACTTTTAGGCATACACCCACTTTTTTCCCCACTGGTTGCATTTATCTCCATTTGCATCTCGTATTGAAGGAAACCAGTAAATTTCTTACCAGGCAGACCGAAAACATTTCTAGTCATCCTAAAAACATTCCCATCAGCATTTGTAAGGTTCCTTCTGGGATAAGTACCCCTCCAGGAAGGCCCGTACTGCTCGATTGGATAATGGTAAGTGTGCTAATTAGTCCTCCGAAGATTCAATAGAAATGTGTGTAAAAGCGGCCTTTTAGTGAGAGGCATGAAAATTTGATAGAATAAGTCATCAACAATAAGTCTTGCTGCCAAGATTGTACTAAATTGAATGACGGCAAGTGGGTTAATTCTCCCTCCGAAGATTTGGCAGTCACAAACAAACGCACAAAATCTAAGTTAATATAAAGGACTTTAAAAAATTAGTACAAGTACTGAACCCGTAGCTTTTAAAACAGAAATACAATTGAATAACTAACCACCTTCTAAAACATAAAATAGAAAACACTTTTTAAAAAATAAATTGTTTGTTGGTTTTGATGATTACTTACCTATCCGAGTGTAAATAATAGTACATCCTTCCGGACATCTTTTAGGCAAAACAGTGCCCAACTTATACGATTTTTTCGTTGAAAGATCATCAGGCGAAATACTTTTGAATAGATTGCTGTACTTTTTTCTCAAATTGATGAAACTTTGAAGATGAGTAAACGATTTTTTCACGTCGTATTTACTGTGCCGTAAGAACTGTCGCAAGAAATCTTCATGAAAATCTATGTCTCTCATTGAATCGCAATCTATTAAAAGAAATTTATTTTTCATTATAAAAAAATACTAGAATGATCTTTCTGAATATTTATCACTTTTTAAACAGTGATTGAACAGTTTATTGTGTATATGTGTGAACTTGAAGTAAATTAGCCAAGACGTCACAATGCAAACGTAAGAAAATAAGGGTGGAATAAAGAGAGGTTAGTGGTTACAATAATGCACCATTCTGCGCATACTGTCACCACAGGAGGCAGTATGCGCGGCTAACATACAAGAGGTATTGTAATCGAGCCACGACGGCACTCAACATCAGTCTCTCTTTTCAAAGTGAGGATGTACGGCATAGATAGTGACAGATAATCACGAGTTAGTAGTCGGGCTGTCTAGGCTGTCACTGAAAATGCTCTTGATGAATATAAAAACTACCTGTTGATGAATATTAACATTTGATTTTTCATAATCATTTAAACTGCCAAAGATACCTCTGATCAGACCTCTGTACCTATGATCAGAAATTATAATTTTTTATATGTTGAATAATGATATAATTAAATTAATGATAAATTAAATTCCAGATTTGAGGTTAAATCAAATTTGTATAATAAGATAAACCAGGTCTATTCATATGCTGAATTTTTTTAATGAAATATTTTTTAAAAAAACGTAGGAAATTCAAAAAGTAACAAACGGTCGAAGGTAAATGTTTCACATATATATAAAAACAGTTATAAAGTACTCGCAATTTCAATTTCACATTATCAAGAAAAAAAATGGAGAAAATTAATAGTAATTTACCTTTCACCATTAGTTTCAATTCAGAGAGACCCTTAATACGATTCTCAGGTGTCTCTATTAGTTCCTTCACAGCTTTTTCTTGAGCAAATTTCGGCAAGTAATCCATAATAAAGGGCAAAGTTTCTTCTCCGTTATTCAACTTATGGTTACGAGATGTCATCTTGAATATTTCAATTCACTTCTAAAATGCTCCAAATCTACGAATAAAACGTTGGCAATAAACTACCAATTATAATTATAATCTAAGCCCTTATTACAGACAGCATACTATAGTGATCGCAAGAAATCGATGTCTGAATTTCTTTGACTCATCAGTCTCTCTTTTCAAAGTGAGGATATAAGGCGTAGAAAGTGACAGATAATCATGCGTTGATAGTCGGGCTATCTGAGAAGTGTGGGATGGGGGGGGGAGAGATTTTCGAATTTTCCTCATTTGTGACGCAAATACAGAGTACTTTGTATTCAAAACTGAACAGTCAGCTACAAGAATAGATCTCAGCTTAACCTCTACATTCGTAAAATATTCAAAATTAGTCGTTAGTAAATCAGTGGTTTAAAATCATCATCAACTATTGAAGGCTTTGATGGAACGTAAAGTCTTCAGAGTTAAAAAAGACAAAAAGTTTAAAATTACAATATATCTTAATCAAGCTTCAGGTGTTATCTATACTAAGAACAACGAGTATTAAATGCAAAATGTGATCCAAAGAAACAACAAGAAAGTGTGTGAATAATAAATTGCCCACTAAGTGTAGTGACTCAGAACAGAAACGAAATCATCATCATAGCCCATTACGCTTCCAAAAACATGACGCAATATGGACTATGTGGTCGTTCATCCAGAAAGCAATATAGATTATGTGGTCGTTGTATATTCACTGATCGATTTTGGTTAATGATTAACATATACACACTTAAAGAGGTGCTCTAACTGGTTGCAATAAATTTCTAGATACTTTTAATATTACGTCACCCTATTCTATACTGCCACATATTTCTAACTATTACAGTGATTGCTTGTTTATTTACTTGATGATGGTGAAAACATAATCACTGAAAATGCTCTTGATGAATATAAAAACTATCTGTTGATGAATATTAACATTTGATTTTTCATAATCATTTAAACTGTCTAAGATACCTATGATCAGAAATTATAATTTTTTATATGTTAATTGAATTAATGATAAATTAAATTCCAGAAAATCAAATTTGTATAATAAGATAAACTCCTTCTATTTATATGCTGATTTTTTTTAATTAAATATTTTTAAAAAAACGTAGAAAATTAAAAAAAAATAACAAATGGTCGAAGTTGCATGTTTCACCTATATATAAAAACAGTTATAAAGTACTCGCAATTTCAATTTCACATTATCAAGAAAAAAAATGGGGTAAATTAATGGTAATTTACCTTTCACCATTAGTCTCAATTCAGAGATATACCCTTAACACGATTCTCAGGTGTCTCTTTTAGTTCCTTCTCAGCTTTTTCTTAAGCAAATTTTGGCAAGTAATCCATAATAAAGGGCAAAGTTTCTTATCCGTTATTCAAATTATGGTCACGATATCTTGAATATTTTAATTCACTTCTAAAATGCTCCAAATCTACGAATAAAACGTTGGCAATAAACTACCAATTATAATTATAAATTAAGCCCTTATTACAGACTGCATACTAGGGTGATCGCAAGAAATCGATGTCTTAATTTATTTGACGGCAAGCAACCTCTAAAAAGTTACCAAATTAGAGCTAAAATTTATTTATTTATTTAAAAAAAAAAAAAAAAAACTTTTTTACTGCAAAATTCAGTATTTTTTCGCTTTAAATTTTTAACGATTTGTTATAGAAAAATGTTGTTGTTTTTTTAAATAGAGGGATGAGAGTGATCAGAGAGCAAAAAGGAGGAAATTCAAAAGTTCATTGAAAAGGCTTGCGGATGGAATACACAAAAATTCAACAAAAGAGTAAGCAGGAAGGATAATTCAATAATTTTAAAGATACAATGAAATTTCTCATACTATATAATAATTACATTTCAAATATTAGGAGTTAGTGAAGCAATCTGGGAGGAAAGGGGAGCCAAGAGGGAAAATCTTTTGTTTAGATATGAGGAAAAGTACACTTTTTGCAAGAAAAACTGGTTCAGATCAGAAAAAAGTGGATCCTCAAGTCATGGAGAAAGAGGAGGAAAATGTTACATAAAAAACCAAAAAGGAGGAAATCCTCCAAAAGGAGGAAAACTGGCATCCCTGTAAAAATAGTTTTGTAAAAACAATTCTAGCTCCTACAACTTGTTCAATAAACGAACAGATCGGAAGATAAATGGCTTTTTCATGGACCGTGCTCGAAAAATTGACATTAAAAACTATGAAAAAATTCGCCAAAATAAATATTTTTAATTATGTTTTCAATAATTTTGAGTTATATAACATCAAGTAAGTGCTCCAAACAATATTCAAGTATGATTTTAAAAACAGTTTTTTAGCCTGGTAGTGGTATGGTATAGAAGGTGAGTGGCGTGATAAGAAAATACCTATTGACATACGAATCAATTACTTATTATCAAACCATAATGAATTTTTAAACCTTGTTTTATACTTAAGTTAAATCTTTATACATAACAAGTAGTAATCTTCGTCATATCCAGCGCTATAGACCATGGTGAACTTTGGCTTTCGCTACAAATGATTTCCTAATTCCTCTCTCATCGTATTTCTTTGTCCAATTTTTGTATCTTTAACATTTTTGGATCTTCTTCTACTTGGTCAGACTAGAGGCCTTAGGTCAGACCATCTCAATTTTGGTCGACCTCTCTTACTTGCTTTATAAAGTTTACCTTTCATAATTCTTTTAAGCATATCCGTCTCTCATTCTCTCAACGTGCCCCATCCACTGTCCCATTTGACTTGTTAGTCATCAAGCCCAATTGTATTATACATTTTGCCAATTTTGAACCCTCCTGCAAGTGTATATTGTATTGCGGAAGACATACAAGTGTATAATTATGTTGACCGAGCTAAAACCCGATTTCGACCCCTCACATCTCAGCTTTTATTATAGCTAGAATCCTCATTTTTTGTCATCGTTTTACCCCGGGCGAGTAGACGAAAAATAGTAAGGCAATTGTCAAAATTGAACAAGAGAACATGGCGAAAAATTCCTTTGAAATTCGCCAAATTCAAAGGAATTTTGTTCTTCTGATTATGACCAAAACTTTAGCCAGGGCTACAGCCAAAACTATTTGATGAATTTTAACCAATTTTTTTTTTCTCGGTATGGTTAGAAGTCCCTTTATTATGATTTATTTGATGGGTAGAAATGATCCCAGAAGTTGGGAATTCTAGCCCGGGTAAATGACTGATTAAAACGAGTCGGCGGATTTCGGATATTATTACTCTTTCGCTCAATTTTAAGAAGTAACTTTGATACTTTAAGTTAAACTATTAAAACAGTGTAATTAGAAAAAAGTGAAATTTATGAATGAATGGAAAAATCTCAAGAGCTGTCAACTAATCTATAATATTAAAACTAAGAGTCAGTGTGTTTGTGCCTCGATAAAAAGCTACTTCAAATAGGCGTAGGGCTCTGAAATTTTCAACATAAGTAGTTTTGACTTGCTAATTAGAGTTTTGATAAACAGAATATAAACAATTTAATTAGTTTTTACCCTGGGCCTTAAGCCCAGTGGTATTGTTTTCGTTTGGTCAAAAGTGTGCTCTGTGTTCCGTCCGCACTTTTCAAAGGTATGGCAAAAAAGGCTTCAATCAACGTCAGCCGCTGACGGTTCCCGATGTAGATGAACAAGTTTGTGCGTAGCACTACGCTGGTCGTACCGTTAAAACTTTTCATAGTGCAAGTTCCATATTGACTGCTTTTTCATTGTGCAAGGATCAAACAGCACTACGCTGGTCGTATTGTTGAAATTTTTCATTGTGCAAGGGGCGCTCTACGCTCTTCCGATCTGTGGTGACGCAATAAGTTCATCCAACTTTCTTTATTCGTCAACCATTTTCGCGAAGTGAAACTTTCGTTTGCGAATCAAAACTAGAAACTGTCGATCAAAATCTTCAGCAAATGAAAGTAATACTAAAACTTAACTTAGCCAATCACCGCACAAAGTAGGTGTGGCTAATTCATTCCTCTCAGTGATCTGAACCGAAAGGACATCACTTCTAGCTCTGATTCAAATGCTAGAGGACCCTTTTCAAATATTCCTTTGTCTTGTATGTAGCGTGTGTTGTGTGGAGATTAAAGTCTTAAAATGCTCCTAAAATCCTTCTGATACTTGACTCAAACATCATCACTAACAGTATATAACAGCCAGACCTCCATATAATGGTGACCGCGGTTTCTAAAACGCGAAGCACACGCACTGCTACTAAAGAAAAAACTGTAAACACGAGCCATCGTAATGATCCCATTTCGAACTCTCTGTTATACTCAATGCATCAACAGCCCTTTATCAGCCCCTTTTGAAGTGCTTGATTTCTTCCCGAGCAGGCCTTGAAGGTTCCTTGCAACTCGGCACAGTGACCCACTTCCGAAATTTCCCCACTCGCTTCTTCAAAAAAGACTGTCTTCGTTTCTGACTGCTATCGCTTCTAAGGATTGCTTTTAAAGAGGGTTTACATCGTTCTTCAAAGATGGCCACACCGATTGAAAACGTGTCCGTCGTTTCGGCTGTAAGAATCCTCATCTTCAATCACGCAGACCCAGCCCTATGGTTCACGATGTATGAAGCCACCTTCCAGCTTGGAGTTCCAAAAGCGATTACAGAGAGCCGGACAAAGTTCAACCATGTCGTCTCTCATCTTCCCCCTGAGACAGCGTCACTCGTGAGAGACGTTCTGATGAATCCCGATGCCGTGGACCCGTACCTTCAGCTAAAGACGGAGCTTATCAAAAGAAGCGGAGAATCTTCTCATCAAGAGATCCGTAAATTGCTACAAGGAGAACAACTCAGCGATCGGAAACCAACGGAGCTGCTGCGTGTCATGCTGCGTCGCGCAGAAAGCCACAAAGTGCCAGAAGGTCTCATCTTGGAATTGTTTTTGCAACATCTGCCTGCGCATGTCCAAACCGTTTTGGCTGCGGTAACACCGCTAACTGTGGAGAAGGCGGCCGAAATTGCTGACAAGATAGTGGAAATTTCACCCTTTACGGTAAGTGCTTGTTCTGCTCCCTCTCTTCCATCTGTTGAAGGAAATTTGTTGTAAAAGATTAAACAGCTATATATTCGAATCAACGAAATTTCTCGCGGCCGGAGTCACCAAAGAAATCATTATTTTAATCCGCGTAAACGCAGCAAATCTCGAAACAAAAACTATGAGCTTTGCTGGTATCATTTCAAATTTGGATCGAAAGCTCTAAAATGTAATCCCCCTTGCAAGTTTACTAAAAAAAACGAGAACAGGCAAGAATAGAAGCGACAATAACCTTGCCTCGATCTTCTCGTCGCCTTTTCGTGTACGATAAACGTACTAACGAACAATTTCTTATCGATACAGGTTCAGATATTTCCATTGCCCCTGCAACGCATTTACAAAGACGAAATCCCGCTCAAATGACCCTTTCTGCAGCCAATGGTTCTGCTATTCAGGTATATACAACTAAAACAATAAATTTGGATTTTGGTCTTCGACGACTTTTTAAATGAACATTCTTAGTTGGAAATGTTTCTAATCCAATCATAGGCGCCGATTTTTTATACAATTTCAATCTCTTGCCTGATCTTAAGAGTAAGAAACTTATTTATGCTCAAACAAAACTTTTTTCTCCCTGTAAACTAAGTACAAGTGATGTTCATTCCATCAAATCTGTATCTGGTGAAAGCATTAGCATAATCTTTTACGAGAATATCACGATATTACTAAGCCTCCTAGTCCTCATAAAGAAGTAAAACATTCAGTTGTACATTATATACGAACTACTGGCCCTCCTGTAACGGCTAAAGCTCGTAGACTTGCTCCTGATAGGTTGCGTATTGCAAAGGAGGAATTTCAAAGCATAATTGACCTCGGTCACATGCGTCCTTCCAAAAGCAACTACGCCTCGCCTTTGCACATGGTACCGAAAAAAGACTCAACTGAATGGCGTCCGTGTTGCGATTTTCGAAATCTTAATGCCCAAACAATTAAAGATAATTACGGAGTACCAAACATTCTTGATTTTACTTCTCATCCACATCGAACGAAAATATATTCTCGTATAGATTTAATAAAGGCCTATCATCATATTCCTATTCATACAGATGACGTACACAAAACGGCAATCATAAGTTCCTTCGGTTTATTTGAGAGTACCCGTATGCAATTTGGTTTAGTTAATGCTGCTGCAACATTCCAAATATTTATTGATGAAGTAACTCGAGATCTCCCGTTTGTTTATGCTTTCGTAGATGAGATTTTAGTGGCATCTCACTTATCAGAAGAGCACTTGAAGCATCTCAAATTGTTATTTCAGCGTCTAAATCATTATGGCCTAAGTTTATAATCTTCAAAGTGCATATTTGGCGTTCCTACTATTGTATTTTTAGGCTACACAGTTTCAGAATCCGGAATTCTACCTCTAACACAACGCGTTGATTGCATTTGGAAATTTCCAAAACCAACCACAATCACGCAATTGAGGCGGTTTCTCGGTTTAATAAATTTTTATAGGCGTTTCTTGCCAAAAGCTGCGCACATTTTAGCCCCTTTAAACACATTTTTGGAAGGTATTAAAAACAAAAAGAAATCTAAACGTCCCAGTCAAACAAAACCTTGCGAGTAGTTAGAAAAGGAGAGTCCGAAGGGATGAGGGATGATGACGTCACAGGAAGTGCCATCAGCGGATATGCCGTCACCGGAAGTCACGTGACCTGAAGTGGAGTGGAATTGTTTCCCTCCTGCTGCTGTTTTAGTTTCGGTTTCGTTATAAGCTGTTTGTGTATGACGTCACAGTGGGAATGACGTCATAATTTGTTTTATATCAAAGTTTTGAGCGGTGGCAACACTTTTTAGTTTCAGTTTATCTTTAAGATGGAGTTTAATTGTTCTAGGACTGCTTCTTAGCGAATAAGTTAGAGTGATAGGCTTTTATTGCGTGACGTCACAGTGAGTATAACGTCATAATTTGTTTTATATCAAAGTCGTCACAGTGGGTATAGGCTTTTTTTGACTAGTGACGTCACAGTGGGTATGACGTCACTATATGTTACAATTTACGTTTTAAGTGGTGATAACACTGGATATATACTAAATTTAGTTTTCGGGTGTTGGCAACGAGTTCTGATCGGTCAGCTAAATGCTCGCTTGTGATTGGTAAGTTTTAAACATGTGACCAAAAGCTAACTCTGGATTGACTGTTTGATTTTCTAGCGATTTACTTACATATCCTTTAGCCAAGTTAAAATACCTACAACAAAGTTACACAAATAAATAAAAAAAAAAAAATGTTAAATTTGAAAAGTTAATAAAAGGAAGGCCATTTGCTAAGGGTCTAAAGAACCCTAACCCCGAGCTACACGTGACATTTCAATATTTTACCAAACAATTGTTAAAATATCGACTATCAGAAGTTGCCTTCATGGGAACTCATCTACCCCCCCCCCCCTTCCCTAACCAATTTTGAATAAGCTAATTTGAAAGACTTTAGAAAATGTTAATTATTTTTAAGCTAAATTTTAAAAGTGAGGACCCACCTCCTGCCCGATACCTCTTTTAGGAAGAATTGGTACCGCCTCACTCCTCCCTATAAAAAGAAAAAAAAATTATTCCAAAGAACGTATATTTCTTTGAAATATGAGGTCACTAACCAACTATCCAATACTGAATTTCATGAAAATTTTAGTCTGTCTAAACATTTTTTCGTGAAAATTTTAGTTTTGAAACAAATTATTTAAACACTAATGTAAAAAAAAAAAATTATTTTTAATAGAAATTTTTACTAATATCTAGTTCTACATAGCTTTTTCTGAAAACACTTAATGAATTTCACTACAATTTTAACGTACCCTTAACAGTTTTCATGAAAATTGTAATTTTGATACAAACAAATTTAACTTTAGCGTTACAGTTTACTCTTCATACAAATGTGCAGAAATATCTTAATTTTTTAACTAGCATATCTTTCTTTATGATGTTATTACCAATGACTCACAATTGGCTCTCAATGGCTCCCAATACCTGTTAAATGCTTCCTAACTGCTCCCAATACATGTTAAATGCTCTCAATACCTATTAAATGCTCCCTAAATGCTCCCAATATCTGCTAAATGCTCCCTAAATGCTCCCAATATCTGCTAAATGCTCCCTAAATGCTCCCAATACCTGTTAAATGCTCCCTAACTGCTCCCTAACTGCTCCCAATACCTGTTAAATGCTCCCTAACTGCTCCCAATACATGTTAAATGCTCCCAATACCTGTTAAATGCTCCCTAACTGCTCCCAATACCCGCTAAATGCTCCCTAACTGCTTCCAATACCTGTTAAATGCTTCCTAATTGCTCCCAATACATGTTGAATGCTCTCAATACCTGTTAGAAATTAATATGTCTATGTTAGTTATATTAATCAAGATAGTTTTTATTGCACAATGGTACTTACTTAAGTTGACGAATGGCAACACAGAACTAGCTGCTAATGCTGAATAGAGATGTGATAACTGATTTTTGATACTCTAATGCCTAAATAAGAGAGAAAAAGTAACATACTTGAACATCTTACAACTAAGAATTCAAAAGTGAACGTGAAACTTTACTTTACGAATAAAAATCATGTCTTTAAAATGTGTACGAATATCACTACATAAGAGAAAAAAGTAACATACTTAAACTCTTTACGACAAATAACTCAAATAATAATTTACACATAAAAATCACTTTAAAATGTGTAAAAATATCGCTAAATAAGAGAAAAAAAGTAACTTACTTAAAATTTCTAAAATAAATATTTAACCTTTACGCGAAAATTCCCATCATATATAAACATCACGACTTTAAAATATGACATATAAGAGAAAAGTAACGTGCTTAAACTTTCTACGACAAATAACTTTAACATTAACGTAAAATTTTACTTTACACATAAAAATCCCGACTTTAAAATATGGAGAAATATCGCTAAATAGAAGAAAAAAAAGTAACAAACTTAAACTTTCTACGCCCAATAACTTTAACATTAACACAAAAATTTACTTTACACATAAAAATCACGACTTTAAATTTGAAATGTAGGAGGAAAGTATAACATACCTATAATTTCTACGACAAAGAATTCAAACATTGCCGTTCATGTCTTTAAAATGTATAATGACAACTCTAACTTTTAGAAAAAAGACACACTAAAAATTTACAAGGCAAAGAATTTAAAATTGAACGTTAAAATAAACTTTACATGTACTATCATACTCTTATATCAACGATAAATAAGATAAAAAAGAAACTCTAAAAATTTATAAGGCAAAGAATTTAAATAATACGCGAAAATTTACCTCACATATAAAAACTATGTCTTTCAAATGTGTAAGAATAACGCTAAATTAGAGAAAAAGAAATATTAAAAATTTATAAGGTAAGGAATTGAAACAATACGCGAAAATTTATTTCACACATAACATTTTTATCTTTAAAATGTGTATGAATAATGCTAAATTAGAGAAGAAAAAAAAAATAACATATTTAAACTTTCTTCGACAACAATTTGAACAATACGCGAAAATTTCACAATTATTTTCTTAGGTTAATGTAAAATAATGGCAAATTTAACAGAATAAAAATTTCAAAGATAAAGAATTTTAACCTTTACACGAAAATTTACTTCACATATAAATATCATGTCTTTAAACTTTAACGTGACAATTTACTTCTCATATACAATTAAACTCTTAGGTTAATGTTAAATAAAAGAAAAAGTAACATACTCAAAAATTTCTAAGATAAGCATAACGTAAAAATTTCATATCATATGTTTAAAATGTAACATATAAGAGAAAAAAAAATAACATACTTGAACTTTCTATAGCAAAGAATTTAAGCGTTAGCGTAAAAATTTACTTTACATATAAAATTCACGTCTTTAAACGGGATGATAAGCATGTGACGGTAATTAGCCAATCAGGTTAGCGGTAGGTGATACGCCACTTGCCGGCATTTTTAGAGTCACGCTAAAACTTGTTCAAACAGGTCGGGAGACTTGTACAGCAAGAACAGCAGCATCGACGCGCAAGCAGCGGGTGATGCTGCGGTGTGTCAGCAGGTCTTTGAGATTATCGTTTTCCTACTTTGCCTTTTTCATAATGAAATGTTTGTGAAAACTTGGAATGAATGAAGTGGATTTCAAAGACACATTAGTAAGTGAAGGTAGAATTCGCATGGACTTTCTTCCAAAAAGTATGATTCACTTGGAGAATTTAGGATCATTTCTACTTGAAAACTTTTCTATTGTCTAAAACATTGAATATTGTTCAAACTCAGTGAGATTATTTGCTACAATACGGGTAAAACTTAACAAAATTGCTACATAGAAGAAAAATAGTAAGAGATTTAAAATAAATAGTAGTTATAGATACTCCAAAGAAAAAATTTCACCTCTACTTTTCAATCGGAAAATCAATGCAAGTTGGAAATTTATGTTACTTCAAAAAAGACTTAGACAATTTACTTTGCAATAATATACGTTAAGGTGTCGTATTAACTCGTACAATACATGCTGACTAAGGTTTATTTTACTTATCTAAGAAAGGTGAATTGGAGGAAAATTTTAAATAAATTGTAGATATTAAATACATTGTAGATATGCATTCAAGTTTTGAAAATCACCTGCAAGACTTTTAAAACATCTTAAGATAAATTGAAAGAAACTTGCGAATTATATGTAAACTATATAACTTTTTATACTCTGAAAGGAAATCACAAGTAATTTAGTTAACTTTTTGAATGGTAACACTCATATTCAATGACATGTTTTTAAAATTTAACCTTCTTTACATAATAGTTATAAATTTTTTCAATCTCAGATGCGATATACTATTATTTCTAACATATATGTTACGAATTGTGTAAAGTTTTTAAAAGAGTATATGCAAATCACCAATCAGAAACATAAAAATCTAACATCAATCAAACAAACTAAAATAATAAGATATTTTCCTTAGTGGAAATAGTTAACTACTCATGTGATGGAATGTACTTAGAAAATTTAAATACTGAAAAAAGTTTGCTAGGCAAACTTAAAGAATATATTTTTTTTTTCTTGTGAAAAACTAGCATAAATTTGAAAAATATAGAGTTTGATACTACGTAAAATTGAACATCATCTGGACAAACTAAATTATACATGAATTTTTTTTTTATTTGAGAGGTGCTGACAATATATCATTAATACAGAGATTTTTAACTTCCACCCATAATTTCTAAATAACTTATACATAAATTTCAGAAAACTGAAACGGAATGTGTTTTACAAGACGCTTATTTTGTAAGATGAATATTCAATATTAATATAACTGAGCAAAGTTCATTCCGGAAAAAACTTGTAAAAGATACTTATATTTTGAAAATAGTTTGAAATATCCTTTTAAATTTATGAATGCTCGCTTTCGAAAGACACAAATAAAATTGATATTACACATGATAATTAACACATGCATAACATTAGTCAAACAAAGTGGAATTTTTATTGCTTGTGACCGATAACTTTTCAGTGAAGTAGAACTTACATAGGAAATTTGTGCAAACTTTTCAACTTTTAAACCAAGTATCATGTAAAATTATAAATTACGATAGGAAATAGCACACTTCAGAATCGGAACAAGTCTTCTAGTTAAGCTAAATTTATTTCTCAAGGAATTGAAAGCATACTAGAAAAGTCCTTATCATTTCGCATCTTTTCTCATGTTGCAAGAAGACATACTTTGTAAAAGATCGTCGTTGCACTTAACAAAAATCAGTAAAAATAAATGTATTTTCTATGGCAAAGATAAAACTTCACAACTTAATTACTGAAATTTAGCTAAGTTGCATATGGTTTATTCACATAACTCGCATATGCTTCGAATGTTGAAATATATTTGTCAGTTGAAATCAAACTCATCGAAATTAAATGCTACCTACATTTTCAAGTCGGATATTACTATTAAATAAACTTTACATGTAAAACATTGTCATGTTAAAAAGAAAAATCTACGAAAATGTAAATGATAATTTTACTGTTGGTACATAAATGATGAATAATTTATGATTTTATTCTAGGCAAACGTTTTATTGTCTAACAGAGAACTTAAACTTTAGCAGAAAAACGAAAAAATAGAATTTTTATATCCTATCATGCTTGTCGAAAATTGAATTTATTAGCTGTTGTAATAGATTTTTATTGTCCAAATTTCTATAGTTTTTCTTCCCAGTGCAATAAAATTAAGTTCATGTGTAATGATTAGGTTTTTTTTTTATGAATCTTATAAATTTAATGAAATTATTATGACCTAAGAGATTGAGTGAACTGAATAAATCAATGATATAAATTTAAACAGTGACTTGAACTGATACATACTATAACTGTAAAGAAGTATGACAAAGTGATAGATGAAGTAAAAATAAAAGTTGAGTGAAATGTGTTGAAAAAAGTTGAAGACGACAAGAAATTCGTAATTAAGAATTATCATTGACTTATATTAACTTCGTTTTTCTTGCTTATGACAAGAAAATACACTCTTTCTTATTAAGAACCAACTTGATATCTTATCATAGAATGACAATGATGAAATATCTATACATTAAAAAAAATAAAAAATACCAAACTTAGACATAGCAAATTTCTTGAAATTCATGTATAATGTGAGAAGTTTTACTGGAAATATAGAAGATACAACATTGAAAGATGTGAATGTTTCGAAGTACTTTATCAGAAATAAAAAAAAAATGCGCCGAGGTTCGCTATAAAAAAATTTTCAGAGAAAGTTTAAACAAAATTTAAAATCAAACATGCTTTTAAATGGGAACACATATATTAAAACTATAGCACATTAAACAATTTATATTACGTCTTATCAGTTGTATCAAACTGAATAACATGAAAAACAACCACAAACTGAATAAACATGAAAATTATCAATATATGTGGAAAAGTTTCCTTTTTTCACATATAAAAAAATATCACATTGACGTACTTTAAGATCACGAAACATGCGTAATCATATACCGATAAGAGCAACCAATGTTGCGGGGAGATATTCACGTGATGGTCAATATCCCATGAATAAATTGATTGATTGAATTTCTAATGCTAATTCCAATAGTATTCCACGTAACTTCAACTTTATATGTTACACTATAGATATATTTATTTTTCAAATATATTGACTTTTGAAAAATCATCCTTCAATATAAGAATGATCATAGTAAGAATAAAAGAAAAGATACTAAGCATTGATTTAAAGTGTATTTATTTCAACTTAGCAACAAATCATATGCTTGAAACGAAAATTGCTTCGAACCAGAGTATAACTATCCAATTTCATTGATTTACACAAGGAAAGTTACACCACAAGTTACAAAATTTCATATATTTTCATGGAAAACATATAAAATTTTAATTTCACGAGAAACATGTACAATTTAACTTGTTACAAATGCAAAGCTCTAAGTATGTTTTTACCTTTGAAAGATTTAATTAGAAGATTAATTGATGAAGAACTAGTGTATAAGTTATCGATTTATACGAAGAAGACAAAAAGTTACAATTTTTCAATACATACGACAAGTTTTATAACTTAAACATACATTTATTGAAGTGAATAAGTTTCAGTATTTAAATATACATATTGATTTGAAAAAATTCTTTGTAATATATATATATATAAAAAAAAACTTTAAGTGTAAATTGAAATTTTTATAAGTTTTTCAACAGTGACTTATTAATATTTAGAAAGAGGTCGGATATCTTCAACTATTCTACACCTGATTGGACAACACTTATAATGTGTATGAGAAAAAAAAATTCAATTACTAGATGAGAAAAATTTCCTTGTGGGAATCAATGAAATTGGATAGTTATACTCTGGTTCGAAGCAATTTTCGTTTCAAGCATATGATTTGTTGCTAAGTTGAAATAAATACACTTTAAATCAATGCTTAGTATCTTTTCTTTTATTCTTACTATGATCATTCTTATATTGAAGGATGATTTTTCAAAAGTCAATATATTTGAAAAATAAATATATCTATAGTGTAACATATAAAGTTGAAGTTACGTGGAATACTATTGGAATTAGCATTAGAAATTCAATCAATCAATTTATTCATGGGATATTGACCATCACGTGAATATCTCCCCGCAACATTGGTTGCTCTTATCGGTATATGATTACGCATGTTTCGTGATCTTAACGTACGTCAATGTGTTATTTTTTTATATGTGAAAAATGGAAACTTTTCCACATATATTGATAATTTTCAGGTTTATTCAGTTTGTGGTTGTTTTTCATGTTATTCAGTTTGATACAACTGATAAGACGTAATATAAATTGTTTAATGTGCTATAGTTTTAATATATGTGTTCCCATTTAAAAGCATGTTTGATTTTAAATTTTGTTTAAACTTTCTCTGAAAAATTTTTATAGCGAACCTCGGCGCATTTTTTTTTTATTTCCGATAAAGTACTTCGAAACATTCACATCTTTCAATGTTGTATCTTCTATATTTCCAGTAAAACTTCTCACATTATACATGAATTTCAAGAAATTTGCTATGTCTAAGTTTGGTATTTTTTATTTTTTTTAATGTATAGATATTTCATCATTGTCATTCTATGATAAGATATCAAGTTGGTTCTTATTAAGAAAGATTGTATTTTCTTGTCATAAGCAAGAAAAACGAAGTTAATATAAGTCAATGATAATTCTTAATTACGAATTTCTTGTCGTCTTCAACTTTTTTCAACACATTTCACTCAACTTCTATTTTTACTTCATCTATCACTTTGTCATACTTCTTTACAGTTATAGTATGTATCAGTTCAAGTCACTGTTTAAATTTATATCATTGATTTATTCAGTTCACTCAATCTCTTAGGTCATAATAATTTCATTAAAATTATAAGATTCATAAAAAAAAAACCTAATCATTACACATGAACTTAATTTTATTGCACTGGGAAGAAAAACTATAGAAATTTGGACAATAAAAATCTATTACAACAGCTAATAAATTCAATTTTTGACAAGCATGATAGGATATAAAAATTCTATTTTTTCGTTTTTCTGCTAAAGTTTAAGTTCTCTGTTAGACAATAAAACGTTTGCCTAGAATAAAATCATAAATTATTCATCATTTATGTACCAACAGTAAAATTATCATTTACATTTTTGTAGATTTTTCTTTTTAACATGACAATGTTTTACATGTAAAGTTTATTTAATAGTAATATCCGACTTGAAAATGTAGGTAGCATTTATTTTCGATGAGTTTGATTTCAACTGACAAATATATTTCAACATTCGAAGCATATGCGAGTTATGTGAATAAACCATATGCAACTTGTTAAGTGCAACGACGATCTTTTACAAAGTATGTCTTCTTGCAACATGAGAAAAGATGCGAAATGATAAGGACTTTTCTAGTATGCTTTCAATTCCTTGAGAAATAAATTTAGCTTAACTAGAAGACTTGTTCCGATTCTGAAGTGTGCTATTTCCTATCGTAATTTATAATTTTACATGATACTTGGTTTAAAGGTTGAAAAGTTTGCACAAATTTCCTATGTAAGTTCTGCATTGATTTTCCGATTGAAAAGTAGAGGTGAAATTTTTTCTTTGGAGTATCTATAACTACTATTTATTTTAAATCTCTTACTATTTTTCTTCCATGTAGCAATTTTGTTAAGTTTTACCCGTATTGTAGCAAATAATCTCACTGAGTTTGAACAATATTCAATGTTTTAGACAATAGAAAAGTTTTCAAGTAGAAATGATCCTAAATTCTCCAAGTGAATCATACTTTTTGGAAGAAAGTCCATGCGAATTCTACCTTCACTTACTAATGTGTCTTTGAAATCCACTTCATTCATTCCAAGTTTTCACAAACATTTCATTATGAAAAAGGCAAAGTAGGAAAACGATAATCTCAAAGACCTGCTGACACACCGCAGCATCACCCGCTGCTTGCGCGTCGATGCTGCTGATCTTGCTGTACAAGTCTCCCGACCTGTTTGAACAAGTTTTAGTGTGACTCATCCTCCGGTCTAAAAATGCCGGCAAGTGGCGTATCACCTACCGCTAACCTGATTGGCTAATTACCGTCACATGCTTATCATCCCGTTTAAAGACGTGAATTTTATATGTAAAGTAAATTTTTACGCCAACGCTTAAATTCTTTGCTATAGAAAGTTCAAGTATGTTATTTTTTTTTCTCTTATATGTTACATTTTAAACATATATTATGAAATTTTTACGTTATGCTTATCTTAGAAATTTTTGAGTATGTTACTTTTTCCTTTATTTAACATTAACCTAAGAGTTTAATTGTATATGAGAAGTAAATTGTCACGTTAAAGTTTAAAGACATGATATTTATATGTGAAGTAAATTTTCGTGTAAAGGTTAAAATTCTTTATCTTTGAAATTTTTATTCTGTTAAATTTGCCATTAATTAACATTAACCTAAGAAAATAATTGTGTATGAAATTTTCGCGTATTGTTCAAATTGTTGTCGAAGAAAGTTTAAGTATGTTATTTTTTCTTCTTCTCTAATTTAGCATTATTCATACACATTTTAAAGATAAAAATGTTATGTGTGAAATAAATTTTCGCGTATTGTTTCAATTCCTTACCTTATAAATTTTTAATATTTCTTTTTCTCTAATTTAGCGTTATTCTTACACATTTGAAAGACATAGTTTTTATATGTGAGGTAAATTTTCGCGTATTATTTAAATTCTTTGCCTTATAAATTTTTAGAGTTTCTTTTTTATCTTATTTATCGTTGATATAAGAGTATGATAGTACATATAAAGTTAATTTTAAATTTCAATTTTAAATTCTTTGCCTTGTAAATTTTTAGTGTGTCTTTTTTCTAAAAGTTAGAGTTGTCATTATACATTTTAAAGACACGAACGGCAATGTTTGAATTCTTTGTCGTGGAAATTATAGGTATGTTATACTTTCCTCCTACATTTCAAATTTAAAGTCGTGATTTTTATGTGTAAAGTAAATTTTTGTTTTAATGTTAAAGTTATTGGTCGTAGAAAGTTTAAGTTTGTTACTTTTTTTTCTTTTATTTAGCGATATTTCTCCATATTTTAAAGTCGGGATTTTTATGTGTAAATTAAAATTTTACGTTAACGTTAAAGTTATTTGTCGTAGAAAGTTTAAGCACGTTACTTTTCTCTTATATGTCATATTTTAAAGTCGTGATGTTTATATATGATGGGAATTTTCGCGTAAAGGTTAAATATTTATTTTAGAAATTTTAAGTAAGTTACTTTTTTTCTCTTATTTAGCGATATTTTTACACATTTTAAAGTGATTTTTATGTGTAAATTATTATTTGAGTTAATTGTCGTAAAGAGTTTAAGTATGTTACTTTTTTCTCTTATTTAGTGATATTCGTACACATTTTAAAGACATGATTTATATTCGTAAATTAAAGTTTCACGTTCACTTTTGAATTCTTAGTTGTAAGATGTTCAAGTATGTTACTTTTTCTCTCTTATTTAGGCATTAGAGTATCCAAAATCAGTTATCACATCTCTATTCAGCATTAGCAGCTAGTTCTGTGTTGCCATTCGTCAACTTAAGTAAGTACCATTGTACAATAAAAACTATCTTGATTAATATAACTAACATAGACAGATTAATTTCTAACAGGTATTGAGAGCATTTAACATGTATTGGGAGCAATTAGGAAGCATTTAACAGGTATTGGGAGCAGTTAGGGAGCATTTAGCAGGTATTGGGAGCAGTTAGGGAGCATTTAGCGGGTATTGGGTGCAGTTAGGGAGCATTTAACAGGTATTGGGAGCAGTTAGGGAGCATTTAGCGGGTATTGGGAGCAGTTAGGGAGCATTTAACAGGTATTGGGAGCATTTAACATGTATTGGGAGCAGTTAGGGAGCATTTAACAGGTATTGGGAGCATTTAGCAGATATTGGGAGCATTTAGGGAGCATTTAGCAAGTATTGGGAGCAGTTAGGAAGCATTTAACAGGTATTGGGAGCCATTGAGAGCCAATTGGGAGTCATTGGTAATAACATCATAAAGAAAGATATTCTAGTTAAAAAATTAAGATATTTCTGCACATTTGTATGAAGAGTAAACTGTAACGCTAAAGTTAAATTTGTTTGTATCAAAATTACAATTTTCATGAAAACTGTTAAGGGTACGTTAAAATTGTAGTGAAATTCATTAAGTGTTTTCAGAAAAAGGTATGTAGAACTAGATATTAGTAAAAATTTCTATTAAAAATAATTTTTTTTTTTACATTAGTGTTTAAATAATTTGTTTCAAAACTAAAATTTTCACGAAAAAATGTTTAGACAGACTAAAATTTTCATGAAATTCAGTATTGGATGGTTGGTTAGTGACCTCATATTTCAAAGAAATATACGTTCTTTGGAATAATTTTTTTTTCTTTTTATAGGGAGGAGTGAGGCGGTACTAATTCTTCCTAAAAGAGGTATCGGGCAGGAGGTGGGTCCTCACTTTTAAAATTTAGCTTAAAAATAATTAACATTTTCTAAAGTCTTTCAAATTAGCTTATTCAAAATTGGTTAGGGAAGGGGAGGGGGTAGATGAGTTCCCATGAAGGCAACGTCCGATAGTCGATATTTTAACAATTGCTTGGTAAAATATTGAAATGTCAAGTGTAGCTCGGGGTTAGGGTTCTTTAGACCCTTAGCAAATGGCCTTCCTTTTATTAACTTTTCAAATTTAACATTTTTTTTTTATTTATTTGTGTAACTTTGTTGTAGGTATTTTAACTTGGCTAAAGGATATGCAAGTAAATCGCTATAAAATCAAACAGTCAATCAACAGTTAGCTTTTGGTCACATGTTTAAAACTTACCAATCACAAGCGAGCATTTAGCTGACCGATCAGAACTCGTTGCCAACACCCGAAAACTAAATTTAGTATATATCCAGTGTTATCACCACTTAAAACGTAAATTGTAACATATAGTGACGTCATACCCACTGTGACGTCACTAGTCAAAAAAAGCCTATCACTCTAACTTATTCGCTAAGAATCAGCCCTAGAACAACTCAACTCTGTCTGAAAGATAAACCGAAACTAAAAAAGTGTTGCCACCGCTCAAAACTTTGATATAAAACAAATTATGACGTTATACTCACTGTGACGTCACGCAATAAAAGCCTATCACTCTAACTTATTCACTAAGAAGCAGTCCTAGAACAACTCAACTCCATCTTAAAGATAAACCGAAACTAAAAAGTATTGCCACCGCTCAAAACTTTGATATAAAACAAATTATGACGTCATTCCTACTGTGACGTCATACACAAACAGCTTATAACAAAACCGAAACTAAAACAGCGGCAGGATGGAAACAACTCCACTCCACTTCAGGTCACGTGACTTCTGGTGCCGTCGCATCCGGTGATGTCACTTCATGTGACGTCATATCCGGTCACGCCCCCTTCCGGTGACGTCATCATCCCTCATCCCTTGCGCATTGCGCCATGGCTTCGGACTCTCCTTTTCTAACTACTCTTGCGACATCCTTCAATGGAACGAGGCAGCGGTACAGGCATTTTCAGATGCTAAAAACACCCTTGCTACAGCAACTTTGATCCGGCACTCGATTCCTGGAGCAAAAGTAAGTGTTTTTGTGGACGCAAGTGTTGCCATTTCTCCATTGTTGGTTCAGTCATGCAATTTAACAATAATGCATGGGAACCTTTTACATTTATGTCAATGAAATTGAGCAAATCACAAAAAAATTGGTCTGCTTATGACCGTGAGTTGTTAGCGATTTACACATCTGTCAAAAAATTTCGCCATTTACTTGAAGGTCGTGACTTCATAATCTTCACAGATCAGAAATCACTCATATACGCCTTCAAACAAAAACCTGACAAGTGTTCGATCAGACAATTTCGACATTTAGATTATATAGCTCAATTTTCTATAGACATTCGCCATACAAAGGGAACTGACAATATAGTTGCAGACACCTTATCACGAATAGAAATTGATAGTGTTTCATTAACTACACTCAATTTTGAAGAATTCACACTATCACAAAAAAAATGATCCTGAATTAAAATCCCTACTTAACAATATATCTTCCTTAAAATTACAAGCAATATTCATTCCTATCCTCAATGTTCAACTTCATTGTGACTTGTCAACTGGTCAATTTCGACCATTCGTTCCTGAACCATATCGGAAAATCATTTTCGATCAACTTCACGGACTTTCCCATCCAAGAATTTCTGCGATCAAAAAGTTGATCAGTACACGATATGTTTGGCCTCACATGAAAAAATTCATAGGGGAACAAGTTAAATGTTGCATTCCATGTCAAAGATCAAAAGTACATCGACACACGAAAATGCCACTGGGAACATTTTCATTACCAGATTCTAGATTCTCCCATATTCACCTTGATCTGGTTGGCCCACTACCACCTTGTGAGGGTAATACCTATTGCCTGACTGTAATAGACCGTTATACAAGATGGCCAGAGGCAATGGCTATCCCCGACTCAAAAGCTTCAACGGTGTGTAAAGCCCTATTTTCAGTGTGGATTTCACGTTTCGGTTGTCCCTCCATTATCACAACTGACCAAGGACGACAACTAGAATCAACTTTATTTCGTGAACTTCAAACACTTACTGGTTCTAACCGAATCCGTACCACAGCTTACCACCCCATAGCCAACGGTATCATTGAACATTTCCACAGACATATGAAAAGCTCTATAAAAGCGCATGAAAATCCAAAATGGACAGACACTCTACTCATAATTTTACTTGGTATTCGAATTGCTTTTAAAAATGACCTGCAAGCTACAAGCGCAGAACTTGTCTATGGAAAAACACTCACCTTACCCGCTGATATGTTCAACCCATCGGACAACAAACAATCACTGGACACTTCATTTGTTTCCACCTTGAAGGAAAACATGAAGAAACTCAACCCGATCACTGTTTCCCGCCATGGACAAAGTCCAACTTTTGTGCAACCTGACCTCAAATCATGCACTCACATATTCTTGCGAACTGACTGCTACCAACCACCATTAAGTCAGCCTTATACAGGACCCCATAAAGTGTTAACCCGATCAGATAAAACCATTACTATTGAATTAAAAGATCGACATTCAACAGTTTCTCTCGATCGCGTTAAGCCTGCTTACCTTTTACTTGATGCTGATGATACTGATTCAGGTGTTTCTGATCAACCAACACCCAAAGAGTCTGACACACCAACTTTCAGTGACTCCCATCAGCAAACCATCACAACTAAAAGCGGTCGAAAAGTTCACTTTCCCGACCGGCTAACGTATTCATAAATAAGATCTTGTGTTTTTCAAATTATATTATATATATTTGCTAATTGTTGTACATTATTATTTCATTTGTTGTATAATCTGCATATTTTCTGTGTCGTTCGGTTCCCTCACTGGAGGATTACTCTGTGGGGACGCAATAAGTTTATCCAACTTTCTTTATTCGTCAACCATTTTCGCGAAGTGAAACTTTCGTTTGCGAACCAAACTAGAAACTGTCGATCAAAATCTTCAGCAAATGAAAGTATTACTAAAACTTAACTTAGCCAATCGCCGCAGAAAGTAGGTGTGGCTAATTCATTCCTCTCAGTGATCTGAACCGAAAGGACATCACTTCTAGCTCTGATTCAAATGCTAAATGACCTGTTTCTTTTCAAATATTCCTTTGTCTTATATGTAGCGTGTGTTGTGTGGAGATTAAAGTCTTAAAATGCTCCTAAAATCCTTCTGATACTTGACTCAAACATCATCACTAACAGTATATAACAGCCAGACTTCCATAGCATGTTGGATGTCGTAGAAGAGTTGAGCATGTTGGTGGTACCGAATGTACCGTCGTTGGTACCATTTCCAGTTTGTTATTTTTTGTGATAACTATGGGTTGTTTGGTGTTGATGAACTTGTCTTATAGACACATGTCCGTAGGTGATACCGAATGCACCGTCGGTGATACCATTTCCGTTTTGACATTTTTCCAGATAGCTATGGCATGTTGGGTGTCGTTGAACTCTTCTTGAAAAAATTATGACGGTTGGTGGTACCGGATGTACCATCAGTGATATCACATTCTGTTGATCATTTTTCAAGTTCAGTATGGCATGTTGGGTGTCGTTGGACTCCGTCTTGAAGTGTTATGATAGTTGGTGGGTACCAGGGCCGTCACTAAGAATTTTGGTTGGGGGGGGGGGGCGTAGACATTCTTTTGCCGACTGAAATGAATTCATGTCCGGTGTAAATGTAGAAAATATAAATTAATTAATAAATTGTTAACTAATTTTTATTAATGTAAAATAACGCATAAGTAATTTTTAATTAATATATGAATGATTAATACATTATTAATTATTAATTAATGTAAAACTAATTGTTAATATTTTTTTTTATTCAATTGTGAATTATTTTATTTAATGTGCAATTAGTTTTAATTACTTTTAAATTACCGTCTAAACAATTTTTAAAATTTTATGGCATTTTATTAATACGTAATTAATGTCAAATTTTAAGTAAATTCTCATCATATTATAGTTAAAGTTCCTTCAAATTCATTTAATTTTTCATTTCTTTTTAGTAAATTACCCATTCCTCTCCGAACAATGGAGATAATTTTTAGAAGCGTTTTTATTTGAGGGCAGGGGGAAGACATTTATACCTTGCAGATAGATAGAATTTTTCACCACAATCTTAAACCAATTCTGTAACCTGAGTAGTACAAGTGCTTCATTTCGATACAACTTTTTTTTTTAATTTTCAAATTGGAGTTTCGAAAAAAATTAATTAACCGTGTAAAAGTGGTTGGAAATAGCACTTTAACACGGAATTTAATCGATGAAAAATATTGATCAAATAGGTGACTTTTTTTTTTTATAAAGAATTGTATAAAGGTTGATAAAAATACAAATTCTCGAAAGATTCTTCTTTTTAAAATTCTGAAGGACTATTGCTATTTCATTAAACTCCCTACGCGAAGCACTACAATTTTTATAATCGATGCAATGTCAGGGACATAAGAAACATGCACTTGCACTCTCTCCCCTCTGGCTTTCGAAAAATAAAGTAACGTGGAAAAAAAAAAGTGGTAAAATTTACGAAAAAAAAAATATGTAGAGATTAATTTATCAATTTGAACAGAACATTAATGCCCCCCCCCCCCCCCACAATTATTAACTAACATCTAATTATTAAATCCGATTCCCATTTTCGAAAAATCAAGGATTAAACAAAAACTTTTGTCGCTTTACACCTCCCTCATGGACACTATAATTGTATTGCAAAAGACAATAATTATTAAAACCGTTTTGTTAATTATTTAATTTTAAAACACTTTGCAACACATTTTATTTTCCTAACTAAAAAAGAAAAGATTTTGATTTTTCTTGAAAAGTGTGTTAATAGTAAAACTTAATTTTTTCGTAACAATTCAATCCAGGAACCTACTTCTTAAAAGTAGTTACTTCGAGTATATATTTTTGCAAAATTGGTGGATTTAATTTAATGTTTGTTTTTTTTTGTGGTTTTTCACTGATGTGGTGTGGTTTTTCAGCAATAATTTCTGCAAATGTTACTCGTTTTTTGAACAATAATCATTTGTTCAAGAAGGAAAGTATACTTGAAAATGCTAGTTGTTTGTTTTCCTAAGCGGGATTAAAAATTAAATGGATTACTTTAGCATTAAACCAAACTATAATACTTATATGCAGAAAGGTAAATTATTCGCAACTAATTGAACTTTGAATTTAGTGACAAAATATTCAGATCTATAAAAAAGCATGTCATAATTTTTAGCACTACAATCCAAACTATATAAGGAATAATACCTGAGGGGTTTTTTTTGGGTGGGGGGGAGGTATTGAAATCTACAGTGTTATTCCGATCTTGAGGAAGAACAAGTTGCACATTTGATCATCAAAGCAAGAGAAACGTCACTGTCAACATGAAATTTCCAAAAACCCACCCACATTTCCCTTACCCACATGTAATGGCTATGATCCTAGTTTGAGATTTATTGATCCAATTTCAGTATTTTTAAAGGTATTTAGACTAAAAAATCGTAGTTTATCTGAAAGAACTTTTTCCCGATGTTTAGAGTATAAAGTGATGAAATCCAGGATAGGTTGGTTGGTTGGTTGTGTTTCGGATTTATTAGGCGCCAGGGCAACACAAAGGCCAAACTGCGTCAGAAATCGAGGATAGGAGTGATAGGATACTCACAATTTGCAATAGACTGAACCTGGTTGTACCGGACAATGTCGGGCCACAGTGACTTGAGCACGGGAAACATTAAGAATTTTAGATAGTATTATAATAAACCTTTCAATACTTTTCCAAAGATTATTTATGTTGGAATAAATTCGATATCGCCTTCCAGTTTATATGTGGCAGGCCCTATTTTGGGAATGCATTTTCAATATATGAAGTACAAGGTGGTCATAAAGAAACTTTGCCAATATATGGACCTCTAGCTTCCGTTCCGTTTAACAGTTCGAGATGAGATTTCAGGTATAGTTATTCAGAGGTATTAGCTCGAGATTCTGTGAATTTCTACTAATGGCGCTCACGGTTATGGTTTGCATACATTCGAAATTTTCGAATGACAACGCCTACTTTTTCTGTCGTAAAATGCTCTGCGCATAAGAAAACCCTAAAGAGCGTTGGAACGGTACGTGTATCACATAAAACGGACGCACAATGCACGCACAAAAAAAAAAGTTCTGCCAACGGCCAACAAAAACACGATCGAGGCGCACGATGAAAATTTGTATTTAGCAGAGGCCAAAGTTCACATGAGTGCCATCACAGGTAATTTAATCGGTTTTTGGCGAGCGGCCTCCATTGTTCTGATCGAGTTTTTGTTGGCAATTTACAGATCTGTATTTTGTGCGTCCATTACGCGTCCGTTTTTGCGATACACGTACCGTTTCATTGCTCTTTAGGGTTTTCGGATGCGGTAATTATTTTTCGATAGGAAAAAGTAGACTTTGCCATTCGTAACTATAACCGGCGTAATCGTGAGCGCCATTTTGCTGAAATTCACAGAATTCCGACCTCATACCTCTGAAAACTATACCTGAAATCCTATCTCGATCTGTTGAACGAGACTGTCGCTAGTGGTTCATAAATCGGCAAAGTTTCTTTATGGCCATCCTGTACATAACATCATTTATAAAATTCTACTTGACATTAATTGCAATAACTTTGTAAAATGCGGATCAATTTTCGTATACAAAAATTTTGGTGTTTTGAAATTTTGTGTAAAACCTTTAACTCATATGACATACATTACATACTTTATGTAAATGACGTTTAATGTGTATGTCATGGTTTTTGAGGCGTTATCTGACGTACCACAAATACAAGTATATCATCTACTGTAAAACAACAAAGTTATCTATTGTCAGTGAAGATATCAATGATGAGATTATTTTAATGTTCCTGCCAAAAAGGATATACTTACTCCAGTTCAAAATTGCCGACCGTCAACTTCGGCTGCATTGGGATCACAATTTTGTGATACTAATGATGATTTTAATTATTTGTACTTTTTCCATTCAATATGTTTTGAAACATCCCTCGGTAAGCATTTTTAAAAGAAGAAATGAAATTTTAGCAATTTGCTGACTGCCAGCCTTTCTAAAAACTTTGACGGGGGGGGGGGGGGGGGTGAGATATTGAAGATATTTATATGGTAATATTTACGTTCGCAGTCCATCATTGTAAGCGGCAAAAAAGACACCGACTCCCCTATAATAGACTTCTAGTGTAAAAATGCCGATTTGTCAAACTCGGGTCACGCTGCATTATGATATTTTTATTTATTATTTTTTTTTTTTTTTTTTGTACTTTTTTTATTCAATTCAATTTTGTTGTGGATCGACTTTAGAAAAAGAAAGATCTCAATAAAATTTAGAAAATTTGCCGACTGTCCAACTTTCTAAAACTTTGGGAGGGCTAGTCGCCCCCTACGCCCCCCGTTCACGTCGTCCCTGGTGGGTACCGAGTGTACTGTCGGTGGTTTCAAGATACGTATGGCATGTTGGGTGTCATTGGACTCGTCTTGAAGTATTATGAGAGATAATTAGTATTTTTTTAAAAAGATTTTTTGTGCGCAGACTACGAAAAATCCATCCATCTCTATCCGTACGTTTTTCAAACATATCGTAGGAGTGAAAATTGAAGCTATGACTATTCTCTACAAACTATACAACACAAACTTTCTAGGACACACCGCTTTAATTTTAAAGAGCAAATACACTGATTTTTTAGAAAAATAGCTATTTTTAAAAACTTTACAGCTGATGATGTAGATCTTAGATCGAGTAAAAACTTAGGCAATCTTATTTTTACACCAATTGACAACTTTTTAGGGGTTACCTACAAAGATACGAAGAAAAAATTCTACTTACATCTTCCTTGTAACTACCCTACTGCATACACCAGGTATATTTCTGGTTTACAATGCCAAGAACTAAAATAATAAAAATATTCATAACTGATAACTGAGTGCTTGCAAGAAAGGGTAGATAAGTTTATCAAATCGTTTTAAATAGCAATTTGTGATTGAAATGATACTTTACATTCTGCCAGGCATTCACTGAATATTATTCAGACAACCTCAGAAACAGTGTTAGAAGTGTGGGTAGACGCGGGTTGACGCGTCTAACCCACTTCTAAAACCACTGAAATCCATCCATCCACTTTTAAAAACATTCAATCCACCTAAAAACAACTAATGAAAAATAACATTAACCTTTAAATATAGTGACACTGTGAAAAAGTTACTTATTTTTACTTTTGAAAACTATAAAACTATTTGTGGTATATACATCATATTATTATAAAAATGCATTGTACTACTTTGTATAAAGATATTAGTACTTTTACTAACAAATAAAGTTACACTTGGTCAATTTTTAACTTTGGATTAACTTTCTTTTAAGTTAAATATCTATTCTTGTTTCATATAAAGACAAGCAATTAAAAATAAAAAAATAAAAAAAAATAAAAAAAAATTTAAGTTTTCCATTAACTTAATTTTAGGAAAGTATGCACATCAATATATATATATATAATTCTCTTGCATGCCGTCCACATTCGACTGTATTTCTGTGAGCAGAATGGCAACGTCTTTAAACATCCAATCACAAATCTTCTAAATGCACTTTATGCATGAATTTCCAAATTCAGTAATCCAGCCAATCACAAAATATCTTCGGAAATTTGACCAATACATCTGGGAACAACCAGCAACTTGAATGCACTGTATTTTGTTTTTCTTATTATACTAATTATTGCCTATTTAAAACGTATTGATTTAACATTTAAGATGATGCAAGATTTAAAAAACTGAGCACGGAATTTTCCTTGAGAATATTAAGGTTTCTATGCTGAAAATTCACAATACATTGAATAAGATCTTCAGCATTCCGGATAAACTGGAATTTAACTTTGATAATTACTTTTCAAATTTCTTGATTACTTTGATGATTAACTTTTTCTTGATTATGCATCTGAAATAGCTTTTTGCTAGGGCATATTTTAATTGCCTCATTTTGAAGAGAGAGAAGCGAACCAAGGGGATTGCATAACAATCCAGGGGGTTGGCGAGCGTTAGCGAGAAGGGGGCGGAGACCCCTAGTTTATAAATACTATTTAAATCTAAATAAACAGTTATGTATTTAATATTGAATTATTACTCAACTTTACCTCTTACTTCCAAGTAAAAAACTTTAAGTCGCCGAATATTCATTAAAATAACAACAAATTGTGGACCCTCGTTTAAAGTTAATGTTAGGAAGTATAAATTATTTCTTTATTAGTGAATATTTTTATTATAAGTTACGGATTTATAAAATTGATCGTTGAAGATGCGAGAAGGGGAGAGGGTGCACTTGTCACGAAATTTTGGGCGTCCCCCAACTTTTTTTCACCACTTCTACCACTGCTCAGAAGCTTCTGGTTTTATCAAAAACTTGAGCCAGATCTAGAACCTAAACGGTTACAGGAATTTGGAATTTTTCCTGATACTCGCCTCGATTAGACTTATTTGATAAGGAACGAAGGTTCCTATCCCTAGGAAATAATGCTGTAAGTTGGGAATTTTATACAGTGCAATAATAAAAAACGGTTCGACGGATTTTGATAGCAGCGAGATTTGATGATGGCCAAACCATTAACTATAAAGTAAACAATTCGCTCGGGTTCTATTAGTTTTATTCACATAAAACTATTTATGATATTCAAAAGGATTAAATAACTAAATATATTTACAAATAATTGAGCAACTGAGTCTTTGTTAAACCGCATTCGAATCCAGTTTTCAAGATCTCAAAATAGTGAAGTAATTTACTTTTATCGGTAACGAAACGTTAGCAAATTACTGAAATTTTTTCTTGTCACCAAAATTTTTTGCACACCTGATATGATCCAGTTAATTGAACTTTTTTAGAAAAATCCTGGTTATCGTCTGTGGATAAAAAGTTTATCAATGATCGATGGTATATTATAATGCGTTAGAATCCAAAAATATATATGTGCATTATAAAATATATATTAAAAAGATATCTATGATTAGTATCCAAGAAAAATAAGCCATTTCAACCCCATGAAGTTTTCTTGCAAATTTTCAAAATAAGAACATTAAACATTTTTATACTAGCTATCAGTGTTTATTTTTATAGTAGCTATATGGTGCGAAAAAGTGATAAATCTAAAATGAATGCCATACAAAAATGGAAATTGCTAAAAAAAAAGCATCAAGTTCTTCTTACAATAGCTATAGCCATGAAAAGTTTTTAGGTCTAAAAAACAGCCTAGTTGAACGTTGCAGTGGCGGACCATGGTCGAAAATGTTAGTGCATCAGGAAACATGCGACTTACCAACAATCCCTACCTCCCCACAAATTTGCAAATTTTAAATGCATGGATGTGAAATTTTATTTTTTTTCTTCATGAATATAGTGCATATATTCAGTCATTTTCATGTTTAACATCATCAGATTTAGCAATATTCGCATGCTTCAAATTTAAATTTAAGAAAACATGGTATTTTCCGAAAAATTTACAAAATTTTACTATAACAAGGCCGAAACACATCAATTTTATTTCTTAGAAAGATGCTACATGTCCTTGCAAAAAATTTCATGTATTAAAAAAGGTTCCTAAAGGTCCCATATTCGATTTTTTTTTTAAATAAAAAACATGTTTTTCTTAGAAAGAATCAAATATGAACAATTTGATAATTTTTTTTGAAATTTTTATTAACTTGGTGCAATATTTTTTTATTTTTTTTTTTTTTTTTTTTTGAATTTTGAATTTTGCAGTTTTATTAAATTGCAAAAAAAAAAAAATCATAAAGATATAATCAGTAATTATTCAGAAACAAATTATTTCTATGACACGTGCTATTTCCCCCCCCCCCCCCCGATATTTTCATGAATCCAAAATTTGACAAAATCCAGGGATTAGACAGGGTTCGTACAGATTTTTTGAAAACAAATTCAAGGACTTTTTAAGAACTTTTCAAGAACCTTCCAAACAAAAAATAAGGACCTTAAAATTAAATTAAAAAAAATAATAATAATAATAATAATGTTCGACGATGGAAATAAAGCATATAATTTGTGAAAAATATTGCATTTTATTTTTTATTCAAGATACTTGACAAAAAATTCATTACAGTTTCAAGTTTTTAAGAAAATAGAAAAAAACTTGTTTGGAGTATTCAGTATCATTTAAATTGGAAGATGTTATTTTTATTAAAATTTAATTATTTTGTCTGTTGCATCAAATACAACAACTTTAGTTACTGTATATTATACAACGATAATTTATTGAATTGTGTTTCACAGGACGGTTTCAGTTTCTGCTCTTTTTTAAATACGCACACTGTAAATGTTGGTGTCTTAAATTTAGACACAAAATGTCTGAAAAATTCATTTCAGACACATTAGGTGACTTATTTTGCACAAAGGTGGTTTACTTCTTCGAATTTCAGACATCACACGGGTCTTAAATTGCTTTCAGTCACAACAAGTGACTGAAAATAAGACACTTCGGACCAAATTAAGACATTTTCGGAATTCAGACGCTTCTCTATTCAGACAGATCATGCCTTAGCAATTATATCATTCAAGTTCATTTACCAAGTAAAAGGAATACCTTTAAATTTTGAAGGATCCCCAAAAAAGTGTTGTTTTTCACAGAAATCCAAAGTTGTCTTAAGTAAACGTGCATAGTTTTTTAAATGTAACTATTAAAAGGAGAACTATTTTTCACGACCTGTTTTCACGCCATTAAGAAAGTTTGCAAAACCTAAGTATGAAATCAAAAACTTAGAGTTATAAAAATGGTATTTTTTTTTTTTATTTATCAGTATAAAAAATGCCAAAACCAAGCAAAAATTGTCACTGGAATATTATATATATAAAAAATAAAACTTTACTTGTATCCTTCCGCCGTAACGTGTTTGTTTACTTTTGAAACTCGTAATGTTTTTCACTTGTAACGTTGCAGATTCAGAAAACTGCTCTAAATTACAAACACAATAACTGAAATAATATCCGTTGAATTCCGAAAAAAAAAAACGCTCACCAAAGAAATGCTACATCTGTGCCAAAAGAACTTGCTTGGAGAACGATTCTTTCTGGCAAAATACACTAAAAGAAACTGCGTCCATACTTGCAAGTCTGTAAAAATTCTCCTATAAGGTGCTTAATGATGTGTAGCAGCTGCAATACCGCAGATTGCTCTAATTTGGTACTGTAATAATATAAACATGGCTCAATCCACACAATAGTTGGAAGTTTTGCCGAAACCCTTCTACGATAAGAAATTTGTTTTGAACTGAGCTTATTTGCCTGAAGACTTTTTTGTATCGTATCATATTAGAGTGAAAAAACTGTCGATGGAATATGGTGGAATATGATACAGTTTTCAAAGAAACCTTGATGAAACTGGAAATGGAAGTGCAGTCAATGACATGCAAAATTACAGGTCTTACACTTCTATTTAAGAATCTACTTCCAGAAACAAGTTACTGCAGTAAAGAATAAAGCTCTTCTAAATGATCTTTTTGATGGCCCATCTGATGGCTGTAGGATTAGCGCTCTGGCCTCGTATGCTAAAGGTGCTGGGTTCGAATCTCTGGTTAGGAATGGATGTTTGTTTTGGTTTCGAATCCACTTTAAGCTGTTGGTCCCGGCCTAATTAACCGTCACTGTGTATAAAAATAAGTCATTGAGCATACAAATCAACCAAACCTATCTTTTTGATGTGCACAACGGCTATATTTCCATTGAAAAAGTTAGTTTATGTAATATTATCGGTGCTTTTCCATTAAAGGGAGTTGTTGGTACTTCCAAATATGGTACGGATTTTGCATCTAGGTAATTTTCGCGAGTAAATGTCAGTAGACGCCATTTTTTAATAATAAGTTAACTACCTGTGGTTGCCATAATTTGCCGCAGTTTGTTGTTGTTGTTTCTTATCCTCCACCTGTCTGACGAAGTCAGACCAGATCCAACAAATTGTTGACCCTCAAAAAGTCGATGACAAGAAGTGGTGTAGCGTATAAGTCCTCTTTGGAAAGACCCAAGCAGTCCAGGATATGTTCGGCAGAGGCCTGCTGAGCTTTACATTTGGAGCAGACAGGGTAAGATTTTCTACCCTCAGAGTACAAGAGACTCTTCGTTTGTCCACTTGCCAATCTGGAAATTGCCGTTCGAGACGCTCTATCACCAATAGATACAAGTGAAGAGCCCGGTTTCTTGGATGCATACCAGTGATGAGAGGGAGGGGTCTTCCACTTTTTGGAGAGATGACATTTGATTTTGCACTGATGCTATGAAAGAGCTGAAGAGGAAGGTGTTGAATGACTGCAACCCTCCTTAGCTAAGCGGTCCGTTTGCTCATTTCCAAAGATGTCAACGTGGGATGGTATCCACTGAAAATGAACGTCGTGGCGCTTTGAAATAAGTTGAAGTTTAAGAAGGATGGAGATGCTTGTTTTGTCTCCAACTTTAGTCCAATTGTGTAGATGTTGAAGGGAGCTGCGACTGTCCCAAAGGATCCAGAGATCTCCAAAGTCACGCTCGTTGATTATAGCTTCAATGCCCTGTTCAATTGCGATTAATTCACTTTTAAAGACTGAAGTGAAATCAGGGTTACGGAGACAGATGGAAAGATTTTGCCCAGGTTTTTCAATGAAGACACCACTACCAGCTAGGTCTCCCAGTCCACTACCGTTTGTTGTTGCCGCAGTTTTATGTAAACAATCTTGGCAGACAATCCATACTGTACTTGGGAATACCAACGGCCTACTTTAACAGAAAAGTATCATATTAACTAGAATAAAAAATTTTATAGAATATTGTGTTTCCCGAAATCAGCTCTGCATTTTGCTGGCTGCCAGCTCGGTTTCGTAAAAAAGCTCTATTGGCTCAAAGAAAGGATGATTGAAGCCCTAAGCAATTTAATGGTCAGAAATAAAAAAAAAAAAGGAAACCATTGCCATTAAAGGATGCCAACAAAACTTTCTACACTTTTGTATTTTCACAAATTATTTATTTAAAATTCCAGGTAATTACACAAATTATTCCTTTTTCCAATTTTGGTAAAACCAAAACTGTCGCCAAAATGCAGCTTTAGCGGTAATTATTAATAACAGTGTGCCTAAAGCTTCTTTTTGGCAAGAGTTTCGGTTTTACCGAAAATGTCCAAAATGTTTAAAAGTATTATTTGTTGGTTCATATTGAAATCATTTTTTATAACAATCACAAGTAGTGTCTTTTATTTTTATGGTGTTTATTTTGTAGTAACTATTTAGTGTGCCCAGCGTAAAAGAGACCCCACATTCAAAAAGCAACTGCGTTTCAGATTATTAAATAAAATTTCAAATGACTGATTCCAAACTTTTGTTTTGAAAATAATGTAGCGCCTCTTTTATGCTTGCCACCCTATATTGTAACCTGAACTGTCAAATTCGAAGACCTATTATGCCACGACGAGTACGCAGCTAGTATTGACATAAATAAAGCATAGACGGCAATATGACGTAATTCATTTTTGTATGTAATTGCAGTTTTTTCTGCGTTTAAAGTGTATTCTGTATCCTCAGCAAAAATTCGACCAATAAACATAAACTTTATCCAAATTGATTCAGTAGATCAGCGTCAGCCACTAGGCGGCCCGCGGGCCGGATCCGGCCCGCGACAGCTTTTTCTCCGGCCCGCCGGTAGTACAGAAGAGCAAAAATCAAATTTTGCGGATTATTTATTTGATTATTATTATTTTGATTATTTATATTACAAAGATTATTTATTTTGCGGATTATTATTATTTTGCGGAAATAATTTAATTTGTCCACAATAGTATGTGTTTACTACCAAAAACTGCGTTTTTCATTAGGTGGCCCATGTCAGTAAGTCTAAAAAATCATTTTTTTTTCTTTCCGTTACTACCAGAAAAAATAAAAAAGCAATAGTTTGAATTATTATCAATGACGCATTCTTTCGCATTGCTTAGTTTTGTACTTATGATACCTTACCCCCTCGATTCGTGAATGGCACAGTTCGATTTCTGCTTTTCTGAATGTGATAGGCAGGAGTTGAGTGTTTTAATGCATACCTCTTTTGTTTTGACGTGAAAAGAAGTATCACGATCTCTATAACTCCAGTACAATAATGGCGTCGAAGTCTAGTTTTAAAGGCAAAGTAGATAGTGAAAAGTGGAGCGGCCGTCATCGTCTCACAATTAACATCGATTAAAATGGAAGATTTAGGAGGTATGGTTTAAATATCTTCATTGCTTATGAGTTTATGTCAAGTCACATTGTAATATTGTCACTGAAGATTAACTTCTTTTATGACTTTGATTAACGATGTAAAGAATTTTTTTTTTTAATTATTTGAAACAAGAATCAAATATCAATTGTTATTTTATTAATATGAGAAAGTTAAATTATTGTTTCTTTTTTCAAAATTGTTGAACATTTAGTAACTATTACATTTCTAACATTGAACATTTGTAGTAAAGCAATACATTCATTGGCGTATTCGGTAAAACTGCTGCCCGCTGAAAGTTCCAAACTTAAGTCATGCGACCCGTTTCTATAAGTTAGCGGCGAACGCTGCAGTAGATCCTGAGTATTATGCCAATATTAACCTCTTCTTGATCGTTGATTTAATTTTTTTTGTTTTGACGGGTACCAGATAAAAATCACCAAATTGCAGCGATAACTCATTCAAACTAATAACTTCCAATCTGTGATAAGGTTTGCTTAGGCAACCCCCCAAACTAAAGAATAAAAATAAAAGTCCACGAGTTTAAAATATTATTTTCGTGTAAACATTTCAGCTTGGCGATAACTATGTCAACCTTCCGACTTAGCGGATTTTGGTACCCGTTTAACAGAAAAATATCAAATATTGTTGCTAGAGTTTTCTCACATACCCGAATGTGTGTATGTGTTTTAATATTCAATTGGGGTTTACAGGAAATTTATTCCTCATTAATCTAATGCAACAAAAGTGAGATCAGAAGTGTTGTGTTGGCATCACTTGCTGTCGCTTATTGTATAATAAATACTACTCTGATGGATGAATGGTATACCCTATGTTCAATTTGCCCTCTAATATTATTACTTCAGACTCAATAGCACTTAGCAGCATATCTAAACCGAGCAATGTTGCAACTGTGCACCTTAACTGCATGATACTAGAGTACTATTCTACAAAAAACATAAATTGAACACTGAGGGATATTAGACAACAGTATTCAAACTTGAAATAATTATAGTTGAAGTGGTCAAATGTTTTGACCAGTGTTAAGCTATTGTTCACAATATGTACGAAATTGCTTGAACTCGTAAATGATCTTTTTGATATGCACAAGGGCTTCATTTCCAATGAAATAGTTGGTTTATGTAATATTATTTATCTTATTTCAGTGTTTTAATTATAATAAATTTTAATTGATCTATTTCTAAATGATACTGTTCTCAGAATTCTAAAATTTCTGTTTTTAACATTCAATTACAATTTTATTCATTTTGTTGCATATTACAAGTACTGATGATTTTGAAAATATATTTGCCATGATTTGATATAATCTGGATAAAATTTATTGTGTCCTTGAATTTTATTTCATCAATGAATCTTGTGTGTTCCATAATTACATCTGGGGATATTTATGATATAACTTGCATATAAATGGGACTGGGTGTTTGATGACAGCATTAAAATCAGGAAAATCAACGTAACAAAATAACTTGTGTAACATTGAATATTGGTCAAAATGAAGACATATTTTGTACATGTTGTTCAAACCTTTTTTAAATTACACAGTCAACTCGCAATAACCCGAACTTCAAGGGACTGGCCAAATTCTTCGAGTTATCCGAAGTTATTTTTTATTCAAGGCATATACTTGGTACCTAATGAAAACATCGAGATAAATGAATATTCAACTTACGAGACTTCGAGTTAATGCAAGTTGACTGTATTAAAAAAAAAAGTTCATAATAATAGGCTAATAATTTATTAATAATCAATTATTTAAAACTCGGTTTAAAAAAATAATTCTGCAGCGGGTTGACTTTACGCTCGTAGAAAAATCTTAAAACTAAAATAAAGTTTTTTTGCTTCATATTTCTTAGAAATGTCTGTATACTGCATTAATTATGTAGTGTTATTATAGGGGAATGTTATAAACAAGTTAAATTCCCAGATGGGGAATAATTAGATTATTACTGCTTGTTTCATCAGTAAAATAAGTTTATGTTGCCACATAATGTATCCTAGACTTGCCAATTCAACTACTATAAGTGTTTACATCACGCTTGTTATTTGATGTTAAAGTTGACTTGTAAAAAACAACTTAAAACTGTGATACAATCTTGGAAGTCGAACCTTTTCTATTTGATATTCAGCCACACTACAATGTCCATTATCCCAATACATATATTTACATTTAGTCCCAAATCCCTTACTTGAATATATTAATAGTTGTGTGCCTATTATTAACAGTTGATGTGTTGCTGTTTTGCAATCCCATGCTTAAATTTACCAGGAAAGTGAAACATAGTCAACAAAAAGTTATATGCAACATGGTAATAAAACAGTAATTTTGACTTTTTTTTTAATAAAAATTTGTAATTTAACACAAGCTAATTTATTGCATTTTAATTTAAATACATGTGTTTTTAGCTTCCCAACATCTGAAAGGTTACATAAACAACCCTTTCAGACACATCAACTGTCTGAAAATATCCCCAATTCAGACAGTCTAACCGTCTTAAAATGCCCCATTTTAAGACACTTCAAGTGTCTTAAAGTTTAAAACACCATTTTTCGTCTTAAAACAGTGCCACTTGTTTAAGACAATTTTGTGTCTTATTTTAAGACATTTCAATTTGCTGTGCAAAACGGGTTAAATCTTAGATACGTAAATCGTATCTAAATAATTTGTTAATCACTGATTAACTTAAATGCATCCAGTAACCACGAAGCTGATCGGGTTAAAAGTGCAAATTTGGTCATAATAGTCTTTATAAAGATAATTCTTTTTAATACTACAGGATTAGTGATTTTTCATATTCAGAGACACGGTAGTGTTTTGTGCCAAGTAATACGGTGTGTACTAAGGCATAAACATGACTTAAATTTGAGACAAGCATGTGACTATTGGCAGAAACAACTGGAGAGTTTTGTACACTAACTAAAAAAAAATTAGAGTTTACAGAAAAAATAATTAATAGTTTAAAAACTAAAAAAACACGCTTTAATAGAAAACCAAACTAAAAAGTAGAAAATAATTAATAGTTTAAAAAACTAAAAAATACGCTTTAATAGAAAAGTGAACTAAAAAGTAGAAAATAATTTTAAATAAGTTTGAAATAAGAATAGAGTGATTAACAAGAAATATTTATTTTATCGTAAAAAAGCGTGAGGTGCTTTTTTAAGATATTTTCATAATGGCTCTACTTTTACCAATATCTGTCATTAAATATTTTCAACAATTGACATCAAGCACCCCACGCTTTTTTACGATAAAATAAATATTTCTTGTTAATCACTCTATTCTTATTTCAAACTTATTTAAAATTATTTTCTACTTTTTAGTTCACTTTTCTATTAAAGCGTATTTTTTAGTTTTTTAAACTATTAATTATTAGTTTCTAACCTTGCTTGATAATAAGGGTTCGAGAGTGATGAAGTATGAACTTATGTTCTATGGTGTGTTTGAAAATCAATAATCCAATACATATCGCCGTTCTAACTTTCTAAATGCAAAGTTATTTTTAAATTTAGAAATCTAAAATAGTAGGATATATGACCCTAATTACCACAAAAACTTTTCAATAAATAAAATTGTTTAGATTGAATAATTAACCCCTCCTCATGTGATGTACAGCTTACCAATGTAAAAAAAAAAAAAAAAAAAAAACTTCTCTAGTGCCAACCTCATCTAATACCAGCGATATTAAGTTGGAATCCTCACATTTAACATTCCGTTATCGCGTGCACCTCACAGGTGCATCCCTACACTTTCCCCTCCTCTGCCTTTATTTTTTATTGAATTACTTGCGATACGATTTTTGAATAAATTTTACTATTTAAATGGATTGTTTAATACTTTATATCTCCAAAGAATCTGAAATCGGAAACAATCAACTATTTAAACTAGAATAAATTTCATTTGGCTTTCAAAAAACCGGAAACACCTCACTAACCATTTGGGAAAGCAGAACGCGACTAGCGGAAGGTTAAAATCATGCAACCATAAGTGCGATGTATCATGTCATTGCTAAATGAGAAAACATAGTGAAATGAAAATACTTCTAGTATATCGCAAAAGTTATTGTATTAGGATGTAATTTTCACATTTCTTTTTAACCCTTTGCACTCCAGGCCTTTTTCGCGCGGAGGAATCAGCAACTCGAGACATTTTAGGTTCGGCTGGTGTTTATGGATTTGCTTCATAGAAACTAAACACAGTCATTGGCCTGGCATAGAATTTCCGCATCACACCTAATGGTCCTCTCGTGGTTTGGCATCCAATCGTGTGGCGCCTGAGAGGCGCCACTGGAGTGCAAATGGTTAATCATTCTGTACCTTAAAGCAAGAGCTACCAATGTTTAAAATAAAGCTTATTAGAATGTGTAAGTATATAAGTAGGGATACCTTTCTTTACATTATTAATGGTTAGAAAACAGCTAAGTTAAGTGTATTTTAAATAGATGCATCACTTTACGATATTATGTGAACTATTAAGCAATAACGCTGAAGTGGCTGGGCTAAGACGGAATTGAATGATTGAGAGTACAAACAAACCAACCTTAACGGCAAAGAAAGGGAAAATATATAAGAGATAATAATAATCTCTAAATCACAATGGCAAGTGATTCAAAACTTAATTTCATCTCAAGTAATTTGAGGCGATCCTTTATACAGAAGGTCTATAAAAGCTGCGCCAAAATCACAATCTCGAGGGTTTTCTGCTACGAGGAATCATTAAGCATTGAAAACAATTACAAATAAATTACTAAATAAAAAAAATATTTCCCAATCTTGCAGAAAGATGAGTTGCCAGTAAAAACAAATATATATTATGAACTTTTACAATATTTAACTCGAAAGACTTCGTTACTTCACTAAACGACAACCATAGCACAATAACGCCAACCAGGGAGGTTCCGTGGGAGAGGGGGATACACCCTAACATTTTTGGCATGTGAAACCATCATACCGCAAGCCTAGCAACCATCAAATGGGCAGCTTATCCACAAATTCCAAAAAATTGGGCCGACCAAACGGTATAGTGGTTAGCATACTAGCTTCTAGACCGCGAGGTTGCAGGTTCGAGTCCCGTGTAAGGCATGGGTGTTTGTGAATGTATGTTGGCTTGTCTAATGACGAATGTTTAGGCGCATTATAGCCCTCGTGTTGCTGACGGCACCAGATAATCTGAAAACAACCAACCAAAAAATTGCAATGGTGTATAGTTAGCTTGTATGCTTGAAATTAATACCCTTCATAACCATTGGATTAAACAAAATCGTAATGAATCTCATTTTGTTATTGAAATGTGCGAAACACGGTTTGGTTGATTGGTTGGTTTGTAAGCTCAACGATATTTTCGTGCACATTAACGGTTTACCAGGACGTATCTACAACTTACGTGGATTCCGAACCACAACGAACATACGCGCCTAACCCAAGATTCGAATCCGCCACCTTTGGCATGCGAGGTCAGAGTGCTAACCAAACAGCCATCAGGTGGGCGATTTACAATTTGGATACGCTATATAGTTCGGTTGAGTTACTATACTATACTCACCCGATCATACAATCTTCCCTGCCCTTATCAACTCTTTAAATGCCATGAATATTTGGATGCAGGTTAGTTTCTCAACTATTATTTCACAAATAAACCATTAAATAGCACCTCGATATAAAAAATAAAGGATTTTGCTGACAAATAACTCTAAGTTTCATCAAAGGTAAGAGAACACTAAACCAACAACTGTAGAGTTTAGTGTAATTTTACGTCAAAAGAAGCAATACCAATACGATCAAATGAATTCTGTTCACATTAGTTAAGACAGGAACAAACTCCTTATTTCTCTAATTCAGTTTTCAAACCATATTTGAAGTTTAAAATAAGATGGCAATAAAATAACCAAAAATCGCTTGCATTATAAATCAGTTAGATGCATTGCTAATTTAAATATTCGTTAACACAGGCACCGATTCTGTAAACAGCTTGTGCTTGATACTTGCATCTAATTTCAAATAACAAAAGCACTTCTATCAGCAAAATGTGCGGCAAACAACGTTTCAAAATTTATTTAATAAAAATAAACGTGCATTTATGCTCGCATATCCAAATATCATTTATTTACTCTGATTAAAGAATTTTTTTTATTTATTAAAAAAAAAAATTGGCAACAAGAAAGAGTTTCAACAATGGTCGGTTCAAAGTTTTTTTTTAATGCGATTGGATGACGGCAAGTTGGTTTATTAGTATTCCGTTAAAGAGACCTTTTAATGACAGTTACAACCCCCAAATTTGATAGAATGCATCGTCATCGACATCATCTGCTAAGTTTCACCCCGATTGGATGACGGCAAGGGGGTTAATTAGGCCTCCGCAGATTTGCCCTCCATCAACAAACTCATAAAATCGAAGTCAACATAAAGGATTTAAAAATAAATTAAAAGTTGCAAACTTGAATGTATTTTGCAGCAAAAGTCAAGATATGGTTAGTAGCGCAAAAAATTATAAATAAAGTAGGTAAAAAATACAAAATCAGTGAGTACTTACAGAAAAAGATCCCAATGCACTTGTTTTTACGCTTCACTTTTTATAATTCGTACTGTCCGAACAACCGCATTGGAATGTTGTTACTATTTAATGATGCAGAAATATTTTGAATTATTAGTTTTTTGTTTTAATTTTGGCAAAACTATATTTTTGCCCTTTTTATGTTCCAATCTTCCTAGTTTCACAAGGCTCTATTTATACACTGAACGTGGTTGCACAAGACAAAAAGTTTCAGCAAATCGAAATTTAAGTTGACAACGGTGACCTTCACTTACCAGCCATAAAATCCTTTACAGAGGCAGAAGTCTCATACATTTTAATATTCCAAATAAACATGCCCAGGAAAATCATTTTAATAAATGCTTCATTTCATCATGAATAATTTATTACTATGATTATCCTTACAATTTAGAATTACATTATTTATTATAAATACTTTTCAATTACGGAAAGGGAAAATAAAGAGAAATAAAATATGAGTTGTTTTTTTTTAATTAGGAGATCAGGATTTTTTTATTTCTATGGAAGTTCCTGAAATACACACACAAAGGAAAGAAAAAAAGGAATAATAAATATCCGTTATATTCAAGAACTTTTCAAGAGCCCTCAAAAATTAAAAAACTTCCAAGGACCTTCAGTTTATAAATAAGGAGTTTTCAAGTACTTTTCAAGGGCTCTTGGAGACATAAAGTAAAAAATAAGGAGTTCTTAAGGACTTTTAAGGACCGTACGAACCCTGTGAGAGTGATCAGAGCAAAAAGGAGGAAATCCAAAAATTCGTTAAAAAACTCTCGGAAGGAATACACAAGAATTCAACAAAAAGAGTATGCAGGAAGGATGATTCAATAATTTTAACGATACAATGAAATGTCTCATACTATATAATATAATAATTACACTTCAAATAGTAGGAGTTTTTGTGAAGTAATCTGAGGAAAGGAGAGCTAAGAGGGGAAATCTTTTGTTTAGACATGTGGAAAAGTATACTTTTTGCAGGAAAAACATGTTTAGATCAGAAAAATGCAGATCCTCAAAACAGGGACAAGATAAGGAAAACGTTACACAAAAAACCAAAAAGGAGGAAATCCTCCAAAAGGAGGAAAACTGTCATCCCTAAAAATCGTAAATTTTAGTGATGTAAAATTTCAACCAGTAGGAATATCGAAAAAATATTCCGAGATTTGTCTTAATAACCATAAGAAGGTCCATTTTACGTGGAATGACCCTAAGTTCAATTTGATTTTATTAGAACTATGATTCAGGCTTGTACTTTGTGAGAAACTAAAAGCCAAGTAACAATTTAATCTCAAGATACTTGGACGTTAAAAAATTCATTAGACACGCAATATAAAAACTCTAAAGCAGCGTTTCTAAACAATTGTCGCGACCCATTAGTAGATCGTGACCAACTGCAGTAGTATGTATCAATGCGTCTTTTTGTAGACAGTTTCCCTCTTTGTGCCTAACTTTTAACTATCAATAATTTAAATTGATTTTACCAATTTCGTCATCCAAGTCATTGGTTACTTTTTCTTTAAATTCAGCAAAAAATTATTAAGCCCGTTAAATTTCAATATTTAAAAGTAAACTGAATCAATCAAAAAACAGGCTACAGAAGACGCTGATGAGTTCATCGTACAAATACTTCCATACCATTTGATGATACTTTCATCAAAGTTGTTGTATGAATCATCAAAATTGTAAGTAAAGACATCTATCATCTAGGCTTGCCTGAAAAGTTAACAGCTTTACATGACAATAGTTATTTCTATTTTCGGGAACCAGGGTGAGGGAAGAAAATACAAGTTGTACTCCATTAAATCTTAGAAATATAATAAAACAGCTGAAAACCCTTTCTAAACAAATTTAATGGATGTAATACAAGATATTACATTGATATTCCACAATTCCATAATAAAAACTGGTACAGTTCAGAGATCGGCAAAAAAATCATTTACTTGTTTATTTATTTGTCCGTGTTTTTTCTTTGTATCTTTTACGTCTTCATTTTTCAAATCTTCAATACCAGACAAGTCCCAGAATAAAATGTTCTGGTCATGCGAAGAGCTCGCAAGTAAGGACAAGTCATGACAGAGAGACAGTTTTTCCACTGAAAATCCATTATGGCCTCCCAAAACTCCCAAGAATCTATTAGGGAACAGTTGCACCGCTCTAATTTTTCCATCCTCACAACCTGTGCAGATGATGTCATCGCTAAGGACAGCCATAGAATCCACAGCTTGAGGATGGCCAGGAAATCTGTCACTGATATTACCAAACTCGCCCCAGTTAAAAATATTCAATGAACCGTCACCGGCTCCAACAACAACTTTGCTTCCGTTTTTGAAAATGCCAGAACATAGTAGGTCACAATCGAATTCTTCCGATTGCACTACCAGTTTCTTTGCTCGCACATTGTAGGTAGACATTATGCCGTCTCCTGAAGTGGCCAAAAGAATCTTCTTCTCCCTGTTAATGACTAAGCTGCTGATGTAATCTTCGCAGTCCTCGAAGCACTCGATGGGAGCTTGCATCCTAAAATCCCACAAAACAACTTGTCCATCGTCTTCTCCCGATGCCATAATGTAATCGTCGATAGGAAGTATGGAGTACAAAGAGGAACCATTTTCTCGTGCAAACTTGCGAAAAACAGAATTTGTCTGTAGATCAATTACGCATATTGTTGCGTCATTTGCACCTGTGAAAAGATGTTCTCCGGAATCTGAAAATCGAACAACGCGACAATTTTCTTTGTGATGCTCATATTCAATGACCTTTTTATTTCCTTTATCACCCGCAGCATAACTATATAAATGCACAAGTCCATCAATTGTACTTGCAGCTATAAGATTTCGCTTGGGATGGCAAGATATATCGGTAACATGGGATTTGAATTGGATTGGTTTTGGTACATCAATCTGTTGCTCTATCTCTTCTTGGTCCTCTTTTGGTGCCTTTATTTCTTCTTCGTCATCATCATCTTCGGAAATAGATACATCTTCATCGAATGAAGAAATATCCTCACCTTCTTCCTCAGAAACCTCGTTCGAGGAAACATCCTCGTTTTCTTCGTGCGATTCTTCATCGGGATTTGACATTTTTCTAAAATTAAAAACCGAATCAATATTATTTAATACTAAATAAAATACTATTTTATATTAAAACTGGTATAGTTCAAAAGTTATCAAATTCAAATAAAAAGAAAAGCTCAAAAGTTATTCAGTTATCAAAAGTTTTCTATTATATTCTGATGAATCATATTGTTTCGTTTCATTCATCTGAATAATCAGAATATTGGTTGGTTGTATTCAGATTATCTGGCACCGTCAGCAACACGAGGGCTATAATGCGCCGAAACATTTCGTCATTTAACAAACCAACATACATTTACAAACACCCATGCCTACACGGGACTCGAACCCGCAACCTCGTGGTCTAGAAGCCAGCACGCTAACCACTATACCGTTTGGTCGGCAATAATCAGAATATAGCAGATAACTTTTGATATAAAAATTTCATAGAAGTATATCCCTAAATACTTAGTAAAATATATTAACCTCCAAAAATTGTTGGACAAAATGAGTCTAATTGTGCTTTTTGGGCATTTTAAGAGATTGAAACCTTGTAAAGGGCAACAGTGAGAATATAAAATGGTAATTTAAATCACAAATGATAACTATCTGTTTCATGGAAAAAATTGGTTGAAACTTTAAGGTTTTAAAGTTGTTGAGTGGATGCATTTCAAATTTGAGGCATTTTTGAAATTGAAATGGTTTTGAAAATAAATTTAAAATTAATCATTGTTAGTGATTAAAATTAAAATTGAGACCTGTGGGGCTCTTAGAAGTCGCTAAAAATATCAGATATGTTACTGGACAAATGTTTGAAATTTGTATACGAAATTACAACTTTTTTAAACTAGTAAATCAGCTTCCAAAATAGGTAATTAGTTTAAAATTGAAATTCATTTCCTAGTTTCGCAATAGAGAAATATTACACATTTTATTTACTTAAAAAAATATCATGTCTTCATTTAACTTATTATTAGGGCTATTTTCACAATATGCTTACATTTCAGAACACCCTCATTCATTTTATGTTAGGTAACTTGCTCCAAAAAAACTTGTTGCTGGAATTTAGTTATCTATTGAAAGTTCGCTTTCCGATGACGTAGAATATATCCTTTTTCGATGCTTTTTTTTATTATTATCTGTGTTGAAATCATATTCCATCATTGGTAAAGAATCGACGATTTCGGTTACAGTAACAACTCAGGTTTCTGAAAAATATTTTCCCTTTTCATTTGTGACAATTTGATGCACATGAAATGTATCAGAAAGAGTAGGAATAAGAGGAGGTAAATTCTCTTAGACTGGTTGAATATGTTTGTCTTAGACGAAAAACACCTTGATATTAATTTTACCATGAATTTTTTCGTACGTATATCACATGCATCAATGTCGTGACAGTAAGTTACCAGACTATCTACGATTCGTTTCAAAGCTGCTCCAATGCCATCAGTAGCTCCTTTTCCATGGTCAGCTTCAAAATACGACCATGGGCCTTTTGACACTCATGCAGGGGTGGATTTAGTAGGGGGGGGGGTGCGGTGGGTGCGATTACATCCTCTTAAAATTTATTTTATAAATAAAAATGTACCAATGAAGTCTTTTTTTTTTTCTCTCTTTTTTTTGCATTTAGAACTGTTTTTGAAAAATTCCCTTAAAGCGAACAAATTACTCATATAATTATAAGAAAAACGATGAACAAAGTGTCATTTTAGTAGTTTTGAAATTTTGTAGAACACTAAAATACAGATAATTCTAATTAAGATACTCTTAAGTCACGTCAGAATGAACCTTGAGGTCTATACGCATTTTTTCCAAATAGCTTGGGAGCTAAACGATCCCTTTCTCGAAGAACCTGAAACTAAAGTACTCAGAAACCTCGTTGTGAGGTTCTAACACTTCTTTTTTCTTCCTCCGTGGGTATCACTTTACTGCAATTCTTATAAAGATTGGTCAACTGGTGAACAAAAATAGGACGGTGATCAGAAGTTGAGTTGGTGTGTGTGTCGCAAGAAGTGGTGCTATTTGCTAGAGCGCAAGTAAAAAGATTACGACGGCGAATTAAACTGAGAAAGGCAGAGAGAATAGATGAAAACTACATGAACATGGGAGTGCAGCCCCTCCCCCCCCCCCCTCTCCACTTTTGAATATTACGAAAATGTAAGAGCAAAACAATATTCATGAAACAATAGGTAATGTACCCTGTAGAAAAGATTTTAAATTATTCATTTGAACAGACAATAAATATAACTATTAACAATTCATTAAGAAATTCAATTTCTACTATTTAAAGGTCAAGCGAATTGCACCAAAAAACTTTAACCCCTTTGTACTCCTAGCAAATAATTATGCAGATGCCCATGAAAAACTACAAATATACACAGCGATTAGTAAATTTTAAGCAAAAGGTCTTGATAACATTATTTAATTTTACTCCTTATTTTCCAAATATTAGCGTTAAGTTTTTCTCAATACACAAGTTTTTAAAGAGGATCACGATTTGTCAAAATTTATTTTTAAACTTGCATTTTGACCGGAAGATAGATCACACAGACGTATTGTATCGTGTTCAACAATCTGATTGTAATATATCAACATTATATAGATTTCTATATCGACTATAAAAATATCATAACTGCTAAACTTTAGAATTGTATAAACGTATTTTTTTTTTTTTTCCTATTTTAAATTGGCTTGGATAGATTATAAAACTAGGGGTGTGGAACATCGCACAATTTTTAGCTACAGAATAATATCGGTAATAGCACTGAAATGTATTGTGTTATTTACCGTTTTCATATTCTCACTCATTTAAATAAAAATGGCCAATTTGGCGATATTTTTTACATCGTCAAAAAAAAAGGGGGGGGGGGGGAAACAGCCAAGAGGGTAAAATTGGCGATGTTATTCGATAGACATTATATTGTCCTTTCTTGTGCGGGAAGCAGAGAAAAAATCAATCGTTGATAGAGTGGGCTCTATGTTAAATGCACTCGTTTAAATCAACTTTTTAACTTTTATTGCATTTCTACGGGAATTTCGAAGATGTGGACGATTAAAACACCTTAAGAGGCATTAGCGGAGAGATTTTAACTAAAATCGTTAGAATCAAAGAAATCGTTAGAAAAAAATCATGTTTTTTAGCAATTGCTGAAAAACGTGATTTTTCATTACAATCTTATGCGCATGCGCGATTTTAACGTAAACCTTAATAATAGGTACCAGAGCCACCATTAACCCGCACACAAAATTTGAACATCGTAGTTCAATTTGTTCAGGAGTAATGCTGACCACGTACACACAGACACATTTTTTCGAGACCACTTTTTTAAAACCAAAAAGAATACAAAAAAAAATTCGATTTTTTTTTTTCCCCCACTGAATGTTATACTTTCATAACCCTATGTAAACATATAGGTAGTAAAAAATAAAAATACTTTCTATCCATCAAAGTAAATGATTATTACAAAAATTCAGCTACGTACATTGCTGTTTAAAGGATAAATGAAACTGCTTCTGAATTTCAGAAATTCCTTTTTTTCATTTTACCATTTAGAATGTTAAAATGGTCACCATAATTATTTTCCCCTTATAATGTTATGTGGTATCCAACATAATTTTAAAATCTTTGTATAGTTACTTAAATGAACCAGAAAATTGTAAATGGGAAATTTCATTCCTTATACAGTGCTAGCTGAATTTGTCCAAAAATTATACTTCGACATTTTACCTTTAGTATCCCTGAAATAACGTATGTTGAAAATATCGATACTATAGTTTAATATATTGTTACGAATTTCTGTGTATTTATAAATATTTCGTAGTATTAATTATGTAAAAAGGAAAATTTATGTACACTTCGCATAAGGCAGTGCAAGAGTTCTTTACTTCGCTTTCCTACAATGCGTCTCTTAATGCTTGAAAAAGAGTTCTACAGGGATCATGCCGGAAAACAAGTTTTACAAGGAGCAGGCCATTTAACATTATGGTTAATGACAATTTCGCCAAGTTGGCGAGACAGCCAAGTTGCCGACGGTTTTGGCGACTAATTTTGGTCATAACTGAACAGGATTGTGCAGAAAGAAGTTGGTTTGATATTTTTTTCTAATGTAGGTATAACAGTGTGTAATGTCGCTTGGGCTCTTGAAGCACCATAATGAAAAGTTTGTACTTCTTCGTTCAACATACAGGCATAATTTTCCGAAAAGTCATATGCAAAAGAGCATAGTTTGAATTCACGTTTTCTTTGCAGGTCCTATATGCTTGCAATTGTTGACTGACGTTTAAGGCATGCCTTTTAAATCGTAATAAATCTTCTTAAAACTTTTCAATTAATAATCCAACTGATCCTTCCTTTTTTCTCTTTTGACATAATTTTGGATTGATATTTTTTATTCCCTCAACAATTTTTTCTCGTGTTTATATTTTTCTGGATTAAGTTTTAATCTTTCTCTAACGCCTTTGCTATTCTGCAGGAGTTAGATACAAAATAATTTTAATTATCCAAAATTAACAATACTAAACATTAACACTACTAACTATATAGCAATTAACACTAACTAGAATAAAATACTAGACACAACATAACTAATTAAATCCAGTCATTAACTATACAACAATTAACATTAGAATAACATCCTAGATACAAAATTAATTTTATAATCTGCAATTAACAATTTAACGTCAATGCTGTTACATTCTGTAGAAATTTTCAATTAAAAAAATATACATAAACACCTTCTAAAAGTATCTAGTTAACAAAATTTAACTATAAAAGTGTAAAAAATATTATTTTAATATTTCAAATTATGGTAACAGACTTGACAAAGAATAAAAATACGAACCTTGAAGAAATCCTATTCTCAACACTACTGCAATATTTTTTGATTGAGAAGAAAACAAAAAGGCTAAGTAAAGTTGCTAAACAAGTTTAACTATACTATCATTCACTGCATTATTAATGCCTTCTGTAAGTAAAATTATGAACTTCTATTGCTTAAATTATTCATATAATAACAGACTTGACAAAAAGTGGAGACGAAATATTTTTAGTGATTTGGTAAAAAAAAAAATATTTTTATAAGTAATTTTTTTTTTTCATTAATAAATATAATAAATTAACAGTTCATATTTTAAATAAGCAATGTTATTTATTTTTAAAAATTGAATTATGTGGCAAAAGCAAGAGTGAAATTACATAAAACTTGAGAGGGACAAGCATTTTTCATAAGTCACTTTTAAAAACATTTATATCTTAAAATATTTTATTGATTTTATAAAAAAATTTATGCTAGAAATATTTAAGTCTTCTTTATGTTAAACATTGCTTCAATTTGTATTGCATATAAACATTAATATATGCTTCATTTTTCCCTTTTTTCCTCTGGGACAGCAAATGTAAGCAAATTTTGAAAACGGCCCATTAAACTTTTCACTAAAATGTATAAAAAGGATGCTATACTGTAGGGGAGACCAGGACTGGTTCAAACAGGGGCAGGTTAAAACAAATGCATTTAAACATCTAATTTTATTCGTAAAGAAATTTATTTCATAGAAGGCATAAAATAATGTTAACCTACATTATACGTACGAGAGGAAAGTTTCTGTCAACAGCTCTGTACTTAAAAAGAGAAAACTATTTTTAAGAAGGGCAAGTAAATTTTCCAAGCTTCATAAGATATCACATTTTGAGAAGTGTAGACTAATTAAAGGTTTTGATTTATAAAGTGTTTACTCACCTGTCTTTAAGAGCACACATGCAATGCTACTGGTACTTAGCGTCTTGTTTAGTTAAAATGGCGGATTGGGGCAGGTTGAAACTAAAGGAACGAGTGGTTTAAACTGTGTTTCATTCCCTCAATGTGCCCTCTATCAAGGCTTATGCCTACTTGAGGTTAGAAAACTGGTATATCAATATACAACAAGAAATATTGTGCTTGTTCCTTCATCATGGATCGTTGCTGAAGCTGATTGGTTTACCGGATATCTAAAAAGGCAGATAACTTTGTCCATTAGAACTCACCAAGCAACTAGTTTAGCTCGAGCTACCATCCTTAATCAGCACGATGCCAAATTGTTTTTCGAAAATTAATCTCGAGTCTTGGAAAACATAACGTTATGAATTTTTCCACTGAGGCAATGATGGCACAGTTTTTAAGATAAAAACTACTATTTATTCACTTCAGAAAACTCACAAAATTTATTTAAAGGCAACAGTGTAATCACTCTCAAGCTTCAATACAAGCTTCAACAAAAACAACTTCGAATACAGCGATTATCCAAGCTCACTCCAATAGGTAAACAAAGCAATCAGCTTTCATCGAAGTCTGAAGTCAATCTGAAAACTTTCCCGTTCTCCAGTCTTATTTATGCAGGCACGAGAGCACATTCCCGAAACATCCAGCCAACATGACAAATAAAAGAAACATCTGGAAATTTCTCGAATGCTTTAGGTATTGCCACCTTTTTCTAACTTATATTATCGCTGTTAATAAATGAAATAAGATAAAATAAATTACAATAGAATTTCAAAATAATACGTCACTATTTACACTATATACAGACAATTTGTGCAACATTTTCCCCTTCTTAAAGACTGCACGTCCCAGGCAGTGAAGTCCTTAAGAGGAAAGGCCATTCAATCACTTCTACCATAATATGGGGCTAGCCTATTGTAATGTACCACTCTAGGTTTACAGGAAGGTGTCCGTTGAATCCTTGCCAAGACGTTGCTGATCTTCTTAAGGACCCTTCCCAGTTCGTCTGGAGCTTAGGGGAGAGTCCTTTCCGACGTTTAGGATTCCATAACCACACCATGTCACCTTCCTGGAATGAACGGTCCATGACCTTGGTATCGTAGCGGATTTTCATGCGCTCCGTCATGATGTTGATTCTCTCTCTGGCGAACCGATGTATGGCTTCCAAACGTGCCTGGAGATCATCGAGATACTGGACAGGCGAGGAAGGACTGTTCGGTGGTCGTCCAAAGAGGAGGTTGCAGGGGAGCCAAAGGTCTCTTCCAAACATCTTTAGAGATAGAGAAAATCCTGTGGTCTCGTGAGTTGCACTCACAAATGCCAACAGAAGCGGTGAAAGTTTCTGATCCCAATCTTGCTGGTTACATGATTTTGGGATTGGTTGTTGATGAGAGAAAGCAGGTGTTCCAGATTTGAACTCCGTTTTAGATGAACGTCGTCTACTCTCCGGACATGAACTTCCGGAAAGAGCGTTCCCATTCCCATTCAACCTAATATCATCTTCAGTAAGCTTATCTATGATTGCGTCGGAATCATCCACGGTTGCAACTGATAGATCCTGGGACCTCCGTTCGATGCTTACAACAGGAGCGTGGGTGCCGATTTCCTCTTCACTAACTTTGTAAATTCCCACACGAACCACTTCCTGGGAGTGTTTCATCAACGTTGCTTTCTTCGGTTCTCTTTCTGGGGCTGGGGAGGTACTTTTCATAGATATGGACTCTGTCTCTCCAAATCTGGAGATCCTCGCAAACTCTTCAGCATTCTCTATGACATTGTCTTCATGAGCCATAATTCGTTATGCACACAGGTCTTTCATGTCTAGATCGTGCAAAGGAACTTCGTCTCTCCATGTTTGCAGCTTGCTTTTCTCAAAATTCAGCAGAATCCCATTTTTTCTTCAAAAAGTCTAGTCCGAGAATGCACGGATCTACAATTTCGGCAACATAAAAGGTGTGCTTGTAGATGCTAAATCCCAAGGCAATGTCCACTTCCAATTTCCCGTGCAAGGAGATACTGCCACCAGACATAGTTTGTAGCGAAACAGAGGGTGCTGTGTAGAGGAGTCGGCTGTTCAGGCGACGAGCCACGTCCATCCTTACGATCGTTACATTTGCTCCAGAATCGAAGATTAGACGACATGGAGTTCCGTTGATCTCCCCCTTCATGAATAAACCATGGTTTCCTCATTGACGGGAAGAAACGTGGAAACAGCTGGTCGGGGCTCCACTTGTTCTACATTGCAGCTTCTGCCCTGCGAGATGGCATCTTCTTAGATTCAATTGTTGAGATTCCTTGATAGTGTTATCTCTTCTCTTTTTCAAATCAAGGCAGTTACGTCGTAGATGCCCTTTCCGTTTGCAGTGCCAGCAAATGACTTGTCTTTCGATCCCTGGCTCCGAGATAGCTTCTCAACGTTCTATCAATTTTGCTTTCCAGTTCTCGAAGCTTACTGGTGACAAGGTCAGAAGAATCCACGGCTGATGCACCACACACATATCGCCGGTCTTTTCCAGAAGCTAGCTGAGCGGCTTCCACTCTCATGGCATACACGAGGGCGGACTTCAGGTTTTTGTTTTGGGATAACCTTACCGCCTGCTGCACATCGAGATCTTGAATAGCTTCGATAAAATACTGCAGAGAAAGATCGTCTTGCACATCCGTGGGACAATCTGGAAACGCTCAAAGAGATGCTGCGAGATGGAATGCTTTCGAAGTATCGTCCCATCCATTCGCCGAAGCAATCATTTCAAACTGTGTTTGATAAACGTGCCAAGACGACCTCCCATCAAAAGTGGCCACTTTGATGTTGGAACGTGGCGCAATAAAGGGAGTGGAAACATTATCCCAATTAAACGTTGCAACGGTCACAGCTTCGCAAGTTTCTATTTTTTGCAGTCTTTCTTCTACAGCATCCATGCATTTTTGTCTAGCTCTTCCTTTAAGATGGAAACTTTTTCTTCGATTTCATTCCTCACAGTCACAAGATCTTCTTTGACTTCCGAAATATCAGCCTTCATTGACTGAAGGACATTTTCCATGCGCTCTATAAATCCGTCAACAGACGCAGAAGTCGATTCTTGTTTGGAGGCTAAAATTTTAATGTCCGACGATGTTGCTTCTTGACGGGCTTGACCAGCGGCAATTGTAGCGGCGGTTGATTCTTGTCTGGCTTTCATTCCAGCAATCATTTCCATCAACTGCTTCATTTGGTCTTCTATCATTCCTCTAGTAGTCGGCATTCAAGATGACTGAACCCCACTTCTGACACCACTGTTATGAATTTTTCCACTGCAGCAATGATGGCACAGTTTTTAAGATAAAAACTACTATTTATTCATTTCAGAAAACTCACAAAATTTATTCAAAGGCAACAGTGTAATCACTCTCAAGCTTCAACAAAAACAACTTCGAATACAGCAATTATACAAGCTCACTCCAATAGGTAAACAAAGCGATCAGCTTTCATCGAAGTCCGAAGTCAATCTGAAAACTTTCCTGTTCTTCAGTCTTATTTATACAGGAGCGAGAGAACATTCCTGAAACAACATCCAGCCAACTCGACAAATAAAAGAAACATCTGGAAATTTCTCGAATGCTTTAGGTATTGCCACTTTTTTCTAACTTGTATTATCGCTGTTAATAAATGAAATAAGATAAAATAAATTACAATAGAATTTTAAAATACGTCACTATTTACACTATATACAGACAATTTGTGCAACAATAATTTTCAACTGACGACATATATAACATAGATGAGACAGAAATAACTAGTTCATTGCCCAAACAAAATTATTTCCAAAAAGGTATCAAGGAAGTGGGATCTATTACCTCAGCCAAACATGGAACTCCAGGGACCATCGCGATAGATATTTCTGCGACGGGAAGTATATTACCATTGATATTTCTGTTTCCTAGGGTTATGTTCTGAGATCATTTTATTTTAAGTGGGGTACCAGAATGTGTAGGGTTGGCTAATCTTTCAGGTTGGATGAAGGACACAGAATTTATTGTCTTTTTGAAAATTACATTTCAATATCGTGGTGCACACTAGAAAAGCCTGTTTTAGTAATTCATGATAATCATGAATTCCACCTTTCTATCAATATCATAGATAGATTTGAGTAGAGAAAACAATATTGTTCTCTTAAGCTTTCCACCACATTGCTCACACAAACTTTATCCACGCCATCATGGTGAAAAGTGTTTCAACCAGCCCTGGTCTCCTCTATATAATGAAATAATACAAATAGGTTTTATATCCATCACCTGCACTATCATTTGTAATTTAGGAAATATTTTTTTACAAAGTAACAGACCTGACATTGGGTAATAATAGATTAATTTAATTCTTAGTTTTTAGTGGATATATATACATTTGTAACGTTTTATGATAATTTATTTTTATACTTTTTAAGTTTTATCATTTCTTTTTAAATCATGTCAGGTCTGTTCAGGTCATGTCAGGTAACAGACCAGACAATTCAATATTATAAATTTTTAGGGTGGGACCATGGGCAAACTATTTAGGCTTTAGACACAATGGTTGAAATATAGTTTGCAAATATACTTTGTATGTATATGGCAAGCAGTTAATAAAGCTACACAAATTAACTTTAAAATATTGGTAGCAAACCTGACAACATACAAAAAAAAAAAAACTCATGTTATCAAAACCCTAATATTTGGTAACAGACTTGACTTTTTTTAATTGTTCATTTTTTAGCCTACTTTTAGCTACAATTACATATAACAGTGCTTATCCACTTACTAGCAATGTATTTTAGGGTTATGCAGTAAATGTACAATTAGGGATGCTTGACCCAAGGCAAATAGGGATACTTGACCAAAAATAGGGATACTATTCAAATGTATTTGGCAGATTTAATTATTGATTTATTTTATTCTTCTTACACCATTTTGTCAAGTATCGTTAGCTGCCATCAATATTGCATGAGCTAACAGTATTATAATTCCATCCACATTGTTTTCTCAGACAAAAACCATTAAGTGTATTAGATCAGTTTACTATCCTTTTAAATGATTTTATAATGTTCAATGAACAAATCACCTGACGATACACAAACCCAACCAAATTCAGGCTATTCTTCATCCACCTGAGTTTTCAATGAAAAATGATAGAATTACAAATTCAGGGATTTAATGTGTATTTACATTTGTAGTTAAATAAATAGTTATTTTCTTACTCTTGAACTCGTATAAGAAAAGAAATAGCTTTTTAAGACTGCTAATTATTTTTAGTTATCTACAATAAAAATTAAAAATGGACACCATATTAACATTATATTGCTAATAAAAATTCAAAGTATTGATCTCATTGAACAAGAATAAAAAAGAGTTAATATTGGACTTATCAATGAGAGTTATGTTGTTATTATGTAAAAGTGTTGTATTTATAATTTTAAATTGTTTACTCCCAAATATATGACTTGGGTCAAGTATCCCTAAGGAGCGAGTCAAGTTAGACTTGACCAAAGTTGAAGCTTTTTATATATCATATTTTACCACCTTTACAATTAATACTTCAGAGAGATATTCATAAATATTGTGCAATACTTTGTGACGGTGCATCGCACGTCACTCTTCCCAATGCGCATGTCTTTAACGCATTCACCTGTAGTTAGTCTTTTGACCGGTAGGAGAGGCACGGCACGGCGCATGTGCGGACCTGCGACCGCCGCTATAAAACCGGCAACTTGAGGTGTAATCCTCAGTTTCGTAGTTTCGAATAGTTTCGTAGTTTTGTACAGTTTCATAGTTTTATACAGTTTTGTAATGTTATAGTTTCGCGTTTAGTGTTCGTCTCGTCTATTTTTTTGTGTGCAGTTATGTTTAACACGTTGCAGTACCTGATATGTTGCACTTTTGATGCTCTCATCTACCGACGTCTTAATCCAGCTACCACGGTGAGCGGTATTGTTTTCATTTAATTGTGCTTGCATGTTTCCCCATCCTCCCCAGGTACCAGTCTGTGTGTTTTGTTGCCGTAACCATAAATGTGTTGAAAGTAAAAATAAAAAGATACTTAAGCGCTACTAAAAGTCTTCTCATTTAGTGGACATATTTTGGAGTGTCATAAACTGGCGTCCGCGACAGGATTAAACTGGCGTCCGCGTCATAAACTGGCGTCCGCGACAGGATAGTCATAAACTGGCGTCCGCGACAATTGGGTATAACTTTTTGCGATGTCATAACCTGACCGCGACTTTAGTATACCTAAATTTCAAGTCTTTTTTTTTTCAACACAACGGCACGGACAAGTCTGGTTTGGGTGGAGGGGAGATATAACGCACATTGAAAAGTCTGTGTTTCCTTCTCCGTACAGGGTGTCCACAGAAAAGTTATTTTAAAATTCCCTGATATTTCCCTGATTATTCCCTGTAACACCCAATATTTTCCCTGATTATAAGTTATCGACAATATATATATAAATAATAAACTTTCAAGTAAAACAAAATTCAAATTCACCATCATAAAGAAAATTACGATGCATGTACTGTTTATCTTTACACATTTATGACACAAATACCAAATTGCTTCATTTAGTGTAGTGTATGTATAGTGTACCTGCACTGTGCATGTGCAATTATACTTTAAAATCACACTTTTTTTCATTACAATCTAATCTCAAGAAAAGAGGACTCTAGTATTAAATTTCAGATTTAATAAGCTGTTTTCTTAAGTAAAATTTTAAAAATAAAGACAAACCATAAATCATGTCAAAATGGATCAAACACACACATTTAACAAATACTCTATATATTATATTAACTATTTTTGTTTTCTGAATACTTGAAATTGTAATCAAATTTTAAAAATCAATAATTGCTTTAAAATATTTTCGTAAAGTAAAATTTTTATATTTTATGAATTATATATCAATTTATGTATTTAAAAAAAAAAAAAAAAAAAAAAAAAAAAAAAACTGTCTTCAAATGTAGTTGGATTGGGGGAGTTACACTATTTTCATTGGCTTTTTAGTTTGCATAATTTCGTTGTCCAAATTGTTCAATTTCATTATATGCATTATTTGAAATTTTCTTTTTTGTTTAAGATCAGCTGCAACCGCTTGTTTAAGTACAATACCCAAGCAAAATTTTTACAAAATAAACACATTTTCCCCAGACAATTAATTTTAAACAATTATACATAAAAAAAATTGCTTTAACTTTAAACTATTACTTACATCTATAGTTAAAATGTGAAATTGTTTTTCAAGTTAAAATAAACAATTTTACATTCAGTAGCAGTTAAAATGACAATTTAAAATAAGGATACATAAAAAAAAAAACTGGGATGATTTGGATTAATTTCTTGTGCAAAATTAAATTAAAATTCTAATCATTCATCATTAATTCAAACCAAACGGTGAAAACGATCCTCACATACACACTAATAACGTACATAGCGGCTTTCACATCAGTGGAAGTCTAGGCGAATGACACCAAAACGACGTCGTGAATCTCACCAATAACTTCAGTTAAAACGGCTTAAATCTAAGTGAAAATTACAGCTACTTCAACGTAAATATCGTTGATAGCGGTCGCCGTACGGGCGCAAGTCTCGACAATTATATTAAACCAACAATCGGCAAAAATGCCCGTACCGGTACAGGCAAAATGCCGATTGTTGCCGAGATTCCGTGATTGTCAGACTTGTAAGTCCAACAAAATTGTAATGCAGATTTGTATCGATCTCAGGAATGATCAAAATTTCAATTAAAAGAAAAAGTCGAAATTCGCGTTTTAGTTGAACTGTACTATGTCCGACAGATGCAAACCTCTGCAATAATGTCAGTAACTATTATTTTCGAGTAAGACTCGACGAAAATGAGTATCACACAGCAACGTAATAACGGCGATAACGCTCGCCATAATTACAGGAATAACTGCCATTTCATCAGCGTAACGTTCTGTAAAATGGCTATAATATACCAATGTAAATAATTCTGATAGAGTCTAACATTAGAGAAAAATAAGGTGGGAGGGGATAATAATTCCATCGGTGGTTTGGGGAAGACTGAACGCATGCAGGTTCCATGATTGTCAGGAAATTTTAATCTCCGCGGGATCAATGAGAAATTTGTGGGAGGAAAGTTGGTTGTTTTCAGATTATCTGGCGCCGTCAGCAAAACGAGGGCTATAATGCGCCGAAACATTCGTCATTTGACAAGCCAACATACATTTACAAACACCCATGCCATACGCGGGACTCAAACCCGCAACCTCGCGGTCTAGAAGCTAGCACGCTAACCACTATACCATTTGGTCGGCTGTGGGAGGAAAACTTTGATAAATAAGAAAAATTCACGAAAGCAGAAAGATCGGCAGAAGCAATTACATCCCTGCATTAAGGCAAAAATGACCATCACACCAACGTAAATATCAGCGTTAGCATCCAATATGTCGATGGAAATCGCTGAAATAGACGCGACTCTATCGACGTCACAATCTACGAAATTGACAATCACAAGCGTAAATCTCGGCGATATAGACCACTATTGAGGCGCAAACCTTAGAAGAGTGATTAATAGGGACTAAAATGAACATCACAAGAATGTTAATCTCGGTGAAAGCTCCCTTCTTAGCAGCGAAAATCTCGGCAATAACAAGCTTAACATCAGAGTAACGTTCGGCGAAACTAACCACCACACACCAGCATAAATAACAGCGATAGATGCTGGCAATCAGCAAGAAAAATGGTCATTACATCACAAGTTTGGGGAAATCTGAAAGTATGTAGGTTCCTTGATTGTCAGACAAGCAAGTAAACCCAATGAAATTGTAATGCAGTTTTGAATCCGTCTCAGGAATGATGGAAATTTCAAAAAAAAAAAAAAAAAAAAAATGCTGAAATCTAAAAAAGCAGAACTGTACCATGGCTGACAGGTGCAATCTCTGAAATAGCGCCAGGGACACATCACGAAAATGAGCAGCATGCAAGAACGTGTATCTTGCCCTCTATAATCACGAAAATATCGGTCATTTTACCATCGTAACGTTCAGAAAAATGACCATCAAATATCAAAGTAAATAATGCCGACTACTATAATATAAGAGAAAAATGAGGAAGAAATGTAGTCATTCCATCGGCGATTTGAGGCAAATCTGAAAGCAAGCAGGTTCAGTGATTGTCAGGAAATTTTAATGCGAAAAGTTACATGGTCGGTCTTGCGGTCCGAATTTTAGACGTTTTTTTTTTTTTTTAACTTTTTCTAATTTTTTTTCAAATTGATTTTTGTATTTTTGGTAACAGTGTATCTTTAATGATCAAAATTAAAAGTTTAATTTTAATTTCGGAAAATTCCTTTAAACTTTTTGACAAAATCCCTGATAATTCCCTGATTTTTCCCGAAATGCCGAATTCCCTGACTTTTCCCGATATTCCCGGTTTTCCCGATCTGTGGACACCCTGTCCGTACCTCGCCACAATTGCCACTGTGCTAGTATTTTTGTTGTTGTCATTTTTGGGAGATATTATTGATGTTTCGGTGTTGTGTTCATTAGTAGTTACTGTGTATAGTATTAAATTTATAAATTGAATTTAAGTTGTAAGATGGATACCTTTGATCAATATTTGGCATTTTGCGTTATTTCCGTCGGTATTTACTTGGTCTGCTGGTATAGGTTCAGGCAGGGGAATGTTGTTGTTGTACATGGTACACGGCATATTAGGAGTACTGAAAGGCCAGAGGTGGTATTTTCTGGTATGCCTGGTGAAAATGTATTTAATTTCATTTCAAATATCGAGGGTATTACGGGTTGGTTAACTGAGAAAGACCGAGTTGATTTTGCCATTTCTCGGCTACATGACAACGCTGTTCAATGGTTTGGTTCTCGCAATTTTGATGTTGAGTTTTTAAGTTGGGAAAAGCACAAAAACGAATTGTTGAGGCAGTATGATAGAATCTACAGTAGAGCGGATTTGGGAGATAAGCTAGTTGGGAGTTGTTCAGAATGTGAGGAACAGTGTGGTTCGAAAGCTTATATGCAGCTTGCTTTGCAGAAAATGGCAGTTAAGTCCATGGGAATTCTAAGAGGCGGTATGCAAGAAATCCGTTCGTTAAAGGACATGAGAGTCCGAGAGTGTAGGTTAGTTGGCTCGAACAATTCGAACTCTTGTAATAGACCTGAAGTTCCTGGTTTTGGAAGAGGACGAAGTGGTGGTCTAAATGCTCGACTAAACATTGATAACAGACGTGGTGGCCCTGATGGTAGAAATACTCGAAACACTGAACATAGCCTTCATCTGAGAGGTTTGCCTTTCAAAGCTGTGGAAAAGGATGTACTTGAATTCTTTGCGCCAGTGAAACCTATCGCAGTAAGGATCAAGTATGGGCGTAATGGTCGTTCTTCAGGTTATGCTGATGCTGTTTTTGCTACTTACGACGATGCAATGAGAGGAATGATAAAGGACGGGGGAAAGATTCAGCACCGCTATATTGAACTCTTCTTGAAATCTTGTCCAGTTCCTAGAGAGGATTATTGGAAATTGGCAGGTTTTGCGTGATAAGAAAGTTAATAAATAATTGGGGTTTTGAGTTTTTTTTGTTGTTGGGATTAGAAGTTTTTGTGGGATAGGGCGTCGTTTCGGGCTTTGTGGATTTCAATTTTTGGTATAAATAAGGTGTTTTTGAGATAATAAAGGTTGTAATGTTTTAATTAGGGTTTGGGACTTCGTTTCGGGAAAATGGTTGTAAAATTTTGCTGAGTTCATTGTGAATGGCAATACTGGAATATGGTACAGTGTTGTGTTAGGTTATTAGTTATTTTTGTGTCAGATTTAATTGTTGTTGAAAGTGTTGTGTAATTGTGTTTGTTTTGCATGGATTGTTTAAGTGTATGTGATTGGAATTTACAGTATTCGGTGTAGTTAGGTTCGAGTCGGGTAGTGTTTGTCTCTTGTACTGCGCAGAAGATTTTAGGGATTTGTACTCGACGTGGGCTGAGAGAGTTACTGGGTGTTCATCTTTTAAGTATTTGTGTTTGTTTGCTGGAAATTTTTCCTGGATATGTTGGTAGTAGTAAAAATTGTTAATTGGTAGGGTTCATGTTTTCTGGTTTGGTTACTTTGGCACAGTGGCAGGTTTTGTGTGTGACGGGGGGAGAGGGGGCTCAGTGAACCTCGCTCACCAAGTTTCGTAGTTTCGAATAGTTTCGTACAGTTTCATAGTTTTATACAGTTTTGTAATGTTATAGTTTCGCGTTTAGTGTTCGTCTCGTCTATTTTTTTGTGTGCAGTTATGTTTACCACGTTGCAGTACCTGATATGTTGCACTTTTGATGCTCTCATCTACCGACGTCTTAATCCAGCTACCTCGGTGAGCGGTATTGTTTTCATTTAATTGTGCTTGCAAGTTTCCCCATCCTCCCCAGGTACCAGTCTGTGTGTTTTGTTGCCGTAACCATAAATGTGTTGAAAGTAAAAATAAAAAGATACTTAAGCGCTACTAAAAGTCTTCTCATTTAGTGGACATATTTTGGAGTGTCATAACTTAATGAAGTAAAAATAGACATCATTTACACACCCATAAGTAATGTAAAATAAAAACTAAACGCCAAAAACAAAAAATTGGGTCAAGTATCCTTAGTTTCCCCCTATGAAGTTTTAATTATACAAGTTATTATAGGTGGTGCAGAACAAGGAAATCTAATACTGTAAAAAAAAAGCTTTTCAGAATTAGAAAATGCAAACAAAAAAAACCCACTACCATGTTAAATCTTATGAACAATTTTACAAACTCTTTATCCAAATTTTTGAAAAATGCATGAAGCAAACCACTTGCATCAATATAAAGTTTTATCTTGATTAAAAGAAAATATTTCTGAAGATGAAACAGTGTTATATATATATAAATAGATTTCAGCGAAAATTACAATCAGATTAGGAATTCTTGTTAAAAAAAACAAATTAGACACGGATACATCTCCAAAACATGTTTCGACAAAATAAGGGATGGTAACATTTTTATCAATTAAAGCTTCTGTCTTTTTGCCAATAGGGTTTTATATGTGTGTATTCTTTTCGTTTTTGCATCAGCCTTATCTTTGATTTCTTTGTCTTTTTCTGCTACCAGATCCAGAAAATTTTAATCTGTGATAACACCTTAGGTTACAGGGTCAAGATAATTTTGAAAATTTCAAAATGAACTGTTGGACATGTGAAAAAAACTAGTTGCCCAGCAAAAAAATTATTTACATGCACAATATTTTATTGCAAAAATGTTATTTTGCTGCTAGCTCTAAAGCTGGGAATTGAGTAAATTAAATAGCATTATGTAAGTTCATATAGCATAAAATTCAATATCAAAACAGAAACTCAGTTAACTTAAAAAAAGTAAACATATCAAAAATAGATCAGTTCTATTTAGAATATTTCTAATTGTACAACGCAGATAAAAGTTAAAATTGTCCTACACGTGCAAGATTGCCTCACATTTATCATGATACAACTAAAGGAAAAATTGCATGATCACAACTGCCAAGGCCTATCAATACTTATCCACATCAAATCATATATGGTTTCAGTCATAAGGCGGGAACAAAGAGATGTTTTTATATGATTAATGAAGCTAAAACCCTTTTCACATGCAGAGGTCATGATTTCAACCAATAAAAGGATGTTGGCCATGTCTTTTGGTTGTGTTTTAAGAAGGTATGCATAGACAGTAAAAGAGCATGATGATGCAGTTGCATTTAGAATTTGAAGTAAAAGTAGTCAATAATTGTGCTGTGCAACTGTGAAACAGGCTAGCAAGATTAGCTCAGAGCATTTCTGCAACAAATAATCATTTTGAAAATTTTGAACGATTTTAGCAGTTATTTAACCTAGGAACGGACATGCAGGATGTGAGATACCGGTGCCCAATTTTTATTCTATTTCTTGACCCCTCATTTAAAAGTGAAAAAGACTTGGTACACCTGAATGTAGGATAATGACCTTGGACAGGGCAGGTCAACATGCGAATTTTAAAAATAGAAATTCTGGTATTTAGTGTTTCGAGCATATTATACCCAGCATGCCCATCCATAGGTATCAACTTTTCAAAAAACATGGGGGGGCGAGTTTTGACGGAAGATGAAATTTTTCGAAAAATTATCGAAATCTATTAATTTTTCGAAAATCTAGGTATGACACAACTTCACATATAATACCAACAATAAACAGTTTTTATAATTAATTTGGAGAATGGAGGGAAAAAAAAGAGATAGTGTTACAAGAACAGGGTGTCCACAGAAAAGTTATTTTAAAATTCCCTGATTATTCCCTGTAACACCCAATTTTTTTCCTGATTATAAGTTATCGACAAAATATATATAAACAATAAACTTTCAAGTAAGAGAACATTAAAATTCACCATCATAAAGAAAATTACGATGCATGTACTGTTTATCTTTACACATTTATGACACAAATACCTAATTCCTTCATTTAGTGTAGTGTATGTATAGTGTACCTGTACTGTGCGTGTGCAATTATACTTTAAAATACCACTTTTTTTCTTTACAATCTAATCTCAAGAAAAGAGGACTCTAGTATTAAATTTCAGATTTAATAAGCTGTTTTCTTAAGTAAAATTTTAAAAATAAAGACAAATCATAAATCATATAAAAATGGATCAAACACACACACACACATTTAACAAATACTCTATATATTATATGAACTATTTTTGTTTTCTGAATACTTGAAATTGTAATCAAATTTTAAAAATCAATAATTACTTTAAAATATTTTTGTAAAGTAAAATTTTTATATTTTATGAATTATATATCAATTTGTGTTCAAATGTAGTTGGATTGGAGGAGTTACACCATTTTCATTGGCTTTTTAGTTTGCATAATTTCGTTGTCCAAATTGTTCAATTTCATTATTTGCAATTTTCTTTTTTGTTTAAGATCAGCTGTAGCCGCTGTTTAAGTACAATACCCAAGCAAAATTTTTACAAAATAAACACATTTTTTCCAGACAATAAAATTTTAAACAATTATACTTAAAAAAATTGCTTTAACTTTAAACTATTACTTATATCTATAGTTAAAATGTAAAATTGTTTTTCAAGTTAAAATAAACAATTTTACATTTAATAGCAGTTAAAATGACAATTTTAAATAAGGATAAAAAATAAAAACTGGGACGATTTGGATTAATTTCTTGTGCAAAATTAAATTAAAATTCTAATCATTCATCATTAATTCAAACCAAACGGTGAAAACGATCCTCACACACTCTAATAACGGACATAAGGGCTTTCACATCAGCAGAAGTCTAGGCGAATGACACCAAAACGACGTCGCGAATCTCGCCAATAGCTTCAGTTAAAACGGCTTAAATCTAAGTGAAAATTACAGCAACGTACAATGTAAATATCGGTGATAGCGGCCGCCGTACGGGCGCAAGTCTCAGCAATTATATTAAACCAACAATCGGCAAAAATGCCCATACCGGTGCAGGCAAAATGCCTGATAAGACGGTTCCGTGATTGTCAGACTTGTAAGTCCAACAAAATTGTAATGCAGGTTTGTATCGATCTCAGGAATGATCAAAATTTCAATTAAAAGAAAAAGTCGAAATTCACGTTTTAGCTTAACTGTACTATGTCCGACAGATGCAAACCTCTGCAATAACGTCAGTAACTATTATTTTGGAGTAAGACTCGACGAAAATGAGTATCACACAGCGACGTAATAACGGCGATAACGCTCACCATAATTACAGGAATAACTGCGATTTCATCAGCGTAACGTTCTGCAAAATGGCTATAACATACCAATGTAAATAATTCCGATAGAGTCAAACATTACAGAAAAATAAGGGGGGAGGAGATAATAATTCAATTGGTGGTTTGGGGAAGACTGAAAGCATGCAGGTTCAATGATTGTCATGAAATTTTAATCTCCGCAAAATCAATGAAAAAATTGTGGGAAAACTTTGATAGGTGGAAAAATAAGAAAAATTCACGAAAGCGGAAAGATCAGCGGAAGCAATCACATCCAATCACACCAAATCACAACAATCGGCAAAAATGAACATCACACCAACGTAAATATCAACGTTAGCATCCAATATATCAATGGAAATCGCTGAAATAGACACGATTCTATCGACGTCACAATCTACGAAATTGACAATCACAAGCGTAAATCTCGGCGATATGGACAACTATTGAGGCGTAAACCTTGGAATAGTGATTAATAGGGACTAAAATGAACATCACAAGAATGTAAATCTCGGTGATAGCTCCCTTCTTAGCAGTGAAAATCTCGGCAATAATAAGCTTAACATCAGAGTAACGTTCAGCGAAACTAACCACCACACACCAGCATAAACAACAGCGATAGATGCTGGCAATCAGCAAGAAAAGTGGTCATTACATCACAAGTTTGGGGAAGTCTGAAAATATGTAGGTTCCTTGGTTGTCAGACAAGCAAGTAAACCCAATAAAATTGTAATGCAGTTTTTAATACGTCTCAGAAATGATGGAAATTTCAACAACAAAAATGTTGAAATCAGTGTTTCAGCAGAACTGTACCATGGCTGACAGATGCAATCTCTGAAATAGTCAGTGACACATCACGAAAATGAGCAGCATGCAAGAACGTGTTTCTTGCCCTCTATAATCACGAAAATATCGGCCATTTTACCATTGTAACGTTCAGAAAAATGACCATCAAATACCAACGTAAATAATGCCGATAGATTACTATAATATAAGAAGAAAATGAGGAAGAAATTAAGTCATTCCATCGGCGATTTGAGGCAAATCTGAACTCAAGCAGGTTCAGTGATTGTCAGGAAATTTTAATGCAAAAAGTTACGTAGTCGGTCTTGCGGTCCGAGTTTTTGACGTTTTCTTTTTTTAAACTTTTTCTAATTTTTTTTCAAATTGATTTTTGTATTTTTGGTAGCAGTGTATCTTTAATTGTCAAAATTAAAAGTTTCATTTTAATTTCGGAAAATCCCTTTAAACTTTTTGACAAAATCCCTGATTTTCCCGAAATACCGAATTCCCTGACTTTTTCCGATATTCCCGGTTTTCCCGATCTGTGGACACCCTGCAAGAATCAGGGTAGGCAGCCCCCCCAGAATTTAAAAGTGGGGAGGCCAGCCCCCCCCCCCCCCTACTTTACGCCTATGTGCCCATCCATGCCACTTGGATATTTTCTGACGAGGCAGTTAGACATTTTGCAAATATAGCGCATCTTAATCTTATGTAATACAAAGAAATTAAGCATTTGAAACTTTGATTGATTCAGTTTCGATGGATGAGGATGAAGAAAAATTTGATTATGATGAAGAATATAATAGTAAACACGATTCATTAATTGATGATGATACAGATATCAGGGTTCCCACTCAAATCACAGAATGAAAATCAATGACTTTTAAGGACCTAATCAATGTTTTCAAGGACCTTTGAAAAAAAAATTTCAGGCATCATATCAGTAAATAAATTTTTAATAAAGTATATTCTGCCAAAAAAGTTACAAATTGGTGGATGCGTAATACAAATATGTCGGAAAATTTTAATACGGTGCAAATATGTGGCGGTCCAGTTGTATTTTTATAAATTTTGCAGTTAGCCACATAACATCTGCAAAAATTAAAGACTTTTAAGGACCTCTAAGTATTTTCAAGGACTTTTAAGCACCTCAAAGCATTTTCAAGGCCTTGAAAACAAGTTCAAAAATATTAAGCACTTTTAATGACCGTGGGAACCCTGGATATGGATGCCTCATATTCAACTTTTCGAAAAACTAAACATTGGCCGATGTTTATATAATTGAGGACTAGAAATGGAAAACGACCTAAGTACGAAAAAAATCGAAAATCTTTTTTTTTTTTTTGAAAAATGTCCTAAAGACCAAATTGAACAAAGAGGGAACGCCCCAAGTGAAAACTTCAGTAGCAATAGTTCAAAATCAATCTGGTACTTAGTCATATCTTTAAGTACCAGATGCGAGTGCTTTTCCTTTTTTGGCTCTCCTGAAAACTTTTCTATTTTGGACTCAAGTCGTTTTCCATTTCTAGTCCTCAATTGTTCTCAACTCAATGTTACAATGAAATGTGTGAGAATAATTTTGCTATCTACAAATATTTTGCCATCTCAATATCAAAGCAAACATGCTTTCCTGAAGCATTAAGGTTTGCAGCTAATCGATGATTACAGAGAGAATTGGAGAAGTGCCTTCAAAAGGTATAAAAGGAAAATTAAACCCAGAAAAAGAAGTGGGACTCCTAATAAGAAAGCATTCTACAGAAGATGTGTTGATCATTCAAATCAGGACCACAAGATACGATACACTTGCAAAAAATATATGCATAGAACATAGGCTTCAATTGGTAGAAAATGCACGAATTAATTGCCAATAACCTTTCTTCGCATTAAATATGTTACAAGATGTATTTTCTATTTTAATTTCGTTTTTAAAAAAATGTGCACGTCATTTTTTATTCTAAGAGGCGATGATGAACTTTAGGGTCATGAAATACACTGCGCGCCTTCTCCCGTTAGTTTTTTTTTCGCGCGCCTGCTCCTGAGCAAATATTTCCAAAATCTTTCAATTTTACCAACATTATTCCATTATACTTCCCACTACTATGTTTAATTAGTAGGTACGCAACATAAAAATCATCAAAAATGTAATCTGTTCATTTTGAAGCACTATTGTATATTTCTAAAAACACGTGTCTTTCAATTTCTCGAAAATATTGCATGCCAAACCACAAGTATTATCGAGGCAAAGGTTGATTAAAATATCAAACTAAACATACCTCTTCCAATAACTTGATCAATCTAGTGTAAAAATAATTTATTTACAAGCAATATCGATGAAACGAAATAAATTGTAAACAATGTTTTGGTATTTACTTTTCAATTTTCCGTTAATTCAGTTCAGTTCTCATCCTCATCAGAGTTGCCAGATGAAAAAAGTAAAATAATGCCAAATGGCTAAAAAAAAAAAAAGCTTAAAATTTTATAATATTTTTAACATTTTTTTTCTTTCTTCAATTTCATTCTTTTCTCAGTTGAGGTACCAATAATACCCTTTTGTCTCTATTTAGGTAGAAGAGACATCTGATGAGTGTGCAAATGACATCAAATCCAAATAAAACATTTAATTGTTACATGAATTTGATTTCTATACGAATAAATATTTAGAAACCGTGAATTGTGGAGCTTTACAGAATACCCGTTTTACTACTCAACTAGATTCCTAAATATTATTAAAAAAAAATTATTATTAGAATGTGTAACAGATATCCATATATTAATTAATATTAGGTCTCGCCAATAGAGGGCGACACGAACCAGAGGATTCCCTATCGTAGATTCTAAACCCCTTTATACTTTTGTCAACCCCAATAAGAATAACCAAAGAACTTAAAACTATAAGAAGGCAAGCTTCGCCGATACGTAAGTGCTGCCATCTCGCGGATTTCCCAAGTTGAGAGCACAAAACTTTCGCCAAATTGCTCCGATTTCCAGACATGCGCAGAGCTTTATTCTTACTTTGGCGATCGTGCTTTTTAAACAAACAGGGAGAGTTTCCGTATTCCTGTCCGCTTGGCGCGATTTGCGATTGACTTGCAAAACTGGTTTCCGCTGCTCCGTTTCACGCCAAGTCGTTTCTCCCCGCTACTGGTAGTTGCTAGAGTTCGCACGGCTCCTCGTGATGACCAATTCTTTTACAAGAGATCGATTCTCACTTTCGATTCTTTCTAAACAAGAACTAATCGTCGAATCACAACTTTGGAACATTTCAAGCAGGTTTACTTACTTACAAAAACTAACGTAGTGCCATCTAGGGATGGCATGGTTAAATAATAACAATATATTTGTTATAATTAATGTTAATTTAACAGAATGAATGTAAATAAACATACAATTTATATAATGTGTGATATGAATTAGGGAAGAATATATATTTTTAAAATATAATTCTTTATATATTTATTTTCTGATATTAACTCTTCCTATTCTAACTTTTCTCTATTAACATTTTTAATATAAATGCTATTTAATATTGATATTTAATGTATTTTTAACGAATAACAGGTAATTTCTAAACGAACAACTTTAAAAAATTTGCTTAGTGTATTTTTATTTTTTAATCACAGACCGCTAATCGTAGTACAACTTCTTAAAAATAAACATTAATTTATATATCCATTTTGGGAAAACACATTTGTCTTGTGTATAATCCAACTTTAAGTTAAATAATTATCTGAATTTCTTGACTTGTAAAATTTCAGATTTACTTTTAAGTAGTTATTTAAAAAATTTGCTTAGTGTATTTTTTTTTTTTTTAATCACAGACAGCTAATCGTAGTACAACTTCTTAAAAATAAACATTAAATTATATATCCATTTTGGGAAAACACATTTGTCACATTTGTCTTGTGTATAATCCAACTTTAAGTTAAATAATTATCTGAAGTTCTTGACTTGTAAAATTTCAGATTTACTTTTAAATAGTTATTTAAATAATTATTATGTATCTGCTCTTTCACTGTATTTATATCATATGAAAAAAAAGGGGAGGGGGAGGGGAAGCAATTAAGCCAATCGCCCCATCATCAAGTAGGTAATATGGGATATAAAGTCATTTGTTAAATATTTGACAAGTATTTTTTTATACCATTTTTCTCCACATTACCGATGGACTAACTGGATATTTCAAGTAAGTTATTTTTTCAGTGATAAAACTTCGATTTAGACACGGTCCTTCTGGTTTTGGGAGAATTTACTTTTCCCAAAATCTTATATTTATGATCAAAATATTTAGTTATGCATGCTTTCCGATAGTTCATACTAAAATTCAATCTTAAGTAAAGAAAGAATTGATAAATATGCCGAGTAAACTTGATACCATTTGTATTAAACTTTTAATTAACTTGGGTAAAAAAAACGTTTCTTTGTGACCTTTATTAGAAAATAAAGGATATACTTCATTAAAAATTGTAATTAAAAAAAATCCCTCCCAAAACACATGCGCTGGATCAAAATAAAAACGTTCCTTAAAACCATTGATATTAAAAAATAAGCATTGCTATTACAATTATACTTATTTGTTGAAATTTTTAATTGCAAGCAACAGAATATAAAAAGTAACTTTAAAATAATCCAATATTTGAATGCTTATCCATTCAAATACGGACAATTCAAAATTTTATACTTTGCGATTTGCAACGAATGTTCTAGTTTTATTTTGTTTGACTATAAAACTCTTAATTTTAATCAAATGTTTGATATTTACACGTATAGCTAGCTATACAAGACATGTAATTGTTAATTCGAGCCCCTTCTTTTAAATCCTTTCATTATGTTTGTCGATGGGAACGGAATCTGAGAAGGCCTAATTAGCTTGCCGTCATCAATACGGGCTGAAACTTGGCAAATATGTTCGATGTCGATTACAAAGCATTCTATCCAATTTCGGAACTGTTACTATCACTAAAAGGTTGCTTTTACGGAATACTAATAAACGAACTTGCCGTCATTCAATTTTTTTTTTTTTTTTTTTAAAGCATTGAACCGACCGTTGTTGAAACTCTTTCCTGTTGCCAATTTTTTTTTAATTAATAAATAAATAATAAAATAACTTTAATCAGAATAAATAAATGGTATTTGGATTGGATGTGATAGCATAAATTTGCGTACATTTTTAATAAATAAATTTTGAAATGTAGTTTGCCGCACATTTTGTTGATAGAAATGTTTTTGATATATGTGCTGTGTTAATGAATATAAAAATTGACAAGGCATACCAAGGATTTTTTTTAAAAAAAACTCTGCTGTTATGGGTTACATTATCTACTACTCACAAGCTACCACTGAATGTGAAGTAAATATAGATTTAAATATTATCCATCTAAAATTAATCCCTAAATAGTAATAATAACAACATTTTATTGGAAAATCTAATCTATATTTTTGAAAAGAAAAGGTATAAACAAAACCGCTTCACATCTTTTCATGATCACCCCTCCCCCCCTCTCCATCTCCTTCTCTCCCCAACAAATTAACCTAAGCTTCACAACGTATGATTTAGCCGGCATTTATTAAAGTTTTGCTGTATCTTCTTTTAAATCCCAAACACTGATTGCCATGCAACTTCTTAAAAATAAACATTAAATTATATATCAATTTTAGGAAAACACATTTGTCCTGTGCGTAATCATAAGGCGCTTTTATGTTTAAAAATTATCTAAATTTCTAGACTTGTAAAATTTCAGATTTACGTTTCAATAGGTATTTTAAAAACTACTATGCATCTGTTTAAAAAAAATAGGGAAAAAATATATAAATATGATTAAATACTTATATTTATGTAAGAAAGTGTCCAAGTAATCCAATCACCCCATCATCAAATTGATAATATGGCATTTAAAGTCATTTGTTACACATTTGACAAGCAGAGCCTTAGATGCCTGAAACTGGGTGAAATCTTGTTTCACTACTTCCCCTTCTTTTTTTTTGTGTAACTTGTTATATGCATTCAATCAAATCTTTGACCATACCCCCCACCCCCCTTAAAAAAAAAAAAAAAAAAAAATCCTGGCTACTGGCTTGTTGACAAGTTGGTGTGTTTTAGATAAAGAAAATATTTATTCTCTCTCGCTCTCTTCATAAAAAATTATATTTTCCTTAAAAATTCAACAGTTTCCCCTACCTTACAGATCGACTTACAAATATTTCAAGAAAGTTATTTTTTCAATGATAAAGCTTCGATTTAGACACAATCGCCTTTAGGTATTAGGGGAGTATACTTTTTCCCAAAGTCTAAAGTTCGTTATTTTTTTTTATATTAGTCATTTGTATTCAATTAGCATAATTGTTCCGATAGTTCACATTAAAATTCATTTTTAAGTAAAGGAAGAATTTTGAACGAATAGCTTAAATGATACTTAAAAAGAATTATTTAAAATACCGGGTGAATTTGTTTCCAATTGATTTGAACTTTTTTAAAACTTAGGTAAAAAAAATTTCTTTACGACATTTATGCTCATTAAAACTCTCAAAAATTAACTTTAAAAGAATTCAATATAAGTTTTACGTAATTATTACGTAACGATTAAAAGTATATTATTCATTGTATTAAAAATAATTACATGTTTTGCATTTAAATGAAGAATTGTGTGGTTTTACAATCTGAAAATGTTTTATCAATTTTTTTTATCTTTGTACTTGGAAGACTTTGTTCGGAAGCGATTCACTTCCATAATATTTAAGTAATACTGTTCGGAATATGTTTAAGAATTTATTTTAAATCTCGATTAAAAATAAAGTTTAAAAATATGTTCATTAAAAAACTTATTTAGTAAAACAGTTAAGATACAAAATAGCCTTAAAAAGCTTTCTTTTTCTAGAGTAAAGCTTTCACATTAAATGGTAATGGGGATAATACATTATAATTATTTATCATTCATTCAGTTTGGTGATTATTATCAGGAAAGGAATTAATACTGTATGATTACTTTTTTTAACTCATTTTCATCCATAGCGACAATATCCCCCCTTCCCTCTCCCCTGCTCCACTCACCCCAGCAAACAGACACGCCCATTGTTGACTGTGTCCTCGAAGATAATCATTCACCCCTTCTTTGTACTGCAGAGAACACAGGCACAAAGACTTAGACCAGCTGGCGTCAAGAATTTCAGATTTGTTTCTTAGAAACCTATCACTAACAGGTAACAGGGCCAGAGCAAACAGTTTTGACGCCCAGGGCAAAAAGGTAAAATGCCGCCCCTTTATAACAAAAATTAAAAGCTTACGCTTAGTAGTAAAATAAAAAGTGAACCAAAAAATTTGTATTAAAATTTTGAAGCTTTGATTTGCAAAAAATACTAATTTTTTGATTTATGACTTTGGCACTAAATTGAAATTAAAGTTGCACAGAAAAAAGAAAAGACACATATCTAGTATATAATTATAAAATGCATATATTAAAAAGATAGTAAGATAAATTATAGAACCACTAAAAATAAAAACCTAATTATTAAAAATAATCAAGGATAGACCATCCTAGTTTTTGTGCGGTTAATTACTTTCATTCAACTTATTTTCTGTCACAAATGAGCAGAACAAATATCTTAGTTGGGCATTTCAAATTCATTCCTTCAGCAGCGAATTATAGTATGACTTACAGCATTAAACTTTATGAGCCTAGTAATAAAATAAAAAATATCGATGTGTAACATTCATATTGGGTCTCTGATCCAGGGGCGGATTTAGAGGTCAATCAAGGGGGGTGCGATTATGACCGCGAGTGTTTCCAATCGCGGTAATAATTTTTTAACTTGGAAGAAGGGGGGGGGGGGGTATCATCAATTAGTATGATACTACTAGGGTTCAATGAAAGATAAAAATTAGAGGGTTTGAAAATTCTCTAAATAGATAGATTTCAATTATATCCAACCTGTACTTTAATATAAATTTTGAGATTAGTTTAACATAACTTTATATTTTCTTTTATAAATATGATTTAAAGAGAACTTAAATTAGGAAAATGTACTCAAAGACCATCTTAAACCGTCAACACACAAATCCATTTAAAAAAAATGCAAAAAGCAGATTTACATTATCTGAAAATTAGTTTAAATTTCTGCATTATATTCAAATAAAATTCCAAACTAAATTAGTTACAGCAGGTAAAATTGCAATAATAATAATAATAATAATGTTCATATAACCATAGGACCTGCTTTTTCATCACAAGTAGCAACTCAAATCGGTTAGATATTGTGTCTCATATTAGACATATTATCAGTCATATTACCATCAAGTTTGATTCACACTTACAAAAACACATTTGAAATTAGAATGAAAAAATTAAAAAAAAAAAAAAAAAAACATTTAAAAAGATTTTAACATTAACTGATTCAAATTATTTGTATGCCATTGGTATTGTTTCTAATATTCCAGTCAATCATATTTAAATAATCAATCATACAAAACAATTTTAGCTTTTATTTAACAGAAGAAATGAAAACTGCCAAAAGCTGCGAATGCGCAATATTTACAAATTTGCAATCAAAGACAATGGCGGATCCAGCCGGGGGGCGCCCCCCCCCCCCTCAGGTGGAGTCTTTTTTTACAATTTACAGAAATAAATAATAATAATAATAATAATTATTTTTTTCCCAAGTTTTTTTCGATAAGTTCACGCAACAATTATATTTTAACCTTAATCTAATTTCCGAAAAAAGCAACAACAAAAAAAGGCTTATTTTTGTACCAAGGTTCTATTTATAACCTTCTCTCTTCCCATTCAAACGGATGTTGGAAGACTGTACAAGTATTCAAACCTCCACCCTCTTGACCTTGAAGTTATCTTGGACCCCTGATACCCGATCCCTTTTCTGTTGAGTGGGAGGAAGAGATTTTGACTCACATGAGTAATGTCCAACGCCAACCAGGGGAAATAAAGAATAACTATTTGGGTTACCCCGGAAATGGCCACCCCCATTCAACTGGACATGGTAACAGGCTAAACTTAAAACTTTTGAAAGAAAGGAAGAGGAAGGTTATTTATTAACTGCATAAGAACTCATCCAGCTCTAATTTCTGCTTCGGCTTGTAAATAAGCGTCATATTTGAATTTCGATTAACAATCCTCTCTTGCACTACACTGAAAAGGTATGGCGATTGTTTTTTTTTTACATAAAATAGACTTATAAACAATTTTGTAAGAAGTATTATCTGTACTGTGTAAAGTAGCACTACAGTAGCAGAATTAATTATTAAAAAAAATATTGCTTTCAAACCCTGTACGAAATTAAACGAATGAATTAACAAAATAAATGTGTATGTTTTTTACGATAATTTGAAAAGTTTTGTACACATATTTACCTGGACATGCTTTCAATTTTTTTTTTTTTTTTTTGTTATTGCAGAAGTAATGCAAGAAATATTGCACTTTATAAGTAATTATAACGCTTACGGTATAATATATATACATACTTTTAGAGAAGGCTAAGATCACTCTAATTTTATTCTAAGCTTATTTTTCCAAAACATATTTTTTATGAAACTTCTGATTCTTGTTCAAAAGTTTCGTGAAAGAAGTAAAATGATATTGCAACTCAAAATGAAGTTCTTAAAAAGTTTTAAATACAGTGATTCTCCTACAATCTCTCTCTTCCAGTTAAAATTGAAGAATTGGAACAAAATATTTAAGTATGCGATGTTTTTTTAATTTGTCACGGATTGATATAATTTATCTATTTTGTTTTAATTATTTAAAAAAAAAAAAATGCCCAGTTTGGCGATTATTCTAAAAAACGCCGCTGAAACGGTGAAAATTGTGATATATTTTTCAATAAACACTGCATTATCCTTTCTTTTAAGTGCAACAGAGCAGAAACAGTTGTTGATGGGCGTTCGCATTATCTCATTTCTACGGAGGTGGGAATGATTAGAACACCTTTACAGGCATTTTTATAGCGATTTTAATCAAAATCGTTAAAACCATTTTTTGATAATCGCTGAAAAAAGTAATTTTTTCAATATCAGCTACTTAATGCACATGTGCAATTTTGACGAAAACCGTAATGCCAGGTCTCGTGGTTATCAATAACCTGTACATAAAAATTGAACATCGCATGTCAATCCGTTTTGGGAGTTATGCTGATAACTAACAGGCACAAACATTTTTTTGAACTCATCACGTTCCAAAACTTGTAGAAATGCAATAAAATCGATTTTTTTTTTACCGGTAATTGAAAGTAAAAAAAAAATAAAAAAATATGGATGTATAAAATCGCACAATATATATATATATATTAGTGCTGGTAAAATAGTAAATAAGACCATAAGAAAAACAAAAAAAATTAGTTCGTTGATCAAACTTGGCAAAAATGTTCTATATCTGTCATGAAAATGAATATTCAAATGAGTCCATAAAAATATCTGCAAAGAAGGGGTTTTTTTTGGGGAGGGGGGGGGGGGGTCAGGGGGTTTTGTAGCTGAAAAATTAATTTTGGCTGTGGGTAGCAGTGGCGGATCTAGGATTTTCCTGAGGGGGGTGGGGGCGCAACACCTGTGCCTTAGCCAGGATGAAATCAAATATTTTAAAAAAATTAAAAAAAAAAAAAAACTAAAAAAAAAACTATGCGTACTTAATACTAGTTACATCTTAAGTGGTCTCAATTTGAGAATATTTTAATAGAAGTATTACTTTGAGAATATTTATCCTTAGTACTAATATTTAATAAATTATGGTTTAGAAATAAATAATTCTAATGTTATTTTACATATCAAACCTATGCCAAGGTATCCTAATCTCGAGTTTTATCTGCTTTTTAATGAATAGAGTTAAACTTATGTTTCTTTAAGCAAGCCACTTACCCTAAATTATTGCAAAAACACTTTTAAAAATAATTTAGCTCTTAAGTTTTAAATTACACTTTTAACTTTAAAAATATTATCAAATACTATGCTAACTTTGGCATTTCGCAATAATTGGTACTTCAACGCAAACGTATTTCTGTCGAAACATCTGTAATTTTTGCATTAATGAAAATTTTTTGCAATTTTGCATAAACTCGCGATTTATCGGAGTTCATCGGAAAACGTCAAATTTTGAGCTTAATTTCAAAACTTTTGTTACCTTCCAGTGCAATATTATTGGATTTTTATGATTCTACGCGTGTGTTCTAACTTGCACTAGATAACAAAATTTGGTTTCACTAGACGTTTAAAAATTACCTGTTTGAATAGTTATTAACACTAAATCAATAAATAGTTTATGTTTTGTATTTAAACAAAGAATTATTTTGTTTTGCTTTTATTTTTATTAATTATCCCCCCTATCAGTACCCATTGTTAATTCCGTCGGCAACAACAATCACAATAACTCAAGTTTTAACCAGCAGATGGTCTCAGTGCAGATGGTTGACTAAAAAATCCAAACACGTTGGTGCCAGTCACATTCCAATGATCACCGCTTCGCACAATATGAGGCGTGTTCTTTAACTATTAATCTTTCTTTGACTAACGACGTTCAAGGCCTGATTTCTATTATATACCAGCCAACAAAACCCAAGCTTAGGGCCACGAAATTTTGCTGGCACCAAAGTTGTACTTTAATTGAACACTGTGTCATTCCCCCCCCCCCCCAAGTTACATTGGTAAATAAAGAAATGACAAACCTACATATCCAAAAATTAAGTATTAAAATCATTATCCTAGGTTTATAAATGAATAGGCTACACATTTTTTATCCGTGCTGGATATACTATATTTCTAGCTCTAGCACTGGATATATTATAATGATACATACATTTTTTAGATTCTTTTTCATTTAAATATTTATATGAATAATTATATGGATTAATTTTTCCATGACTATGTTTTTCATTAAAATATATTTTTGTTAATTTGTAAAAACTATTAATTTGTAAAAGATGAATAAAAACTGGAATTAATCCCAATGGCTTACTGCTGTGGATTGACCTTTACGGCTTTTCATACTGGTATAGCTTTTAGGAAAATATTTCCAAATTTTTTTTTTTCGTCTTTTTATGGTAAGTATTGGCAGAATTATGTAAGAAAAATGAAGTATGCAACATATTATATTACATTAAATAAAAGTAATATAACATGATGCACTCTAAATTTGCCTTAATTATCACATAATGGACACCAGGGGGTGTTATATAACTGGCATAAAAACGGTTATAATTAAAAAATTAAAGCCATTTTTTCAATGTATTTATACTTTTTTTCTAAGACATACGCCTTTATCTCCGTTTTCCATAATCTTCTTTTATCCATTCTAAAATTTTACACTTGTATTAATTATGAAGCAAAACTTAAAAAAATAACTAAATACTTTTAATCAACACTTTTTTCCCGTACTTAATACATTCACTGGGTGAAAATAATATCCAAACTGTTCCAAGATGCGGACGAAACGCCCGTAACTACGTGCTCGTGTGACAGACAGACTCGTACATTTATTCTAAATCACTTTTTTCTTTTAACTCCTTTTTTTGGAAGAACTAAAATTTCAAAAGGTGCAGGGTAAGTTTGCTCCTTAATCACCGTCACTGATTGTCAAGCCATAACACTGGCGCCATTATCAGACATATGCACTCAGCACTGAATGCAAACATTGTAAAGTATATGAGGTCCAGTGCTTCCTATTATAGTCTTTGGACTTGCAGTATTCAAATCCAGTGAAGTGGTGTTTAGCTGTTGAAAAGCCAAGTTATTATCTTGGTATAAGGACCTTTGTGTAAAAAATTTTACTTTTGGCCTTTTCAGAATTTGAAAGCTGGGACGTCTGTAGTCCCATAAATCAAATTATATTTAGTATTTCCAGTTGGGGACACGATATTAATAGGTCTATAATTATTTTCTCTTGTTTTTCTTCAGAATTAAATTATTAAATGCTATTTCAGTACGATTGGATGATGGCAAATTGGTTTGTTAGTATTCCGTAAAAGCGACCTTTTAGTGTCAGTGACAGCCTCCAAAATTTGATAGAATACATTGCCGACATCGAATCCATCTGCCAAGTTTCAGCCCGATTGAATGATGGCAAGGGGGTTAATTAGGCCTCCGTAGATTTGACCGCCATCGACAAACATATATCCACAAAACAGGGTTGTAGTGCTAAAAAAAATTGTAAAGATACGCAAGCTTCCCAGTCGTGGCGGTAACCCCAACAAAAACTTTTAATTTTTATTTATAAAATGCAAATTCTCTTAATTTACATAGTTACATGCATAACGATTTATGAGGTATTATCAATTAGTTGATAAAAGCGTAACGGCCCACTACACCCAGGGGCTTAGCCAGATATTTTTTTGGGAGAGGGGATACGAAATGATAAGTCTTGATTATCATTTTTATTATTAATATGTATTTAGGAATCGCACATATTTATTCCATGCATGTTTCGAAGTTTAAAAATATTTTAATAAATTTACCATTCTAATCAATAAAATCCTTTAATTTTGGCACTCTAGAATTAAGAACCACACAGTAATTGTAAAATGCATTTAAAATTCGATTTTACTTTCAAGAAAAATATATCTCTGAATATCAGGGGATTATCTAACATTACTGATAAAATCATGTCTATTTCATTGTACTCCTCGTTCTTAGTGTATGGTGGCACAATTGAAGACAGATGACATTTCTTGGAAGGAGAAGTTCTTTGAAGTTTGTATGCTCCAGGTTAAGAAGAATTGTACGTTATCGGTTTCGCTTTCAAAGGTTGTAAGATCATTAACAACTGCTCAAGGTGTGGCTTGACAGGTTCCCGTCACGGCAGTTGCTCGCCCCCTGTAACCGAAGGGGAGAAGTCGCGCAAGTGCACAGGCGCGAATAGGGCGCCCTCTATACTTAAGATTCAAATGGATACATCACGCATGGACGTGTACGTTCTTCATCATCTCGGAATACATTTAAATAAAGGTAAAATTTTTGACAATATTTATTTAATAATTATTATGAAGTAAATGAAGGGTGAGTTTTATTCCTAATGTAAATCCGTAATTCTAAATGAAGACCGATTAAAAATAAGGGATAATTTATTTCCAATTAACTTCTTAAAATAATAAGTTTCGTGTTCTCTATACGAAATGAAAAATTAAATCCGGTTTAAAGTATCAAATCCTATTATCTATTAATGAAATTGACAGTCTAGCAAAATTCTCAGTCTCCTAGTCATTAACACGCTTTCGAGTTCCCGAATCTGTGTAAAATTAGAATACTAAATATAATCAAATCGAACATTTCCCCCGCATTAAAATAATCGTAAAAATAAAATTATATCTTTATGATAGGGAACTTTTTCTACTTATTTAAATTGAAAACAAAGAGAGTTTCAAAAGTAAATATTCCTTAATACTAATAAAAAGTTAATGGGACCCAAATTAATAAACCACGTTTAAAACATTAAATATAAAAATTAAATAATCGAGAGAAAAAAAGAAATTTCCTTTTATTCTATTTTTAAAATAAAAATACACACATTCAAACTGCTGGGCTGCTAAAAACCCTATAAATTAAAAAAAAATAATAATATTTGAATGTTAATAAAAAAACTCAAAATATATAATAATCGCTTTTAATTATTTTTCAATACCTTCGATTTTGAAATATTATCTAAAGTATTAAAAACTGATATTAATGATGCAACAATAAAATAAAAAATATATATATAATCCTTGTGTACATTTTTGAATAATCTAAAAATCAAATAACGGCAAAAAAATACGAATTTCTTTTTCAATCTTAAAATATATTTACTTTCGAAAAAGATTCCCCACTCAAAAACCCAAAAGTAATAATTCTAGATTTAATTTTGAGTTACAATTTACCATAACATTTTATTACTTTTTCAATCTTAAAATATATTTAAAAAAGATACATTCAAAAACCCGGGAACCCAAAAATAATTCTAGATTTAATTTTGAGTTAAATCCCAAATTAACTATACTGCAAGATTAAATCAAAAAAATAATAACCCATGTTTAAAATTTTAAATAATCTAAAAATATAACGATCACAAAAAAATATAATACTTTCTATTAAAAAACGCAAAAGCATTGATTTATTTAAATAATATAAAAATATAATAATCGCTAAAAATATATAATTAATTTCCATTAAAAAACTCAAAAAGAACATTCCTTCTAACTTAAAGTATATTTACGTCTCTAAATGATGCAACGGGATCGCGATGCAACAACAATAAAAGCGTACTTTTTTTTTTTAACTAAGTCCAGAATACCAACAACGCATTGCAAAGTTTGTAAACATGGAAAGAATCGACCGAGGTATGTTAACTTTTGTAGAATCGATTTATTTCGCTATTCGATTCTTTCAGTCTCGATTCTTTCAGTCGTGTTTGTTTACAGTCTAGTCTTTCTGACAACCCGGTTGGCGAACCGACTTGGCAAGTCAGATTGGGGTCTTCCCACTTGCGCCATTCCCATTTGCGCCAAGTGGTCAGGGCCGTAGCTAAGAATTTTTGTTGGGGGGGCGTAGACATCGTTTTGCCGACTGAAATCAAAGTATGTCCGGTGTAAATGTAGAAAATATAAATTAAGGTGTTAATAAATTGTTAACTAATTTTTATTAATGTAAAATTAACGTATAAATAATTTTTAATTAATATATGAATAATTAATACATAATTATTAATCAATGTAAAACTAATTGTTAATGCATTTTTTTTTATTTAATTGTGAATTATTTTATTTAATGTGCAATTAATTTTAATTACTTTTAAATTACCATCTAACCAATTTTTAATATTTTATGGCATTTTATTAATACGTAATTAATGTCAAATTTCAAGTAAATTCCCATCATATTATAGTTAAAATTCCTTCAAATTCATTTAATTTTTATTTCTTTTTAGTAAATTACCTCTGAATAAAGAAGATTATTTTTGGAAGAGTTTTTATTTGGGGGCAGGGGGGGGGGGGGGAGACATTTATACTTTGCAGATGGATAGAATTTTCCCCTACAATCTTAAACCAATTCAGTAACCTGAGTAGTACAAGTGCTTCTTTCGATACAACTTTTTTTTAAATTTTCAAATTATAGTTTCGAAAAAAATTAATTAAACGTGTAAAAGTGCTTGGAAATAGCACTTTAACACGAAATTAAATTGATGAAAATTATTGATCAAATAGGTGACTTTTTTATAAAGAATTGTATAGAGAAAAAAAAAATTGGAAAATTCTTTTTTTTTTTTTTTCTTTTTTTTAAATTCTGGCGTACTATTGCTATTACAGAAAATTTCCTACACGAAGCACTGCAATTGTTATAATAGATACAATGTCAGGGACATAAGAAACATTCACTTGCACTCCCACCCCTCTGGCTTTCAAAAAATAAAGTAACATGGGGACAAAAATTTTAATTTACAAGAAAAAAATATATAGATATTAATTTATCAATTTGAACAGAACATTAATGCCCCCCCCCCCCCCCACAATTATTAACTAACATCCAATTAGGAAATCCAATTCCCATCTTCGAAAAATCAAGGATTGAACAAAAACTTTAGTCACCTTACACCTCCCTATTTTGTTAATTACTTAATTTTTAAGTACTTTTTAACACATTTTCCTAACTAAAAAAGAACAATTTTTGATTTTTCTTGAAAAGTGTATTAATAGTAAAACTTAATTTTTTTGTAACAATTCAATCCAGGAACTTACTTCTTAAAAGTAGTTACTTCGAGTATATATTTTTATCAAAATTGCTGGATTTAATTTCATGATTTTTTTGTGGTTTTTCACTGATGTGGTATGGTTTTTCAGCAATAATTTCTGTAAATATTACTCGTTTTTTGAACAATAATCATTTGTTCAAGAAGGAAAGTATACTTGAAAATGCTAGTTTTTTTCCTAAGCTGGGTTAAAAATGAAATGGATTACTTTAGCATTAAACCAAACTATAATATTTATATGCAGAAAGGTAATTTATTCGCAACTAAAAGAACTTCGAATTTAGTGACAAAATATTCAGCATGTCATAACTTTTAGCACAACAATCCAAACTATATAAGGAACAGTACTTGTGGGGTTTTTTGGGGAAAATGGGGGGGGGGTAGAGAGATGTATTCAAATCTACAGTGTTATTCCGATCTTGAGGAAGAACAAGTTGCACATTTGATCTTCAAAGCAAGAGAAACGTCACTATCAATATGAAATTTCCAAAAACTCACCCTCATATCCCTTACCCACATGTAATGGTTATGATCCTAACTTGAGATTTATTGATCCAATTTGAAATATTTTTAAATGTATTTAGACTAAAAAATCTTAGTTTATCTCAAAGGCAATTTTTCCCAATGTTAACGAGTATAAAGTGGTGAAATCCAAGATAGGTTGGTTGTTTTTCAGATTTATTAAGCGCAATGGCAACACAAAGGCCAAACTGCGCAAGAAATCGAGGATAGGAGTGAAAGTATACTCACAATTTGCAATAGACTGAACCTGGTTGTACCGGACAATGTCGGGCCACAGCTATTTGAGCACGTTTACACATTAAGAATTTTAGATAGTATTATAATAAACCTTTCAGTACTTTTCCAAAGATTATTTTGTTGGAATAAATACGATATTGCATTCCAGTTTACATGTGGCATGTACTATTTTGGGAATGCATTTTCAATATATGAAGTACAAGGTGGTCATAAAGAAGCCTTGCCGATGTATGTGTCAGCACATGAAACAAAACGCTTCGCTTCTTCGAAACGCCGGCCAAAGAACACAACTAGTTTAGCCAAAATTCAAAAACTTAATTCTAATTCTAATTTCCAACTGACAGAAAACATATAAATATAACATAACATCACATAAAGCAACCCAGACGGCGCCACCCAACCCAACGATTGGTGGAACAAAAAATCAGGCTTCAGTCCGCAGAGGCATCGGAAATAAAATATATATATATATATATATATATATATATAACAGAGCACATATTCTCACAATATGGGCTTCTAACTTCTTCCGTTCCGTTCAACAGATTGAGATGAGATTTCAAGTATAGTTATTCAGAAGTATGAGCACGGGACTCTGTGAATTTCAACAAATGGCGCTCAAGTGGTTTTGTTTATGGTTACAGACACTCGAAATTTTCGAATGACAACACCTACTTTTTCTTGTCGCAAAATGCTCAGTGCCTGAGAAAACCCTAAAGAGCGTTGGAAAGGTACGTGTATCACAAAAAAAAGGCTGTGTGAATGGCCAATTAAAACGTGATCGAGGCGTACGATGGAAATTTGCATTTTACAGAGGCCAAAGTTCACATGAGTGCCATCACAGGCAATTTAATCGGTTTTCTAAGCTGAATATTTGGCGAGCGGCCTACATTGCTCCGATCGTGTTTTTGCTGGCAGTTCGCAGATTTGCTTTGTTGTGAGTTCATAACGCGTCCGTTTTTGTGATACATGTACCGTTCCAATGCTCTTCAGGGTTTTCGCATGCGATGATCATTTTTCGATACGAAAAAGTGGGCGTTGCCATTCGGGTTAATATGCGGGTCAATTTTCATATACAATTTTTTTTTTTTAAATTTTGTATAAAACCTTTAACTCATATGATGTACATTACACACTTTATATAATTGAAGTTTAATGGGTTTGTCATGTTTTTTGAGGCTTTATCTGACGTACCACAAAAACAAGTATATCAAAGTTATCTAATGTCAGTGAAAATATCAATGATTAGATTATTTTAATGTTCCTGTCAAAAAGGATATGCTTACTCCAATTCAAAATTGCGGATCGTCAACTTAGGCTGCATTGTGATCACAATTTTGTAATACTAATGATGATTTTAATTATTTGTGCTTTTTTCCATTCAATATGTTTTGAAACTTTCGTCACCAGGCATTTTTAAAAGAAGGGATGAAATTTCAGAAATTTGCCGACTATTAGCCTTTCTAAAAATTTTGACTGGGTGACATAATGAAGATATTTATGTGGTAATATTTGCGATCGCAGTCCATCATTGTAGGCGGCAAAAAAACCACCGACTCCCCTATAATAGACTTCTAGTGTAAAAATGCCGATTCCTCACACTCGGGTCACTCTGCATTCCGATATTTTTAATATTTTTTGTTCAATTATTATTATTATTATTATTTTCATTCAATTCGATTTTATTGTGGATCGACTTTAGAAATTTTTTTTTCTCTAAAACTTAGAAAATTTGCCGACTGTCCAATTTTCTACAACTTTGGGGGGGCGAGTCGCCCCCTACGCCCCCCGTTCGAGTCGTCCCTGCAAGTGGTCAAAAGACTGGTTTTATTCCCATTTGCGCCACCGCTACTACTCAGTCCAGGTAATCTAACGGTCGGAATTCCTACCCGACTCCACCGTCAAACTACAGCAAATGGTTCCAGAGTTCAACACATATAGAGGGTAATATTAGTGTGTGTGTGTTTCTTTGTGGTCGCTTTTGTTGTTAAAAAATAGGTAGAATATTTAAATGTATTACAAGAAAAATTTAACCTCCTAGTATATTTAGAACAAGTTATTTTTAAAAAAAACGTTAAGTAAATTCCTCCTAATCCTTTACAACCAATCAACACCCAAGAAGTCAGCTTCTGTTCACTGGTACACATTTTTAAACGCTGAGTAAATATTTCAACGTAATTTTTATAATATCGTGCAAAAAGGTTAGGTTTTTCAAATCAAAAATCGTAGCAAAAGTGGCGCTTTTAACGAAATCGTGTTTAAAAGTTACTTTTAAGCACCAGTGCAACAAAGTAAATAAAGGCATATTATTGGTGGAAGTTTCTTTATTTGAAAATGTAATAAACTAATTCATAAGATATATGAGAAAAGGTATCTTCAAAACTTAATTATTTCATAAAAATCACTTGATATTTTCCTTTTTAAATCGGAGAATCGGACGAAATACTAAAGAAATATTTTTTTGCACGCGATTATAAAAAATATTATCTGACAACACGTATAAAATAGCCTTTTTCAAACTCGTAAATTTATTTCACTCTCGCTAAAACGCTCGTGAAATAATTTATTCAACTCGTTTAAAAAAGTAAAACTTTTTACACTAGTTGAATAAATAACTATTTTTTTTTATAATATCGTGCAAAAAAAAACTAGCTTTTTCAAATCAATAATTGTGGCAAAAGTGATACTTTTAATGAAATCGTGTTTAAAAGTAACTTTTACGCACAGAGTGAGACAAAGTAAATCTTATTGGTGGACAATTCTTCATCTGAACGTGATATTAAAATAATTTATAAGAAATACGAGATAAAGTATCTTCTAAACTCAATAATGTAATAAAAATCGCGTGATAATTTCCTTTTCAAATCGGAAAATCGTAAGAAATACTTTTTTGCACGTGATTTGGAATATTTCTAATTATTAATGGATTTAAAATAACAGAATAATAATTTCCTGCATTATGCTACTCTTAAACTACACATTTTAAACTATATCCTTTCAAATTATAATGATTTGTAATTTAAAAAAGTAAATTAAGACAATATAGCCTTTTTTTTTTAAAAATTCATAATTTTAATAATAAATGGAATTTTGTAATAACTATTAAGAAATTAAATTAATAATTAATGACATATTAAATTTTAATCTATATTTTTAATTAAATTATTAGCTGCTAAATTTTTTTTTTATTTCAGAGAAAACAGTTGGTCACAAATCAGATAAAAAAAATCATTGACTGCCCCGCCCCAGTAGTTAGAAATTGGGCATCCGAAGCCAGGGCGCAGTGCGCAATGGTATGGTATGGGGGCGTGACCGGATATGACGTCACAGGAAGTGACATCACTGGATATGACGTCACCGGAAATCACGTGCCCGGAAGTGGAGTGGAGTTGTTTCCCTCCTGCTGCTGTTTTAGTTTCATTATAAGCTGTTTGTGTATGACGTCACAGTGGGAATGACGTCATAATGTGTTTTATATTAAAGTTTAGAGCGATGGCAACACTTTTTAGTTTCGATTTACCTTTAAGATGGAGTTGAGTTGTTCTAGGACTGCTTGTAAATGAATAAGTTAGAGTGATAGGTTTTTATTGCGTGACGTCACAGTATGTATGACGTCATAATGTGTTTTATATCAAAGTTTTTGAGCGGTGGCAACACTTTTTAGTTTTTGCTTCTAGTTAACTGGAGTTGAGTTGTTCTAAGGCTGCTTATAAACGAATAAGTTAGAGTGATAGGTATTTTTACTAATGACGTCACAGTGGGTATGACGTCATTCTATGTTAAGATTTACGTTTTAAGTGGTGATAACATTGGATATATACCAAATTTAGTTTTCAGGTGTTGGCAACGAGTTCTGATCGGTCAGCTAAATGCTCGCTTGTGACTGATAAGTTTTAAACTTGTGACCAAAAGTTAACTCCTGGTTGACTGTTTGGTTTTCTAGCGAGTTACTTACATATCCTCTAATCAAGTTAAAATACCTGCAACAAAGTTACACAAATAAAAATGTTAAATTTGAAAAGTTAATAAAAGGAAGGCCATTTGCTAAGGGTCTAAAGAACCCTAACCCCGAGCTACACGTGACATTTCAATATTTTACCAAACAATTGTTAAAATATCGACTATCGGACGTTGCCTTCATGGTAACTCATCTACCCACCCCCCTTCCCTAACTAATTTTGAATAAGTTAAGACTTTAGAATTACAATTAATAAATTTTGAAAAATTATTTATTAAAGGTGAGGACCCACCTCCAGCCCGATACCTCTTTTAGGAAGAATTGGTACCGCCTCACTCCACCCTAACAAAAAAAAAATCTGTGAAAAAAAAGCACGAAGTATTAAACACGTCTTTCACACTCAGGTATCCAAGTAGAAATGGCGAGACGGCAACAGGTAGCGTCTATATATGAGGGGTGATCACGTGACTTCACCGACCAATCAGGTTTCACGGTAGAGGGTGCTACTGACTATCGACCCGTCAGAAGGGAGGGGAGCGAGACTAGGGATGTTTCAACACGCTTCAACGCGTTTGCGAGTTGAGTTGTTGTGTAACGATCTTGCTTGAAACAGTTAAAGTGATAGATAATTTGTTCGTGACGTCATAGTGTAGCGAATGGGTTTTTAGCGTAGACAGTTGTTGCAATTGGAGTAATTATGAAATTTATTAAATATAAAGATAATATTTAGTAATAATTATCAGATTTTATTATTATTATTATAAAAAATAAACTTATAAAAAAAAGTGAACGTGAAAATTTACTTTGCGAATAAAAATCATGTCTTTAAAATGTGTACGAATATCACTAAATAAGAGAAAAAAGTAACATACTTAAACTCTTTAAAATAAATAACTTTAACATTAACGTAAAAAATTTACTTTTCACATAAAAATCACTTTAAAATGAGTAAAAATATCGCTAAATAAGAGAAAAAAAAGTAACTTACTTAAAATTTCTAAGATAAATATTTAACCTTTACTCGAAAATTCCCTTCATATATAAAAATCACGACTTTAAAATATGACATGCAAGAGAAAAGTAACGTACTTAAACTTTCTACGACAAATAACTTTAACATTAACGTAACATTTTACTTTACACATAAAAATCCCGACTTTAAAATATGTAGAAATACCGCTAAATAAAAGAAGAAAAAAAAGTAACATACTTAAACTTTGTACGACAAATAACTTTGACATTAACGTAAAAAATTTTCTTCACATATAAAAATCACGACTTTAAAATGTAACGTGTAAGAAGAATTAGCATACTTAAAATTTCTACGACAAATAAATTTAACCTTTACGCGAAAATTTACTACATATATAAAAATCATGTATTTAAAATATCGCTGAATAAAAGAAAAAAGTAACATACTTAAACTTTCTACGACAAATAACTTTAACATTAACGCAAAAATTTACTTTACACATAAAAATCACGACTTTAAATTTGACATGCAGGAGGAAAGTATAACATACCTATAATTTCTACGACAAAGAATTCAAACATTGCCATTCATGTCTTTAAAATGTATAATGACAACTCTAACTTTTAGAAAAAAGAAACACTAAAAATTTACAAGGCAAAGAATTTAAAATTGAACGTGAAAATTAACTTCACATGTACAATCATACTCTTATATCAACGATAAATAAGATAAAAAAGAAGCTCTAAAAATTTATAAGGCAAATAATTTAAATAATACGCGAAAATTTACCACACATATAAAAATTATGTCTTTCAAATGTGTAAGAATAACGCTAAATTAGAGAAAAAGAAATACTAAAAATTTATAAGGTAAGGAATTGAAACAATATGCGAAAATTTATTTCACGCATAAAATTTTTATCTTTAAAATGTGTAAGAATAATGCTAAATTAGAGAAGAAAAAAAAAAAAAAATAACATACTTAAACTTTCTTCGACAACAATTTAAACAATACGCGACATTTTCATACACAATTATTTTCTTAGGTTAATGTTAAATAATGGGAAATTTAACAGAATAAAAATTTCAAAGATAAAGAATTTTAACCTTTACACGAAAATTTACCTCACAAAAATATCATATCCTTAAACTTTAACGTGACAATTTACTCTTCATATACAATTAAACTCTTAGGTTAATGTTAAATAAGAAAAAAAATAATATACTTAAAATTTCGTATCATATGTTTAAAATGTAACATATAAGAGAAAAAAAACTAACATACTTGAACTTTCTATAGCAAAGAATTTAAGCATTAGCGTAAAAATTCACTTTACATATAAAATTCACATCTTTAAATGGGAAGATAAGCAGGTGACGGTAATTAGCCAATCAGGGTAGCGGTAGGTGATACGCCATTCGCCGGCATTTTTAGATCGGAGGATGAGTCACGCTAAAACTTGTTGGAACAGGTCGGGAGATTTGTACAGAAAGAACAACAGCATCGACGCGCAAGCAGCGGGTGATGCTGTGATGTGTCAGCAGGTCTTTGAGATTATCGTTTTCCTACTTTGCCGTTTTCATAATGAAATGTTTGTGAAAACTTGGAATGAATAAAGTGGATTTCAAAGACATATTAGTAAGTGAAGGTAGAATTCGCATGGACTTTCTTCCAAAAAGTAAGATTCACTTGGAGAATTTAAGATCATTTCTACTTGAAAACTTTTCTATTATTTAAAACATTGAATATTGTTCAAACTCAGTGGGATTATATGCTACAATACGGGTAAAACTTAACAAAATTGTTACATAGAAGAAAAATAGTAAGAGATTTAAAATAAATATTAGATATAGATACTCCAAAGAAAAAATTTCACCTCTACTTTTCAATCGGAAAATCAATACAAGTTGGAAATTTATGTTACTTCAAGAAAGACTTAGACAATTTACTTTGTAATAATATACGGTAAGGTGTCGTATTAACTCGTGCAATACATGCTGACTAAGGTTTATTTTACTTGAAAGGTGAATTGGAGGGAAATATTAAATAAATTGTAGATATTAAATACATTATAGATATGCATTCAAGTTTTGAAAATCACCTGCAAGACTTTTAAAACATCTTAAGATAAATTGAAAGAAACTTTTTATACTCTGAAAGGAAATCACAAGTAATTTAGTTAACTTTTTTCATGGTAACACTCATATTCAACGACATGTTTTTAAAATTTAACCTTCTTTACATGATAATAGTTATAAATTTTTTCAATCTCAGATGCGATATACTATTATTTCTAACATATATGTTACGAATTGTGTAAAGTTTTTAAAAGAGTATATGCAAATCACCAATCAGAAACATAAAAATCTAACATCAATCAAACACACTAAAATAATAAGATATTTTCCTTAGTGGAAATAGTTAACTACTCATGTGAGGGAATGTACTTAGAAAATTTAAATACTGAAAAAAGTTTGCTAGGCAAACTTAAAGAATATATTTTTTTTTTCTTGTGAAAAACTAGCATAAATTTGAAAAATATAGAGTTTGTTACTACGTAAAATTGAACATCATCTGGACAAACTAAATTATACATGAATTTTTTTTTTATTTGAGAGGTGCTGACAATATATCATTAATACAGAGATTTTTAACTTCCACCCATAATTTCTAAATAACTTATACATAAATTTCAGAAAACTGAAACGGAATGTGTTTTACAAGACGCTTATTTTGTAAGATGAATATTCAATATTAATATAACTGAGCAAAGTTCATTACGGAAAAAACTTGTAAAAGATACTTATATTTTGAAAATAGTTTGAAATATCCTTTTAAATTTATGAATGCTCGCTTTCGAAAGACACAAATAAAACTGATATTACACATGATAATTAACACATGCATAACATTAATCAAACAAAGTGGAATTTTTATTGCTTGTGAGCGATAACTTTTCAGTGAAGCAGAACTTACATAGGAAATTTGTGCAAACTTTTTCAACTTTTAAACCAAGTATTATGTAAAATTATAAATTACGATAGGAAATAGCACACTTCAGAATCGGAACAAGTCTTCTAGTTAAGCTAAATTTATTTCTCAAGGAATTGAAAGCATACCAGACAAGTCCTTATCATTTCGCATCTTTTCTCATGTTGCAAGAAGACATACTTTGTAAAAGATCGTCGTTGCACTTAACAAAAATCAGTAAAAATAAATGTATTTTCTATGGCAAAGATAAAACTTCACAACTTAATTACTGAAATTTAGCTAAGTTGCATATGGTTTATTCACATAACTCGCATATGCTTCGAATGTTGAAATATATTTGTCAGTTGAAATCAAACTAATCGAAAATAAATGCTACCTACATTTTCAAGTCGGAAATTACTATTAAATAAACTTTACATGTAAAACATTGTCATGTTAAAAAGAAAAATCTACAAAAATGTAAATGATAATTTTACTGTTGGTACATAAATGATGAATAATTTATGATTTTATTCTAGGCAAACGTTTTATTGTCTAACAGAGAACTTAAACTTTAGCAGAAAAATAAAAAAATACAATTTTTATATCATATCATACTTGTCGAAAATTGAATTTATTAGCTGTTGTAATAGATTTTTATTGTCCAAATTTCTATAGTTTTTCTTCCCGGTGCAATAAAATTAAGTTCATGTGTAATAAGTAGGTTTTTTTGATGAATCTTATAAATTTAATGAAATTATTATGACCTAAGAGATTGAGTGAACTGAATAAATCAATGATGTAAATTTAAACAGTGACTTGAACTGATACATACTATAACTGTAAAGAAGTATGACAAAGTGATAGATGAAGTAAAAATAGAAGTTGAATGAAATGTGTTGAAAAAAGTTGAAGACGACAAGAAATTCGTAATTGAGAATTATCATTGACTTATATTAACTTCGTTTTTCTTGCTTATGACAAGAAAATACACTCTTTCTTATTAAGAACCAACTTGATATCTTATCATAGAATGACAATGATGAAATATCTATACATTAAAAAAAAAAAAAATACCAAACTTAGACATAGCAAATTTCTTGAAATTCATGTATAATGCGAGAAGTTTTACTGGAAATATAGAAGATACAACATTGAAAGATGTGAATGTTTCGAAGTACTTTATCAGAAATAAAAAAAATAAAAAAATGCGCTGAGATTCGCTATAAAAAATTTTAGGAGAAAGTTTAAACAAAATTTAAAATCAAACATGCTTTTAAATGGGAACACAAATATTAAAACTATAGCACATTAAACAATTTATATTACGTCATCTCAGTTGTATCAAACTGAATAACATGAAAAACAACCACAAACTGAATAAACATGAAAATTATCAATATATGTGGAAAAGTTTCCTTTTTTCACTTATAAAAAAAAATAACACATTGACGTACGTTAAGATCACGAAACATGCATAATCATATACCGATAAGAGCAACCAATGTTGCGGGGAGATATTCACATGATGGTCAATATCCCATGAATAAATTGATTGATTGAATTTATAATGCTAATTCCAATAGTATTCCACGTAACTTCAACTTCATATGTTACACTATAGATATATTTATTTTTCAAATATATTGACTTTCGAAAAATCATCCTTCAATACAAGAATGCTCATAGTAAGAATAAAAGAAAAGATACTAAGCATTGATTTAAAGTGTATTTATTTCAACTTAGCAACAAATCATATGCTTGAAACGAAAATTGCTTCGAACCAAAGTATAAACATCCAATTTCATTGATTCCTACAAGGACATTTTTCTCATCTAGTAATTGAATTTTTTGTTTCTCATACACATTATAAGTGATGTCCAATCAGGTGTAGAATAGTTGAAGATATCCGACCTCTTTCTAAATATTAATAAGTCACTGTTGAAAAACTTATAAAAATTTCAATTTACACTTAAAGTTTTTTTTTTTTTATATATATTTCAAAGAATTTTTTCAAATCAATATGTATATTTAAATACTGAAACTTATTCACTTCAATAAATGTATGTTTAAGTTATAAAACTCTTCGTATGTATTGAAAAATTGTAACTTTTCGTCTTCTTCGTATAAATCGATAACTTATACAATGAATTTGGATGTTTATACTTTGGTTCGAAGCAATTTTCGTTTCAAGCATATGATTTGTTGCTAAGTTGAAATAAATACACTTTAAATCAATGCTTAGTATCTTTTCTTTTATTCTTACTATGAGCATTCTTGTATTGAAGGATGATTTTTCGAAAGTCAATATATTTGAAAAATAAATATATCTATAGTGTAACATATGAAGTTGAAGTTACGTGGAATACTATTGGAATTAGCATTATAAATTCAATTAATCAATTTATTCATGGGATATTGACCATCATGTGAATATCTCCCCGCAACATTGGTTGCTCTTATCGGTATATGATTATGCATGTTTCGTGATCTTAACGTACGTCAATGTGTTATTTTTTTTATAAGTGAAAAAAGGAAACTTTTCCACATATATTGATAATTTTCATGTTTATTCAGTTTGTGGTTGTTTTTCATGTTATTCAGTTTGATACAACTGAGATGACGTAATATAAATTGTTTAATGTGCTATAGTTTTAATATTTGTGTTCCCATTTAAAAGCATGTTTGATTTTAAATTTTGTTTAAACTTTCTCCTAAAATTTTTTATAGCGAATCTCAGCGCATTTTTTTTTTTTTTTTATTTCTGATAAAGTACTTCGAAACATTCACATCTTTCAATGTTGTATCTTCTATATTTCCAGTAAAACTTCTCGCATTATACATGAATTTCAAGAAATTTGCTATGTCTAAGTTTGGTATTTTTTTTTTTTTTAATGTATAGATATTTCATCATTGTCATTCTATGATAAGATATCAAGTTGGTTCTTAATAAGAAAGAGTGTATTTTCTTGTCATAAGCAAGAAAAACGAAGTTAATATAATTCAATGATAATTCTCAATTACGAATTTCTTGTCGTCTTCAACTTTTTTCAACACATTTCATTCAACTTCTATTTTTACTTCATCTATCACTTTGTCATACTTCTTTACAGTTATAGTATGTATCAGTTCAAGTCACTGTTTAAATTTACATCATTGATTTATTCAGTTCACTCAATCTCTTAGGTCATAATAATTTCATTAAATTTATAAGATTCATCAAAAAAACCTACTTATTACACATGAACTTAATTTTATTGCACCGGGAAGAAAAACTATAGAAATTTGGACAATAAAAATCTATTACAACAGCTAATAAATTCAATTTTCGACAAGTATGATATGATATAAAAATTGTATTTTTTTATTTTTCTGCTAAAGTTTAAGTTCTCTGTTAGACAATAAAACGTTTGCCTAGAATAAAATCATAAATTATTCATCATTTATGTACCAACAGTAAAATTATCATTTACATTTTTGTAGATTTTTCTTTTTAACATGACAATGTTTTACATGTAAAGTTTATTTAATAGTAATTTCCGACTTGAAAATGTAGGTAGCATTTATTTTCGATTAGTTTGATTTCAACTGACAAATATATTTCAACATTCGAAGCATATGCGAGTTATGTGAATAAACCATATGCAACTTAGCTAAATTTCAGTAATTAAGTTGTGAAGTTTTATCTTTGCCATAGAAAATACATTTATTTTTACTGATTTTTGTTAAGTGCAACGACGATCTTTTACAAAGTATGTCTTCTTGCAACATGAGAAAAGATGCGAAATGATAAGGACTTGTCTGGTATGCTTTCAATTCCTTGAGAAATAAATTTAGCTTAACTAGAAGACTTGTTCCGATTCTGAAGTGTGCTATTTCCTATCGTAATTTATAATTTTACATAATACTTGGTTTAAAAGTTGAAAAAGTTTGCACAAATTTCCTATGTAAGTTCTGCTTCACTGAAAAGTTATCGCTCACAAGCAATAAAAATTCCACTTTGTTTGATTAATGTTATGCATGTGTTAATTATCATGTGTAATATCAGTTTTATTTGTGTCTTTCGAAAGCGAGCATTCATAAATTTAAAAGGATATTTCAAACTATTTTCAAAATATAAGTATCTTTTACAAGTTTTTTCCGTAATGAACTTTGCTCAGTTATATTAATATTGAATATTCATCTTACAAAATAAGCGTCTTGTAAAACACATTCCGTTTCAGTTTTCTGAAATTTATGTATAAGTTATTTAGAAATTATGGGTGGAAGTTAAAAATCTCTGTATTAATGATATATTGTCAGCACCTCTCAAATAAAAAAAAAATTCATGTATAATTTAGTTTGTCCAGATGATGTTCAATTTTACGTAGTAACAAACTCTATATTTTTCAAATTTATGCTAGTTTTTCACAAGAAAAAAAAAATATATTCTTTAAGTTTGCCTAGCAAACTTTTTTCAGTATTTAAATTTTCTAAGTACATTCCCTCACATGAGTAGTTAACTATTTCCACTAAGGAAAATATCTTATTATTTTAGTGTGTTTGATTGATGTTAGATTTTTATGTTTCTGATTGGTGATTTGCATATACTCTTTTAAAAACTTTACACAATTCGTAACATATATGTTAGAAATAATAGTATATCGCATCTGAGATTGAAAAAATTTATAACTATTATCATGTAAAGAAGGTTAAATTTTAAAAACATGTCGTTGAATATGAGTGTTACCATGAAAAAAGTTAACTAAATTACTTGTGATTTCCTTTCAGAGTATAAAAAGTTTCTTTCAATTTATCTTAAGATGTTTTAAAAGTCTTGCAGGTGATTTTCAAAACTTGAATGCATATCTATAATGTATTTAATATCTACAATTTATTTAATATTTCCCTCCAATTCACCTTTCAAGTAAAATAAACCTTAGTCAGCATGTATTGCACGAGTTAATACGACACCTTACCGTATATTATTACAAAGTAAATTGTCTAAGTCTTTCTTGAAGTAACATAAATTTCCAACTTGTATTGATTTTCCGATTGAAAAGTAGAGGTGAAATTTTTTCTTTGGAGTATCTATATCTAATATTTATTTTAAATCTCTTACTATTTTTCTTCTATGTAACAATTTTGTTAAGTTTTACCCGTATTGTAGCATATAATCCCACTGAGTTTGAACAATATTCAATGTTTTAAATAATAGAAAAGTTTTCAAGTAGAAATGATCTTAAATTCTCCAAGTGAATCTTACTTTTTGGAAGAAAGTCCATGCGAATTCTACCTTCACTTACTAATATGTCTTTGAAATCCACTTTATTCATTCCAAGTTTTCACAAACATTTCATTATGAAAACGGCAAAGTAGGAAAACGATAATCTCAAAGACCTGCTGACACATCACAGCATCACCCGCTGCTTGCGCGTCGATGCTGTTGTTCTTTCTGTACAAATCTCCCGACCTGTTCCAACAAGTTTTAGCGTGACTCATCCTCCGATCTAAAAATGCCGGCGAATGGCGTATCACCTACCGCTACCCTGATTGGCTAATTACCGTCACCTGCTTATCTTCCCATTTAAAGATGTGAATTTTATATGTAAAGTGAATTTTTACGCTAATGCTTAAATTCTTTGCTATAGAAAGTTCAAGTATGTTAGTTTTTTTTCTCTTATATGTTACATTTTAAACATATGATACGAAATTTTAAGTATATTATTTTTTTTCTTATTTAACATTAACCTAAGAGTTTAATTGTATATGAAGAGTAAATTGTCACGTTAAAGTTTAAGGATATGATATTTTTGTGAGGTAAATTTTCGTGTAAAGGTTAAAATTCTTTATCTTTGAAATTTTTATTCTGTTAAATTTCCCATTATTTAACATTAACCTAAGAAAATAATTGTGTATGAAAATGTCGCGTATTGTTTAAATTGTTGTCGAAGAAAGTTTAAGTATGTTATTTTTTTTTTTTTTTTTCTTCTCTAATTTAGCATTATTCTTACACATTTTAAAGATAAAAATTTTATGCGTGAAATAAATTTTCGCATATTGTTTCAATTCCTTACCTTATAAATTTTTAGTATTTCTTTTTCTCTAATTTAGCGTTATTCTTACACATTTGAAAGACATAATTTTTATATGTGTGGTAAATTTTCGCGTATTATTTAAATTATTTGCCTTATAAATTTTTAGAGCTTCTTTTTTATCTTATTTATCGTTGATATAAGAGTATGATTGTACATGTGAAGTTAATTTTCACGTTCAATTTTAAATTCTTTGCCTTGTAAATTTTTAGTGTTTCTTTTTTCTAAAAGTTAGAGTTGTCATTATACATTTTAAAGACATGAATGGCAATGTTTGAATTCTTTGTCGTAGAAATTATAGGTATGTTATACTTTCCTCCTGCATGTCAAATTTAAAGTCGTGATTTTTATGTGTAAAGTAAATTTTTGCGTTAATGTTAAAGTTATTTGTCGTAGAAAGTTTAAGTATGTTACTTTTTTCTTTTATTCAGCGATATTTTAAATACATGATTTTTATATATGTAGTAAATTTTCGCGTAAAGGTTAAATTTATTTGTCGTAGAAATTTTAAGTATGCTAATTCTTCTTACACGTTACATTTTAAAGTCGTGATTTTTATATGTGAAGAAAATTTTTTACGTTAATGTCAAAGTTATTTGTCGTACAAAGTTTAAGTATGTTACTTTTTTTTCTTCTTTTATTTAGCGGTATTTCTACATATTTTAAAGTCGGGATTTTTATGTGTAAAGTAAAATGTTACGTTAATGTTAAAGTTATTTGTCGTAGAAAGTTTAAGTACGTTACTTTTCTCTTGCATGTCATATTTTAAAGTCGTGATTTTTATATATGAAGGGAATTTTCGAGTAAAGGTTAAATATTTATCTTAGAAATTTTAAGTAAGTTACTTTTTTTTCTCTTATTTAGCGATATTTTTACTCATTTTAAAGTGATTTTTATGTGAAAAGTAAATTTTTTACGTTAATGTTAAAGTTATTTATTTTAAAGAGTTTAAGTATGTTACTTTTTTCTCTTATTTAGTGATATTCGTACACATTTTAAAGACATGATTTTTATTCGCAAAGTAAATTTTCACGTTCACTTTTTTTTATAAGTTTATTTTTTATAATAATAATAATAAAATCTGATAATTATTACTAAATATTATCTTTATATTTAATAAATTTCATAATTACTCCAATTGCAACAACTGTCTACGCTAAAAACCCATTCGCTACACTATGACGTCACGAACAAATTATCTATCACTTTAACTGTTTCAAGCAAGATCGTTACACAACAACTCAACTCGCAAACGCGTTGAAGCGTGTTGAAACATCCCTAGTCTCGCTCCCCTCCCTTCTGACGGGTCGATAGTCAGTAGCACCCTCTACCGTGAAACCTGATTGGTCGGTGAAGTCACGTGATCACCCCTCATATATAGACGCTACCTGTTGCCGTCTCGCCATTTCTACTTGGATACCTGAGTGTGAAAGACGTGTTTAATACTTCGTGCTTTTTTTTCACAGATTTTTTTTTTGTTAGGGTGGAGTGAGGCGGTACCAATTCTTCCTAAAAGAGGTATCGGGCTGGAGGTGGGTCCTCACCTTTAATAAATAATTTTTCAAAATTTATTAATTGTAATTCTAAAGTCTTAACTTATTCAAAATTAGTTAGGGAAGGGGGGTGGGTAGATGAGTTACCATGAAGGCAACGTCCGATAGTCGATATTTTAACAATTGTTTGGTAAAATATTGAAATGTCACGTGTAGCTCGGGGTTAGGGTTCTTTAGACCCTTAGCAAATGGCCTTCCTTTTATTAACTTTTCAAATTTAACATTTTTATTTGTGTAACTTTGTTGCAGGTATTTTAACTTGATTAGAGGATATGTAAGTAACTCGCTAGAAAACCAAACAGTCAACCAGGAGTTAACTTTTGGTCACAAGTTTAAAACTTATCAGTCACAAGCGAGCATTTAGCTGACCGATCAGAACTCGTTGCCAACACCTGAAAACTAAATTTGGTATATATCCAATGTTATCACCACTTAAAACGTAAATCTTAACATAGAATGACGTCATACCCACTGTGACGTCATTAGTAAAAATACCTATCACTCTAACTTATTCGTTTATAAGCAGCCTTAGAACAACTCAACTCCAGTTAACTAGAAGCAAAAACTAAAAAGTGTTGCCACCGCTCAAAAACTTTGATATAAAACACATTATGACGTCATACATACTGTGACGTCACGCAATAAAAACCTATCACTCTAACTTATTCATTTACAAGCAGTCCTAGAACAACTCAACTCCATCTTAAAGGTAAATCGAAACTAAAAAGTGTTGCCATCGCTCTAAACTTTAATATAAAACACATTATGACGTCATTCCCACTGTGACGTCATACACAAACAGCTTATAATGAAACTAAAACAGCAGCAGGAGGGAAACAACTCCACTCCACTTCCGGGCACGTGATTTCCGGTGACGTCATATCCAGTGATGTCACTTCCTGTGACGTCATATCCGGTCACGCCCCCATACCATACCATTGCGCACTGCGCCCTGGCTTCGGATGCCCAATTTCTAACTACTCGCCCCCCCCCCCCCCTCTTGAATCAGTTCTAGATATGCCCCTGTAACCCTTCAACAAAATTTTCCCTTAGAGTTCTTCATCGTGATATGGAAACCAAAGAAAAAAGGTGACTCAAATGAATATTGAAGTACATTTTAACAAACAAAATGTGAAAATTAACGTTTATCATTTTACAGAAAAATCTTAATTTTTTACAAAAGACGTTAATTTTGAATTACATTACTTATTATAATATGATAAAATAGTGCAACGAATAATGTCTTTTAGCATTATACCTACCTTTCACTACACGTTTCAAACTAATACCTTTAAAATATATAACGTTTAGGTTTTAAAAAAAATTATTAAAATAAGTTTTATTTTTAGTGCGTGAGTGGAAGATATAAATATTTTTTCAATTTTTTTTACAGTTTTTCTTATCACGATGTGTAAAAACGTTTTTCTCCAAGCCGTTTTCAAAAATTAAAAAAGAGTTTTTTTCGAACCACCCTTGTATACATATAACATAAACCTAATATAATAATAGTGTTAATTTAAAAATTATGCTAAAACACAAGTTCATATACTTCTGAAAAAAAATTATGTGCGACACAACTAAATGTCCATTATTGAAATTCAAGAGATAGGTCCACTGTCTTCCTGAATTGCCCAACAGACATAATTAATATTTTAATAATTCTATTAAAATACCAGCTACAAAAAAAAAATTTAAAGACTAAAATGATCATATATACAGTTCAAAGTCTAATTTTTATTATACACTTATGGCAAGCATCTGAAACAATTACAATTCAAAATACACTGTATTTTTATTTTATAATAGAAATTCAAGAATGATATTATAAATGATCAGTACCAGCATTGTCTTATTGAAAGTCTTATAACTAATCAAATTATGAATAATTCATATATTTATTACATTTTAAATAAAAACCTTTAAAGTGATTGTTAATAAAAAAAGTTTAAAAAAATTTTCATCATGTCCTCTTCTCTGAAATTACACTTCTGCAAAATTAAATTAGTAAAAAGCAAACTACAAGATACATTTTCTAGAACTCGTTACATTTTCTATACTTTCTAGATTTCATTATTCAAAAATTAAAAAAGTAAGATTGACAAAGCTATTTATTTATATGTCATTTTCATGATCATGTGATCATATTTTGACCATGTGAAAATTGAGAAACATGAAATTGGTTGACATGACATTGGTATCCATTATTCTAATATCTTTGCTTTAGGTTTATTTAAAAAAAGCAGAATTTAATATAACAAAAACAAACAAATACCACAAAAACATTCATAATTTACTTGGTTATAAAACAGAAAAAACAAGCATTTAAATATTGATTTTACTGGGAAGTATCTAATTTAAAGATTGTACATCAATAATAGTTTAGTTTAACTACATTATCTAATCTTTTTAGTCTCTACTTTAATCCATTTTGTTAATATAGGAAAGGGCTGATAAACATTTACCTATATTTCTGTCAACATTTAGACTGGCTAGAATTTTATTGATTTTGTTGTTTTTTGCAATGACATTTTTCCTCCTTTTCTTGCCATCCAAATGTAGTGAAGCTCTATCTATCAGGAAATCGGCATACTTCGCTTCTTCTTTCAGAAATCTTATCAATTGTACAGTTCGTGGGTGGTTTTTTCCGATGCGGGAATTGATTCTCTGATGCCATCCTTCGACTATATTATTTGTACGGTGACTTTCTTCGTTGCAATTCCATATATCTAGTGTTATAATACTATTTTCCATCCACTGTTCTACGAAGTAATAGTAAAATTCTTGTAGCATCGCATTTGTTGGTGTTGTTTCTTGAATAAGCAACCAGCCTTCATCGATATCTGCAATTGGCAGGTAGGCCAACGATGCACACATTTTTACGTGTCTTTTTATCTCTTCATCGGTTCTATACAAATTGACGAGGCCAATGTCTTGTACTTTTCGCCAAAGGCATTGGTTGAAATGAAAATTGCACCCTCTGATCTGTATCTCAGGGAAGAGAGCTTTCAGGGCTGATATTGCTCCAACTTCAAAATCCATCATAATTTTCTTTGGATTCCAGGTAGGTATTTCATTCTTGATTGAAGAAAAAAGCCTTTTGTACGTTTCTTTTCTTTTATCTTCTAATAAAGCGAATACCACAGGCAGGGCATTTACTTCAGATGCCGTGTTTCCCAGATCTGCATGAATAGTATACAATTGTGTGAATTGTTGGGGAGCAATTTTAAAGGTTCCGTCAACAAAAAATGTATCGCTGTTAATTAGAGCGGTTTTCCCCTTTTGCGTAGCGAACGCCAAAACTCTATTCTGCCTCTCTTCATCCGAAAGTAAAAAACTTGAACCATCATCCATTGCTAGCACTTCATCAGGGAGCACAATATCACTTGCAGTTTTAGGTTCTCGTGCATAGCCCTGTGCTGCGCTTCTGTTGCGATACACAGAACTTTTTAAGCTTGTAAATAACGGTATCTCTGAAACGAGATTCAGGCCTTGGCTATACAGCTTACTCATTTCTTCTTCGTATATTAAGGGAGCTGGCATTTCTTCGGTTCTCACGCGCTTCTTGAGATTGCATACCTGTTTTTTGACTTCACAAACAGCGACATCAGGTGTACATAAGTGCGACGTTTCTTCTATAACGATGTTGTTCGTTGTTTTTATTCTGCCTTTGCAGCTCTTCGGTTTTTCGTAGATACACATCCACGTGGTACTTTCTTTTCCCTTGTGCCGCATTCTATGCTGAAATCCCTTATACAGTGCCATTGGTTTTCCTTTAGTTGTCTCAATAACTTCTATCTCCGCCATATTTTAAAACTAATACCTTTGAAAAATCTATCTTTGAAAAGAGAATTAATGAACACGTTCGTTTTTGCTGTAGATAAAATGGTCAATTGACTGTCAGCCCAGGGCTGCCAGGTCTGAGATAGACGAAATCGCCAACAGCCCATTGAAAAATCGCCAAATCTTAAATTTATGAAAATCGCCAAAATAAAGCAAAAAATCGCCAAATTCCTTAAAAAATAATTTTTTTGCCCTCCAATAGGAATTGTTTCTAGATAAGACACACATATTTTTTCAGTGCACAGATAAAATTGTAATTTAAAAATTAAAAATATGAACTTTTGTTTTTCTAAGAAGAATTTATTATATTTTAAAAATAATAAATTTTTCTTAAAAAATAAAGCTTTTGATTACAAATTAATTAATTTAAAAATAATTAAGAAACTAACTGGAATTTCAAAATACCGTTAGCGATTTGCACAATCAGAAGACCGAACCTACCTATGGTCAAAACACAGAGTCTTTGTTTAATTATTATATATTTTGCATCATAATGACGCGTAAATAAGCTGACATAAGAAATAAATCAGAGACTTAATTAAATGCAAAAAGCTTTTAAATTCCTTATCTATTTCAGAGAAAACCGTTCTGCTGAAAACAGACAAAAATTATCATTGACTGCCCTTCCCCCTGAGATCCAATCCTATATCCGTCAGTAGTTAGAAAGTGGGGCTCCGGGGCCAGGGCGGGATGCGGGATGGTATGGTATGGGGGCGTGACCGGAAGGGGGCGTGACTGGATATGACGTCACAGGAAGTGATATCACAGGATATGCCGTCACCGGAAGTCATGTGACCGGAAGTGGAGTTGAGTTGTTCCCCTCATGCTGCTGTTTAGTTTCATTATAAGCTGTTTGTGTATGACGTCACAGTAGGTATGACGTCATAATGTGTTTTATATCAAAGTTTTGAGCGGTGGCAACACTTTTTTAGTTTCGGTTTATCTAGCAGACGGAGTTGAGTTGTTCTAGGACTGCTTCTTAGTGAATAAGTTAGAGTGATAGGCTTTTATTGCGTGACGTCACAGTAGATATGACGTCATAATTTGTTTTATATCAAAGTTTTGAGCGGTGGCAACACTTTTTAGTGTCGATTTACATTTAAGATGGAGCTGAATTGTTCTAGGGCTGCTTCTAAACGAATAAGTTAGAGTGATAGGTATTTTTACTAATGACGTCACAGTGGGTATGACGTCATTCTATGTTAAGATTTACGTTTTAAGTGGTGATAACATTGGATATATACCAAATTTAGTTTTCAGGTGTTGGCAACGAGTTCTGATCGGTCAGCTAAATGCTCGCTGGTGATTGATAAGTTTTAAACATGTGACCAAAAGTTAACTCCTGATTGACTGTTTGGTTTTCTAGCGAGTTACTTACATATCCTTTAGCCAAGTTAAAATACCTGCAACAAAGTTACACAAAAAAAAAATGTTAAATTTGAAAAGTTAATAAAAGGAAGGCCATTTGCTAAGGGTCTAAAGAACCCTAACCCCGAGCTACACGTGACATTTCAATATTTTACCAAACAATTGTTAAAATATCGACTATCGGACGTTGCCTTCATGGTAACTCATCTACCCACCCCCCTTCCCTAACTAATTTTGAATAAGTTAAGACTTTAGAATTACAATTAATAAATTTTGAAAAATTATTTATTAAAGGTGAGGACCCACCTCCAGCCCGATACCTCTTTTAGGAAGAATTGGTACCGCCTCACTCCACCCTAACAAAACAAAAAAATCTGTGAAAAAAAAAAAAACACGAAGTATTAAACACGTCTTTCACACTCAGGTATCTAAGTAGAAATGGCGAGACGGCAACCGGTAGCGTCTATATATGAGGGGTGATCACGTGACTTCACCGACCAATCAGGTTTCACGGTAGAGGGTGCTACTGACTATCGACCCGTCAGAAGGGAGGGGAGCGAGACTAGGGATGTTTCAACACGCTTCAACGCGTTTGCGAGTTGAGTTGTTGTGTAACGATCTTGCTTGAAACAGTTAAAGTGATAGATAATTTGTTCGTGACGTCATAGTGTAGCGAATGGGTTTTTAGCGTAGACAGTTGTTGCAATTGGAGTAATTATGAAATTTATTAAATATAAAGATAATATTTAGTAATAATTATCAGATTTTATTATTATTATTATAAAAAATAAACTTATAAAAAAAAGTGAACGTGAAAATTTACTTTACGAATAAAAATCATGTCTTTAAAATGTGTACGAATATCACTAAATAAGAGAAAAAAGTAACATACTTAAACTCTTTAAAATAAATAACTTTAACATTAACGTAAAAAATTTACTTTTCACATAAAAATCACTTTAAAATGAGTAAAAATATCGCTAAATAAGAGAAAAAAAGTAACTTAATTAAAATTTCTAAGATAAATATTTAACCTTTACTCGAAAATTCCCTTCATATATAAAAATCACGACTTTAAAATATGACATGCAAGAGAAAAGTAACGTACTTAAACTTTCTACGACAAATAACTTTAACATTAACGTAACATTTTACTTTACACATAAAAATCCCGACTTTAAAATATGTAGAAATATCGCTAAATAAAAGAAGAAAAAAAAAAAAAAGTAACATACTTAATTTTTGTACGACAAATAACTTTGACATTAACGTAAAAAATTTTCTTCACATATAAAAATCACGACTTTAAAATGTAACGTGTAAGAAGAATTAGCATACTTAAAATTTCTACGACAAATAAATTTAACCTTTACGCGAAAATTTATATACATAAAAATCATGTCTTTAAAATATGTAAAAATATTGCTAAATAAAAGAAAAAAACTAACATACTTAAACTTTGCACGACAAATAACTTTAACCTTTACTCGAAAATTCCCTTCATGTATAAAAATCACGACTTTAAAATATAACATGCAAGAGAAAAGTAACGTACTTAAACTTTCTACGACAAATAACTTTAACATTAACGTAAAATTTTACTTTACACATAAAAATCCCGATATTAAAATATGTAGAAATATCGCTAAATAAAAGAAAAAAAGTAACACACTTAAACTTTGTACAACAAATAACTTTGACATTAACGTAAAAAATGTTCTGCACATATAAAAATCACGACTTTAAATTTGAAATGTAGGATGAAAGTATAACATACCTATAATTTCTACGACAAAGAATTCAAACATTGCCGTTCATGTCTTTAAAATGTATAATGACAACTCTAACTTTTAGAAAAAAGAAACACTAAAAATTTACAAGGCAAAGAATTTAAAATTGAACGTTAAAATTAACTTTACATGTACTATCATACTCTTATATCAACGATAAATAAGATAAAAAAAGAAACTCTAAAAATTTATAAGGCAAAGAATTCAAATAATACGCGAAAATTTACCTCACATATAAAAATTATGTCTTTCAAATGTGTAAGAATAACGCTAAATTAGAGAAAAAGAAATATTAAAAATTTATAAGGTAAGGAATTGAAACAATACGCGAAAATTTATTTCACACATAACATTTCTATCTTTAAAATGTGTAAGAATAATGCTAAATTAGAGAAGAAAAAAAAAATAACATACTTAAACTTTCTTCGACAACAATTTAAACAATACGCGAAAATTTCATACACAATTATTTTCTTAGGTTAATGTTAAATAATGGGAAATTTAACAGAATAAAATTTCAAAGATAAAGAATTTTAACCTTTACACGAAAATTTACTTCACATATAAATATCATGTCTTTAAACTTTAACGCGACAATTTACTTCTCATGTATAATTAAACTCTTAGGTTAATGTTAAATAAAAGAAAAAGTAACATACTCAAACATTTCTAAGATAAGCAAAACGTAAAAATTTTATATCATGTGTTTAAAATGTAACATATAAGAGAAAAAAAAATAACATACTTGAATTTCTATAGCAAAGCATTTAAGCGTTAGCGTAAAAATTTACTTTACATATAAAATTCACGTCTTTAAACGGGATGATAAGCATGTGACGGTAATTAGCCAATCAGGTTAGCGGTAGGTGATACGCCACTTGCCGGCATTTTTAGACCGGAGGATGAGTCAAAAACTTGTTCAAACAGGTCGGGAGACTTGTACAGCAAGAACAACAGCATCGACGCGCAAGCAGCGGGTGATGCTGCGGTGTGTCAGCAGGTGTTCGAGATTATCGTTTTCCTACTTTTCCTTTTTCATAATGAAATGTTTGTGAAAACTTGGAATGAATGCAGTGGATTTCAAAGACACATTAGTAAGTGAAGGTAGAATTCGCATGGACTTTCTTCCAAAAAGTATGATTCACTTGGAGAATTTAAGATCATTTCTACTTGAAAACTTTTCTATTGTCTAAAACATTGAATATTGTTCAAACTCAGTGAGATTATATGCTACAATACGGGTAAAACTTAACAAAATTGTTACATAGAAGAAAAATAGTAAGAGATTTAAAATAAATACTAGTTATAGATACTCCAAGGAAAAAAATTCACCTCTACTTTTCAATCGGAAAATCAATGCAAGTTGGAAATTTATGTTACTTCAAGAAAGACTTAGACAATTTACTTTGTAATAATATACATTAAGGTGTCGTATTAACTCGTGCAATACATGCTGACTAAGGTTTATTTTACTTAATATCTAAGAAAGGTGAATTGGGGGAAAATATTAAATAAATTGTAGATATTAAATACATTGTAGATATGCATTTAAGTTTTGAAAATCACCTGCAAGACTTTTAAAACATCTTAAGATAAATTGAAAGAAACTTGCGAATTATATGTAAACTATATAACTTTTTATACTCTGATAGGAAATCACAAGTAATTTAGTTAACTTTTTTCATGGTAACACTCATATTCAACGACATGTTTTTAAAATTTAACCTTCTTTACATGATAATAGTTATAAATTTTTTCAATCTCAGATGCGACATACTATTATTTCTAACATATATGTTACGAATTGTGTAAAGTTTTTAAAACTGTATATGCAAATCACCAATCAGAAACATAAAAATCTAACATCAATCATACTAAAATAATAAGATATTTTCCTTAGTGGAAATAGTTAACTACTCATGTGATGGAATATACTTAGAAAATTTAAATACTGAAAAAAGTTTGCTAGGCAAACTTAAAGAATATTTTTTTTTTCTTGTGAAAAACTAGCATAAATTTGGAAAATGTAGAGTTTGTTACTACGTAAAATTGAACATCATCTGGACAAACTAAATTATACATGAATTTTTTTTTATTTGAGAGGTGCTGACAATATATCATTAATATAGAGATTTTTAACTTCCACCCATAATTTCTAAATAACTTATACATAAATTTCAGAAAACTGAAACGGAATGTGTTTTACAAGACGCTTATTTTGTAAGATGAACATTCAATATTAATATAACTGAGCAAAGTTCATTCCGGAAAAAAACATGTAAAAGATACTTATATTTTGAAAATAGTTTGAAATATCCTTTTAAATTTATGAATGCTCGCTTTCGAAAGACACAAATAAAACTGATATTACACATGATAATTAACACATGCATAACATTAGTCAAACAAAGTGGAATTTTTATTGCTTGTGACCGATAACTTTTCAGTGAAGTAGAATAACATACATAGGAAATGTGTGCAAACTTTTTCAACTTTTAAACCAAGCATCATGTAAAATTATAAATTACGATAGGAAATAGCACACTTCAGAATCGGAACAAGTCTTCTAGTTAAGCTAAATTTATTTCTCAAGGAATTGAAAGCATACCAGAAAAGTCCTTATCATTTCGCATCTTTTCTCATGTTGCAAGAAGACATACTTTGTAAAAGATCCTCGTAACACTTAACAAAAATCAGTAAAAATAAATATATTTTCTAGGGCAAAGATCAAAGATAAAACTTCACAACTTAATACTGAAATTTAGCTAAGTTGCATATGGTTTATTCACATAACTCGCATATGCTTCGAATGCTGAAATATATTTGTCAGTTGAAATCAAACTCATCGAAAATAAATGCTATCTACATTTTCAAGTCGGAAATTACTATTAAATAAACTTTACATGTAAAACATTGTCATGTTAAAAAGAAAAATCTACAAAAATGTAAATGATAATTTTACTGTTGGTACATAAATGATGAATAATTTATGATTTTATTCTAGGCAAACGTTTTATTGTCTAACAGAGAACTTAAACTTTAGCAGAAAAACGAAAAAATACAATTTTTAAATCCTATCATGCTTGTTGAAAATTGAGTTTATTAGCTGTTGTAATAGATTTTTATTGTCCAAATTTCTATAGTTTTTCTTCCCAGTGCAATAAAATTAAGTTCATGTGTAATGAGTAGGTTTTTTTTATGAATCTTATAAATTTAACGAAATTATTATGACCTAAGAGATTGAGTGAACTGAATAAATCAATGATGTAAATTTAAACAGTGACTTGAACTGATACATACTATAACTGTAAAGAAGTATGACAAAGTGATAGATGAAGTGAAAATAGAAGTTGAGTGAAATGTGTTGAAAAAAAAGTTGAAGACGACAAGAAATTCGTAAATGAGAATTATCATTGACTTATATTAACTTCGTTTTTCTTGCTTATGACAAGAAAATACACTCTTTCTTATTAAGAACCAACTTGATATCTTATCATAGAATGACAATGATGAAATATCTATACATTAAAAAAAAATACCAAACTTAGACATAGCAAATTTCTTGAAATTCATGTATAATGTGAGAAGTTTTACTGGAAATATAGAAAATACAACATTGAAAGATGTGAATGTTTCGAAGTACTTTATCAGAAGAAAAAAAAAATGCGCTGAGGTCCGCTACAAAAATTTTTAGGAGAAAGTTTAAACAAAATTTAAAATCAAACATGCTTTTAAGTGGGAACACATATATTAAAACTATAGCACATTAAACAATTTATATTATGTCATCTCGGTATCAAACTGAATAACATGAAAAACAACGACAAACTGAATAAACATGATAATTATCAATATATGTGGAAAAGTTTCCTTTTCTCACATATAAAAAAAATAACACATTGACATACGTTAAGATCACGAAACATGCGTAATCATATGCCGATAAGAGCAACCAATGTTGCGGGGAGATATTCACTTGATGGTCAATATCCCATGAATAAATTGATTGATTGAATTTCTAATGCTAATTCCAATAGTATTCCATGTAACTTCAACTTGATATTTTACACTATAGATATATTTATTTTTCAAATATATTGACTTTCAAAAAATCATCCTTCAATATAAGAATGATCATAGTAAGAATAAAAGAAAAGATACTAAGCATTGATTTAAAGTGTATTTATTTCGACTTAGCAACAAATCATATGCTTGAAACGAAAATTGCTTCGAACCAAAGTATAACTATCCAAATTCATAGATTCCTACAAGAAAATTTTTCTCATCTAGTAATTGAATTTTTTTTCTCATACGCATTATAAGTGTTGTCCAATCAGGTGTAGAATAGTTGAAGATATCCGACCTCTTTCTAAATATTAATAAGTCACTGTTGAAAAACTTATAAAAATTTCAATTTACACTTAAAGGTTTTTTTTTTTTTTTTTTTTTTTTTTTTTTTTTTTTATATATATATATCAAAGAATTTTTTCAAATCAATATGTATATTTAAATACGGAAACTTATTCACTTCAATAAATGTATGTTTAAGTTATAAAACTTGTCGTATGTATTGAAAAATTGTAACTTTTCGTCTTCTTCGTATAAATCGATAACTTATACACTAGTTCTTCATCAAATAATCTTCTAAGTAAATCTTTCAAAGGTAAAAACATACTTATAGCTTTGCATTTGTAACAAGTTAAATTGTACATGTTTCATGTGAAAGTTACAAAATTTTATATATTTTCATGGAAAATATATAAAATTTTGTAACTTTCACATGAAACATGTACAATTTAACTTGTTACAAATGCAAAGCTATAAGTATGTTTTTACCTTTGAAAGATTTACTTAGAAGATTATTTGATGAAGAACTAGTGTATAAGTTATCGATTTATACGAAGAAGACGAAAAGTTACAATTTTTCAATACATACGACAAGTTTTATAACTTAAACATACATTTATTGAAGTGAATAAGTTTCCGTATTTAAATATACATATTGATTTGAAAAAATTCTTTGATATATATAAAAAAAAAAAAAAAAAAAAAAAAAAAAAAAAAAAAAAACCTTTAAGTGTAAATTGAAATTTTTATAAGTTTTTCAACAGTGACTTATTAATATTTAGAAAGAGGTCGGATATCTTCAACTATTCTACACCTGATTGGACAACACTTATAATGCGTATGAGAAAAAAAATTCAATTACTAGATGAGAAAAATTTTCTTGTAGGAATCTATGAATTTGGATAGTTATAATTTGGTTCGAAGCAATTTTCGTTTCAAGCATATGATTTGTTGCTAAGTCGAAATAAATACACTTTAAATCAATGCTTAGTATCTTTTCTTTTATTCTTACTATGATCATTCTTATATTGAAGGATGATTTTTTTGAAAGTCAATATATTTGAAATATAAATATATCTATAGTGTAAAATATCAAGTTGAAGTTACATGGAATACTATTGGAATTAGCATTAGAAATTCAATCAATCAATTTATTCATGGGATATTGACCATCAAGTGAATATCTCCCCGCAACATTGGTTGCTCTTATCGGCATATGATTACGCATGTTTCGTGATCTTAACGTATGTCAATGTGTTATTTTTTTTATATGTGAGAAAAGGAAACTTTTCCACATATATTGATAATTATCATGTTTATTCAGTTTGTCGTTGTTTTTCATGTTATTCAGTTTGATACCGAGATGACATAATATAAATTGTTTAATGTGCTATAGTTTTAATATATGTGTTCCCACTTAAAAGCATGTTTGATTTTAAATTTTGTTTAAACTTTCTCCTAAAAATTTTTGTAGCGGACCTCAGCGCATTTTTTTTTTTTCTTCTGATAAAGTACTTCGAAACATTCACATCTTTCAATGTTGTATTTTCTATATTTCCAGTAAAACTTCTCACATTATACATGAATTTCAAGAAATTTGCTATGTCTAAGTTTGGTATTTTTTTTTAATGTATAGATATTTCATCATTGTCATTCTATGATAAGATATCAAGTTGGTTCTTAATAAAAAAGAGTGTATTTTCTTGTCATAAGCAAGAAAAACGAAGTTAATATAAGTCAATGATAATTCTCATTTACGAATTTCTTGTCGTCTTCAACTTTTTTTTCAACACATTTCACTCAACTTCTATTTTCACTTCATCTATCACTTTGTCATACTTCTTTACAGTTATAGTATGTATCAGTTCAAGTCACTGTTTAAATTTACATCATTGATTTATTCAGTTCACTCAATCTCTTAGGTCATAATAATTTCGTTAAATTTATAAGATTCATAAAAAAAACCTACTCATTACACATGAACTTAATTTTATTGCACTGGGAAGAAAAACTATAGAAATTTGGACAATAAAAATCTATTACAACAGCTAATAAACTCAATTTTCAACAAGCATGATAGGATTTAAAAATTGTATTTTTTCGTTTTTCTGCTAAAGTTTAAGTTCTCTGTTAGACAATAAAACGTTTGCCTAGAATAAAATCATAAATTATTCATCATTTATGTACCAACAGTAAAATTATCATTTACATTTTTGTAGATTTTTCTTTTTAACATGACAATGTTTTACATGTAAAGTTTATTTAATAGTAATTTCCGACTTGAAAATGTAGATAGCATTTATTTTCGATGAGTTTGATTTCAACTGACAAATATATTTCAACATTCGAAGCATATGCGAGTTATGTGAATAAACCATATGCAACTTAGCTAAATTTCAGTATTAAGTTGTGAAGTTTTATCTTTGATCTTTGCCCTAGAAAATATATTTATTTTTACTGATTTTTGTTAAGTGTTACGAGGATCTTTTACAAAGTATGTCTTCTTGCAACATGAGAAAAGATGCGAAATGATAAGGACTTTTCTGGTATGCTTTCAATTCCTTGAGAAATAAATTTAGCTTAACTAGAAGACTTGTTCCGATTCTGAAGTGTGCTATTTCCTATCGTAATTTATAATTTTACATGATGCTTGGTTTAAAAGTTGAAAAAGTTTGCACACATTTCCTATGTATGTTATTCTACTTCACTGAAAAGTTATTGGTCACAAGCAATAAAAATTCCACTTTGTTTGACTAATGTTATGCATGTGTTAATTATCATGTGTAATATCAGTTTTATTTGTGTCTTTCGAAAGCGAGCATTCATAAATTTAAAAGGATATTTCAAACTATTTTCAAAATATAAGTATCTTTTACATGTTTTTTTCCGGAATGAACTTTGCTCAGTTATATTAATATTGAATGTTCATCTTACAAAATAAGCGTCTTGTAAAACACATTCCGTTTCAGTTTTCTGAAATTTATGTATAAGTTATTTAGAAATTATGGGTGGAAGTTAAAAATCTCTATATTAATGATATATTGTCAGCACCTCTCAAATAAAAAAAAATTCATGTATAATTTAGTTTGTCCAGATGATGTTCAATTTTACGTAGTAACAAACTCTACATTTTCCAAATTTATGCTAGTTTTTCACAAGAAAAAAAAAATATTCTTTAAGTTTGCCTAGCAAACTTTTTTCAGTATTTAAATTTTCTAAGTATATTCCATCACATGAGTAGTTAACTATTTCCACTAAGGAAAATATCTTATTATTTTAGTATGATTGATGTTAGATTTTTATGTTTCTGATTGGTGATTTGCATATACAGTTTTAAAAACTTTACACAATTCGTAACATATATGTTAGAAATAATAGTATGTCGCATCTGAGATTGAAAAAATTTATAACTATTATCATGTAAAGAAGGTTAAATTTTAAAAACATGTCGTTGAATATGAGTGTTACCATGAAAAAAGTTAACTAAATTACTTGTGATTTCCTATCAGAGTATAAAAAGTTATATAGTTTACATATAATTCGCAAGTTTCTTTCAATTTATCTTAAGATGTTTTAAAAGTCTTGCAGGTGATTTTCAAAACTTAAATGCATATCTACAATGTATTTAATATCTACAATTTATTTAATATTTTCCCCCAATTCACCTTTCTTAGATATTAAGTAAAATAAACCTTAGTCAGCATGTATTGCACGAGTTAATACGACACCTTAATGTATATTATTACAAAGTAAATTGTCTAAGTCTTTCTTGAAGTAACATAAATTTCCAACTTGCATTGATTTTCCGATTGAAAAGTAGAGGTGAATTTTTTTCCTTGGAGTATCTATAACTAGTATTTATTTTAAATCTCTTACTATTTTTCTTCTATGTAACAATTTTGTTAAGTTTTACCCGTATTGTAGCATATAATCTCACTGAGTTTGAACAATATTCAATGTTTTAGACAATAGAAAAGTTTTCAAGTAGAAATGATCTTAAATTCTCCAAGTGAATCATACTTTTTGGAAGAAAGTCCATGCGAATTCTACCTTCACTTACTAATGTGTCTTTGAAATCCACTGCATTCATTCCAAGTTTTCACAAACATTTCATTATGAAAAAGGAAAAGTAGGAAAACGATAATCTCGAACACCTGCTGACACACCGCAGCATCACCCGCTGCTTGCGCGTCGATGCTGTTGTTCTTGCTGTACAAGTCTCCCGACCTGTTTGAACAAGTTTTTGACTCATCCTCCGGTCTAAAAATGCCGGCAAGTGGCGTATCACCTACCGCTAACCTGATTGGCTAATTACCGTCACATGCTTATCATCCCGTTTAAAGACGTGAATTTTATATGTAAAGTAAATTTTTACGCTAACGCTTAAATGCTTTGCTATAGAAATTCAAGTATGTTATTTTTTTTTCTCTTATATGTTACATTTTAAACACATGATATAAAATTTTTACGTTATGCTTATCTTAGAAATGTTTGAGTATGTTACTTTTTCTTTTATTTAACATTAACCTAAGAGTTTAATTGTACATGAGAAGTAAATTGTCGCGTTAAAGTTTAAAGACATGATATTTATATGTGAAGTAAATTTTCGTGTAAAGGTTAAAATTCTTTATCTTTGAAATTTTATTCTGTTAAATTTCCCATTATTTAACATTAACCTAAGAAAATAATTGTGTATGAAATTTTCGCGTATTGTTTAAATTGTTGTCGAAGAAAGTTTAAGTATGTTATTTTTTTTTTCTTCTCTAATTTAGCATTATTCTTACACATTTTAAAGATAGAAATGTTATGTGTGAAATAAATTTTCGCGTATTGTTTCAATTCCTTACCTTATAAATTTTTAATATTTCTTTTTCTCTAATTTAGCGTTATTCTTACACATTTGAAAGACATAATTTTTATATGTGAGGTAAATTTTCGCGTATTATTTGAATTCTTTGCCTTATAAATTTTTAGAGTTTCTTTTTTTATCTTATTTATCGTTGATATAAGAGTATGATAGTACATGTAAAGTTAATTTTAACGTTCAATTTTAAATTCTTTGCCTTGTAAATTTTTAGTGTTTCTTTTTTCTAAAAGTTAGAGTTGTCATTATACATTTTAAAGACATGAACGGCAATGTTTGAATTCTTTGTCGTAGAAATTATAGGTATGTTATACTTTCATCCTACATTTCAAATTTAAAGTCGTGATTTTTATATGTGCAGAACATTTTTTACGTTAATGTCAAAGTTATTTGTTGTACAAAGTTTAAGTGTGTTACTTTTTTTCTTTTATTTAGCGATATTTCTACATATTTTAATATCGGGATTTTTATGTGTAAAGTAAAATTTTACGTTAATGTTAAAGTTATTTGTCGTAGAAAGTTTAAGTACGTTACTTTTCTCTTGCATGTTATATTTTAAAGTCGTGATTTTTATACATGAAGGGAATTTTCGAGTAAAGGTTAAAGTTATTTGTCGTGCAAAGTTTAAGTATGTTAGTTTTTTTCTTTTATTTAGCAATATTTTTACATATTTTAAAGACATGATTTTTATGTATATAAATTTTCGCGTAAAGGTTAAATTTATTTGTCGTAGAAATTTTAAGTATGCTAATTCTTCTTACACGTTACATTTTAAAGTCGTGATTTTTATATGTGAAGAAAATTTTTTACGTTAATGTCAAAGTTATTTGTCGTACAAAGTTTAAGTATGTTACTTTTTTTTTTTTTTCTTCTTTTATTTAGCGATATTTCTACATATTTTAAAGTCGGGATTTTTATGTGTAAAGTAAAATGTTACGTTAATGTTAAAGTTATTTGTCGTAGAAAGTTTAAGTACGTTACTTTTCTCTTGCATGTCATATTTTAAAGTCGTGATTTTTATATATGAAGGGAATTTTCGAGTAAAGGTTAAATATTTATCTTAGAAATTTTAAGTAAGTTACTTTTTTTCTCTTATTTAGCGATATTTTTACTCATTTTAAAGTGATTTTTATGTGAAAAGTAAATTTTTTACGTTAATGTTAAAGTTATTTATTTTAAAGAGTTTAAGTATGTTACTTTTTTCTCTTATTTAGTGATATTCGTACACATTTTAAAGACATGATTTTTATTCGTAAAGTAAATTTTCACGTTCACTTTTTTTTATAAGTTTATTTTTTATAATAATAATAATAAAATCTGATAATTATTACTAAATATTATCTTTATATTTAATAAATTTCATAATTACTCCAATTGCAACAACTGTCTACGCTAAAAACCCATTCGCTACACTATGACGTCACGAACAAATTATCTATCACTTTAACTGTTTCAAGCAAGATCGTTACACAACAACTCAACTCGCAAACGCGTTGAAGCGTGTTGAAACATCCCTAGTCTCGCTCCCCTCCCTTCTGACGGGTCGATAGTCAGTAGCACCCTCTACCGTGAAACCTGATTGGTCGGTGAAGTCACGTGATCACCCCTCATATATAGACGCTACCGGTTGCCGTCTCGCCATTTCTACTTAGATACCTGAGTGTGAAAGACGTGTTTAATACTTCGTGTTTTTTTTTTTCACAGATTTTTTTGTTTTGTTAGGGTGGAGTGAGGCGGTACCAATTCTTCCTAAAAGAGGTATCGGGCTGGAGGTGGGTCCTCACCTTTAATAAATAATTTTTCAAAATTTATTAATTGTAATTCTAAAGTCTTAACTTATTCAAAATTAGTTAGGGAAGGGGGGTGGGTAGATGAGTTACCATGAAGGCAACGTCCGATAGTCGATATTTTAACAATTGTTTGGTAAAATATTGAAATGTCACGTGTAGCTCGGGGTTAGGGTTCTTTAGACCCTTAGCAAATGGCCTTCCTTTTATTAACTTTTCAAATTTAACATTTTTTTTTTTGTGTAACTTTGTTGCAGGTATTTTAACTTGGCTAAAGGATATGTAAGTAACTCGCTAGAAAACCAAACAGTCAATCAGGAGTTAACTTTTGGTCACATGTTTAAAACTTATCAATCACCAGCGAGCATTTAGCTGACCGATCAGAACTCGTTGCCAACACCTGAAAACTAAATTTGGTATATATCCAATGTTATCACCACTTAAAACGTAAATCTTAACATAGAATGACGTCATACCCACTGTGACGTCATTAGTAAAAATACCTATCACTCTAACTTATTCGTTTAGAAGCAGCCCTAGAACAATTCAGCTCCATCTTAAATGTAAATCGACACTAAAAAGTGTTGCCACCGCTCAAAACTTTGATATAAAACAAATTATGACGTCATATCTACTGTGACGTCACGCAATAAAAGCCTATCACTCTAACTTATTCACTAAGAAGCAGTCCTAGAACAACTCAACTCCGTCTGCTAGATAAACCGAAACTAAAAAAGTGTTGCCACCGCTCAAAACTTTGATATAAAACACATTATGACGTCATACCTACTGTGACGTCATACACAAACAGCTTATAATGAAACTAAACAGCAGCATGAGGGGAACAACTCAACTCCACTTCCGGTCACGTGACTTCCGGTGACGGCATATCCTGTGATATCACTTCCTGTGACGTCATATCCAGTCACGCCCCCTTCCGGTCACGCCCCCATACCATACCATACCATCCCGCATCCCGCCCTGGCCCCGGAGCCCCACTTTCTAACTACTTCCGTCCCTGGTCCACTTATACTTTTCCCTTACTACTCGCCTGGTGTTAAATTCACTACGCAGACAGTCGCAAGAAAGGTTTCATCAACATAATGTATGAAATTTAAAAAAATGATAAATATAGAAAAAATCTACCAAAAAGCAGAAAATCGCCCAAAAGAAATTTGAAAATCGCCAAAAAATCGCCAAACCCTCAAAACATATCGCCAGACGACCTCAAAAATCGCCAAATTGGCGAAAAATTGCCAGATCTGGCAGCCCTGTGTCAGCAGTGAGTCCGTCCAGTCATTCCTGACAGGACAGAACAGGTTTCTTGTCCCCCCCCCCCCCTCCATCTTTTGAAGGGGTGAACAGAACAGGGCTCTCCTCCCTTAAAACTTTTGGAGAGGGGTGAGGTCCAAAAGAGGGAGAACACCGTCATATGCTGTTTTACAAAATCTGGTGGCGCAAATGGGAATTCTCCGCCCCTTCGCGCAAATGGGAATGGCGCAAGTGGGCATAGTTCGTCAGATTTGACGCCAAGCTCGGAAATCGCCAACCGGACAGGGATATGGAAACTGTCCCTTCTACTTTGCAAAGTAACATATTATTTATTCCAGTTTGCTCAAATTGTTCGCTTTTTGCACAATAAATTTCGGTAATGTTCTAAAGATTATAAAATTTTCGTTAGAGAATTTTAACAGGATATTTTTTGCAGTGTAATAAAACTTGATGGTTAGGTGTTCTTAATCGTTTGTTTTTATTTTTTCGTCTAATTCAGCAGGCTAGTTTTTATGTTAAATATAGTTGTGTTTTTCATGAACTTTTCTTTTTTTATTACTTTGACATCGCTTGAAAGAATGTATATCACTTGTTAGTTGTATAAATGCAAGCAATTATTATGTGTTTATTATGATTTTTTGAAATTTGACGCCAATCTCAATTACCATTGCGGTTTTTTATTTGATGAATTAATAAAACTAAATGATTATCGTCAACTGTTAGTAAATTCTTCTAAACTAGTACATGCTAAATGATATTGGTTTTTGTAGTTGCAAGTCATTTTAAATTCTTGCACTCAATAACTAGATATTTTTTAGTTTCCCAATGTACTGCTTCGAAGAATGCATGAAAACTTTATCGAAATCATTTTCTTCTAGAATGTGTTTCAATAATTTTGTAATTAGTAATTTTGTTATTTCTTGATGTTCATATTTCTTACGAAAACTTACTAAAAGTTCACCAATATTGGAATATGCTGTACAAAACCCAAATCTAATATTAGGATTCGTATTTCATTACAGTATGGAACTTTTGCTATAGTGGTTCAATATAAGGGAAATATAAATTAACATAAATGGTTGGGTGTGTAATTTTTTTAAGTGAAAGTTTAATGAGCTAGGCAGATTTGTTCTTTTTTTGGATAAAAGATTTCTGGGAAACCATAAAATGTAATCGCCAAGTGAAACAAAAAAGAACGATAAAAGGGCCAATGTAGAAACCCTGCAATGACATCATGTGCTCTCAACTATTTTACATTATCTCTATGGAAGCTTGCCATCTTTAACCCGAAGGGTTATTATAATATCTTTGGAATAACTACACTTGAGCTGGAATCACGAATGTGAATGGTGCTGTGCGTCTGAGAACGAAAAGCCCGACGCTATATGTAAGAAGATACGTATCTGTTCCCATCGTACTCTTCGTTGTAAATGGGGACAAATCTTATAATCTAGTCTATCAATAAAAATGGTAGTTAATCTTAATTCTTCGATATCTTTCAATTCCACGCGATCCCAATACCCTACAGTTTGTTGCCAATTGGGTGAGGTTGATATTCATGACTTGAAGTGAGAAGCTGTGTATAGATGGCGCTGTAAACCGGACGAGACCACAGAGACTTTTCGCAACTTCCGGTTGTTGTTTGATCTCCGTGTTTGTGCATACAAACCGTGTCTTTCTCAGTCTTAGTATTTATCCATAGTTACAAATTTTAATCATAATGAATAAAGTGTATTCAAGAAGGAAGTGCGGGTGATTTTGCTTCGTTCCGCAATGTGGTATGAAAACTGGAACCAATAATGTTTCGCAGATTAAAAGCCAGATTTCCGAAAGATGAGGACGATTTTTAATAGGGCTACATCTCTAAAATTTTCAACATAAGTAGTTTTGGCCTTCTAATTGGATTTTTAAAAACAGGATTTTTTTTTTTTTTTTTTTGTTATTAACAAATATTTTACAAAACAATTTTTTTTTCTTGACAAGGGAGAGGCTTCCAATATTACGTAGCAATGAGGAACTTTCACGTTTTTTGGTTTTATTTTTAAATAAAAGTAGAGAAAAAATCATGAAAAACAATACCATTCTTTAAAAAATTTGAGCTCGTATATAGATAGTTAAAAAAATATTTACTTTTGCACTTTGCGATATAGCGGGAAAAAGCCACTTTCACGTGGAACGTCAACGCGCAGATAATGAACCAGTCTAAGTTTTTCCTTCGTTTTGCCACTTTTTCTCTGCGTAACCATCATATGTCACGGTTTTTTTATGCTTTTTTGGTCACGTGACTTTTGCTTTGCTTTCGGCTGATTTCAAACTCGATTTTTTATTAATTGAAAGCAGAAAAATAAAAAATAATTGCACTGCTCAAATATATTCGTTGGATAACACTAGAAAATACAAAAAATATTCATTTTCCTGACTTTTGCAAGTTTCTCATTAGATTTTAGTGAGTGAAGCGAGCTTACCCTTACTAAAATCCTAAGGTATTTTCAAGGGTTTTTTTTCAAGGTATTTATTAGGTATTTTATTAAGGTATTTTTACCTACTAAATGGTGCAGATTAAAACCTTAAACAGGTTTTCCATAATACCTGTCCCAAGGTATTTTATATAAACCTAAACGGTTTCTTAGAATACCTTTCAACAAGGTATTTTATGTAAACCTAAACGGTTTCCTAGAATACCTTTCAACAAGGTATTTTAAATATACCTAAACGGTTTCCTAGAATACCTTCCAACAAGGTATTTTATATAAACCTAAACGGTTTCCTAGAATACCTTTCAACAAGGTATTTTATATAAACCTAAACGGTTTCCTAGAATACCTTTCAACAAGGTATTTTATATAAACCTAAACGGTTTCCTAGAATACCTTCCAACAAGGTATTTTATAAAAACCTTAACAGTTTCAATAGAATACCTTTTAATAAGGTATTTTATAAAAACCTAAACGGTTTTTTAGAATACTTTTTAAGGAGGTATTCTATATAAACCTGAATGGTTTTTTCTAGAATACCTTTCAATAAGGTATTTACCTAAACAGTTTCCTCGAACATCTGTCAATGAAGTACATTAAAATAAACCTAAAAGGTAAACCACAAATAATTTTAAAATATGTAGAAGTTTTTTTGACAAAATTTCCACAATATTTTTTAAAAACATATTTTAATAGACCTCAAAAGGAATTTTTAGAAATCTAATAAAACCTAGGAAAAGTATTACATTCTATTTTACTGTGTATAAAAGAGAACCAATAACTTTGACACAATTATCATACAAATAATTTTTATTTATGTACTTAACACTATTTTACATTAGGATAATCATTTTTAGGATATGTATTTTTTACTCAACCAACCCTGTTGGGCCTTGAGTCTGTTTGTTTTAAATTTTTTTCTTCTTTTCTCTGCAACTTTGTTTTCGGCGTAAATTTGCAAGAATTTCCAGATTGAGGCTGTCCTGTCTGGATCTTCCACCTGTATCTTGTATAAGAATAGACATGGTTTACCGTACCGGTCACCCCAAGAAACTTCAGATGATACTTGTTAAAAAGCCCTAAAAATATAAAATTGCTATAAAATGAGGCATACAATACATATTCAAAAGAACAAGTTATTCGGAGGCTACAAAATTCAACCCGTCTTTATTTGCCTCCGAAATATTTTCATTTCAAAGAGGCTCTAAAAGTAGTACAAAATAATGCTTATTTTGATTTCTATAAGAAACTAACTAGGCGTCAAGTCCGTATTTGTTTAACAGCTCCCCATATATTAACACAGGTAGTAAATCAAATTATGAAGAGTATAACTACTAATTTAACAACACGAAGGGTACTAATTTAACAATTCATTTGAGAAAATACCAAGAAATAAGCGATAATCAGAATTAATTTTTAATATTAGCCTTTTATTTTATATTTTTTGAACAACCCTGAACACATTTAAAAGATTACTCTGAAAACTTGAATACCCATTGAAAATCATGATTGTATCTATATGTATATTCTTACATTTCTATTTCTGGATTTTAAAATATACTCAAGTGTTTATTTTACCTTCTGAATATTTAATAACTTTAATTTTTTTTATAGCAGAATGTGTGCAATATTTTGTAACATAAGTTAAGTGAGGAAGTAGTTCCTCGATATTAGTGAGATCAGTTCTTGAAACATTGACTTTTTTTGCATTATCAAACACATAATGTGAACGAATTCTCAATTTTCTCCAAGACCTGCACTAAAGAAATATTTTATGGGAAAACAATCAACTACGCTCGTCCAGATAAAAGCATTAATTTGAAATTTCTATTTAATATGAATAACAATTTTAAATCCTCATAATAATAGTTTGATATTTTTAGCCAGGGCATATGTGGTTTGTTTCGAAATCAGAAACAAAGGATAAAATCATAATTTTTTTTTCAAAATCAAAAACACTGTCACACTCTTCCAATATTCCAACCTATCTAAGAACTCATAAAGAAAGATTACTTTCTCACCATCAAGAGAAGCTAGCAAAAGTTCTTAAAATAATATGTGCCTTTTACATTTCACTTCATAATTGGTTAAGTATAATAATACAATTTCTGGTGTGAAAATTTATATGTCAGGGACAAGGTTGCAACCCCTTCCCCCCATCGTTACATAAAACAATTTAATATACCTTTTTCCCTGTTTATTCACATATCTAAAAATATTTATATATCCCGGACCCCCAATTCCCCATCGATATCACCCCTCCAAAATTAATTTCCCCATCAATACAGTCATTCCAAAATCCAATTTTCCTTTAATACTGCTATTCCAAAATCTATTTCCCTATCAATACCCTCCCTCCAAAATTCATTTTTCCTTCAATACTGCTATTCCAAAATATATTTCCCTATTATTACCCTCCCTCCAAAATTTATTTCCCCATCAATACCACCATTCCCAAATCTATCTGTGTAAGAAAACCATTGCATCTTATAACATAGTTTTCAAATCTTGGAGGGTGCCACCACTTGGGTAGCGAGAGGTCTTCAGCTTTATTTGTGTTTGTATGGTTTCATACCGAGATGAACACACCGGTTCTTGTTCTATCACTGAAGTCAAGCATCATCGTGAGCGGTCAGTCCTTTGGATGGTGACCACCTGGGAACACTGCATTATAAGATGCAATTGTTTTCTTACACAGATAGATTTGGGAATGGTGGTATTAATAAGGAAATAAATTTTAGAATAGCAGTATTGAAGGAAAAATGAATTTTGGAGGGAGGGTATTGACAGGGAAATAGATTTTGGAATAGCAGTATTAAAGGAAAATTGGATTTTGGAATGACTGTATTGATGGGGAAATTAATTTTGGAGGGGTGATATCGATGGGGAATTGGGGGTCCGGGATATATAAATATTTTTGGATATGTGAATAAACAAGGGAAAAGGTACATTAAATTGTTTTAAGTAACGATGGGGGAGGGGGTTGCAACCTTGTCCCTGGCAATGGGAGTTCATGCAGGTAGTAATATAACAAAATTGGAGAGTGAAGTCCAAATAAATCCCTAAAAATAATGAGAGGAAGGAATAGTTGCATATCCTCTAAATACTTAAAATTAATGCATAGGAATAGGGTATTTAAAATTGCTCAACAAGCAAGTAGGTACTCATGAAAAACTAAAATATTCAAAAAGATATGAAATTATCACAGATTCAAAATAATATCTTGAAAAATAAATGGGCAGGGAAATTTTCTTTTAAAACAAGCATTAAATAGTCAGTAAGTCAAGGAGAGTTGTCAGACTTTGGCCCTGAAAAGGACCATTCGTCTGGGTCCACAGACAATCGGAATAATACAGAGACAACAATGTACAATGATAAAACTAGGTATGTAACAATAATGTAACAATAATTTTAGTAGAAGCAAAACAGAATACAAATAAATTTAAGAAATCAAGTATAATCAACAGATAATTTCTTTGCTGCCATTTTTTCTGCACATAAAACATTCCAAACTTGTCTCCTGTGGCCTGGGCAATTGCATCACCGATTTCTCCAGAGACAAGTACAGATACAGGGCATGAGTTAAAGAGCAATGATTTTCATTGTTATTTTGAAGTGTTCCACATAGAATGTTTATTTATTAATATACATTTTTTTGTCAGTCAGAGAGCAGATATCTAGTTTTCAGAATTTCCGAGGTAACAAAAAATATTACAAAAGGAATACAAAAAGAACAAATGTATGTCTATCACAATCACAATTTTTTTTATAAATAGTCCTTCCTCCGTTGAATAATTTATCAGCATATTTCTTACGAGTATTTGCATCAGGCTCAAGGTGTATTCGTTATATAATATTTCTAATTAAATTCTTGCAAGTTGTAGAACAACGATAATACCTTTAATTTGACAATTGCATCATATATATTTATATTTTTGTTTGAATATTTGGGAAATCTATTCCGGTCATCTATTTCTGCTACAATGACCTCTGATCAAATAATGAAGTAAATATCTGAGTGAGCACTTCTCACCTTAATCCCAACACAAAAGCAATAGAGTGTAGAGGTTACAATGGATTTATGTTCACTAGCCCTCATTAATATACACACCGTTATTCGGTGAGGCCAGACCGAACTTGCGAGTCTTCCATCACAAACTCGAAGTCATAATTCATTAGGCTACCGGGACCCCTTTTTTTATTTTGTATATTAATGTGATAGTCCTGATATCCTTTTTTAATTTATTGCAAAGTCATGTGTAATACGAAAGTCTTAATTCAACAACCTCTTTTTCGATTATAGTTGTAAGGTTTCCAAAAAAAAGTTAAAATATGAATAAATGAATTTAAAATTTGGAGAGAAAATGGTATTTCTCTGTATAAAACTGCTAAGACAGGGACGAAAAAACAATTGGCATCTTCACCATACTCGACATACATTTTTTTTTTTTTTAATTTAAAGCAAGTTTTTCAAGATTTGTAATAAGTTATTATACTTAAATATTTCCAGGGGTCATAAGCAGTTCTTGATAACAATTTGGGTGATAGAACATATTTGAATTGTGTGTGGGCCCTAAGTGCTTCATCATTTCAATAATTAAATAGGATTAATTAATAGATTAGTGCAAAGTATTTATAAAATGTAATACAAAAAAAATTTCACATAAATTCAAAATTTTCAAGTTAAACATCTTTACATGCAGGGGCCTTACAAAATTTATTCCAACGTTGATGATTATAGGCACAATTTTGAAGTTTTAAGGCCCCGTCAAGTGCAGTGCCTGAACACTTAAATATCATTTGACAACTATAGTAATAAATGATTCTCTACAACTGAGTTTTTGGACCCCTAAATATGTTAATATGAGTCCCTGAGGAGAAATCGTGCATATGGGAACCTCTCTACGTATAAAGTGCCACTAAAATATTTCAAGTTTCATCAAGCATCTAAATAACTCCATAATAAACACCGAATTAAACTATTTTTTGATTAAAAAATGAGTTATAAGTGATTAATTATCGAAATTTCCCTTTTGTGCCTTACCTTTGAAAATTTTATAGGGGGAGAAGCTGCCTCCTCTCTTAAGTTCCACCGCTATTTTACAAATAGTGGTGCAACTAGAATAGTTAATTTTTGCATTCTTAAAAATAAACATCTGGGCAAACAATAATTGACTGCAATATGTACAAACGAGACAATTGATTTGTAACCTTGCTAAAAAAAGAAACTCAAGCTCCATATATTGACACAGGTTTTTCTTTGAATTCTTAAAATGTAAATTATGCCAATATTCCAAACAAATTTATAATTTCTGTTCTGTTTAATTCTGCAGCTGAGGTGTTGACCTGAGGACGAAGTAAGCATAGGAATTATGAAAGGGAAACCACAAATTGTATAGCTTTTCCCTTTCAGCCAAAATTAAAAATGCTTTTTTTTTCAGAGAGAGGGAGCGCATTTTTCATTTTGGGAAAAGGGGAGGCACGTTTGTGACACATCGACTAATTTAATTCTGAAAATGTTAAATTTCAATTTGAAAGAATTTTACCTTCGAAACAGACTTTGAACAGTGTTTTTCTGGAGCACTAAATCGTCCCTGTCATTAGGAAGTGGCGAGTATTTGAACTTTCCTTACTAACCACTGTTGTTGAAGACAACATCGATGATGGACAAAATCTATTCTGTCAGGATGTTCCTTCAAGAGGGGAGTCAGTAAAGAGTGCCTAAAAATATATTTAAATTTCTTTATTGTACATCAAAAGCATAATTTTCCAAAATAAAATGGTAAATTCCTAGTTCACGTTTATGGGTTGGCGCACTTTTGAAAAGTTGGCAACAAAGCCAGAATGTCGCCAATTCGGAATTCCAATATGAAAAATTGAGAATAGAAAGGTTGAAGCCAAAGCGCGTCAATAAAAAAAATGGGGTTGCCAAATTTAGAACTGTATCTCCTACAAAACAGCGCCAAATCGGCTTGGCGATATTTTAACGTCAACTAGGAATAGACCAATAAAATAAATGTTTTTAATGCTAAACTTATAACAACTGTACTTGAAACAGCATTGTATGGTTGATACTGAACAAGGAAGGGACAAGATGTCAAAGGGATTAAAAGCACTTAACTCCAAAAAATAAAAAAATAAAAAAAAATACAATGCAATCCTGCAAAAATTGTTGGAATTTAAAATTTGCAACTAATTAAATCATCAATCACCAGAATTTAAACTACTCCATTTCAGATAAATATCGTAATGTTTAACAATAAATTTCATTTAAATTACTTTTTGAAATACACAACTTTTTGAATTTTAGCCTTCAAATTAGCCAGTAAATAACAGGAGAAATCTAAATGATTTAATGTCTTATATTTTACAAAAAGCATTCATCTGCATTACGTTCAACTCTACACACTACATTTCAATGAAGTATATCAAATGAATAACAAAAATCGAAACAACCAGTACGCTGCAAATTTTATACAACAGTACACATTTTCGAATTACAAAACTTTTCTTACTTTGTATCAGGGTAATGGAAAGTTGCTTCATATAATTATGACAACAACGTGGTCATGTTCGTATCGCCATTTTATATTTCATAACTCGTCTGGTCTGGAACAGGATGAAGGCAGAGGACACTCGTGTTTTGATTGGATAGTGATAGCACGTGACCAATCAAAATCCTTACGTCATCCTCTAAAGTATCTTGCAAATCCTTAAAAACGTTGGAGGTTTTTATCAGAAACCTCGCGAAACCTTAAAAATACTTAATAGCTTCACAGGTGTTTTTAGGTTTCTAAAAATTAAACCAATTAATTTAAGTGTTTTGATTTTTTTCTTATGCACTTGAATACTGATTTTGCTTTTGTTTCATTCCTCATGCAAAAAAAATTAAATCATTTTTCAAATTAATATTTATCATGTACTTTAAAAAAAAAAAAAAAAAAAAAAAATTAAATGCGGAATGCATTTTACAATTTACTGTTCTAATTTAAAACAATATGCATTTTGTGTGAAATTAAAAGTTTTTTTTTTTTTTTAAATTTATTATTATTTATTATTAATTATCATTATTTATTATTATTATTATTTATTATTATTTATTTATTATTTATTATTATTATTTATTATTATTATTATTTATTTATTATTTATTTATTATTATTACTTATTATTATTATTTATTATTATTATTTATTATTATTATTATTTATTATTATTATTTATTATTATTTATCATTTATTATTATTATTTATTATTATTAATTATTATTATTATTCCTTTAGTAATGTTATTAAAAGGTATTCACTTATTCACTTGAATACCTTAGTAAAACGTTTAAAATCTGGAGGTTTTATCAGAAACCATGCAAAACCTGAAAAATACATTATAAGCTTCATAGGTTTCTCTAGGTTTTAAAGAAAAACCTTAAAATACATTCCTTTAGTCATGGTATTAAAAGGTATTCACCTGAATACCTTAGTAAAACCTCTAGAATCTGGACGTTTTTATCACAAACCTTGCAAAACCTTAAAAATACCTAAAGCTTCACAGGTTTCTTTAGGTTTTACAGAAAAAACCTTAAAATACCTTCCTTAGTCATGGTATTAAAAGGTATTCACCTGAATACCTTAGTAAAACCTCTAGAATCTGGAGGTTTTTATCACAAACCTTTCCAAAACCTTAAAAATACCTGAAGCTTCGCAGGTTTCTTTAGGTTTCTAAAAATAATACCTTAAATTACCTTGAGTTAGGTATTTTTCCATGAGGTATTTTTAGTTAAAACCTCAAAAATACCTAATAAAACCTTGAATACCTAGTTTAAACCTTAAAAATACCTTTTTTTTTAGTAAGGGTATGATTACGCAGCAATGAACCTTTCAGAGAGTGAAGCGAGCCTATGCTTGCATAGCAATGAACCTTTTAACGAGTGAAGTAAAGCCTGTGTTTATGTGTCAATGAACTTTTCAGCGAACGAAGCGAGCTCGATTTTGCGTAGCGATGAACCTTCCTGCTAGCGAAGCGCCCAAAACTGGAACCTATACACGAATGACAGGTTTCCGCAACGCGAGGCCTCACAGCAAGCTAAAATATTACACTTGTTAAAATTTCGTTGCGAAGCACGGGTATTCAGCTAGTATTAAATGTATTATTTATGTCTTAAAATGTAAAATTATATTGCATGAGCTGAAACTTTTGAGAAAAAAAATCTTTGTTTCATCAAATTGAGAATTAAAACAAAATTTGGTACATATAAACGTATCCAAACGAGACTTCTCGCCAATGTCTGGTATCATCAACAGACAGTTTGCTTTAAAAAAACATCCAATGGATTGGATAAATCGATCCCTCCATCTATAATAAATTTCTCTTTGTATCTCATCTGAGCTAAAAGCTCTAATTTTTTTAAATAGTTGCTGCTCATTTGAGTTTTTAAAAGCAAAACAAACATTGAAACGAAATGATAAATGCATTGAAAACAAACGAAGAGACTATGCCGGAAGTGAGTAACCGGAAGACGCGGGAAATCTGCCAATCAGAGACGACTTGGGATTTGTTTCCAAACTTCAACCCATGAATAGCCACCCTGGAGCAGCAAATCGACACGTTTCCCTGTTTCCTGGTCATCCTCTGGAGTCTTAGATAAAAGGAGATAGAATAGGTATACGTTACACTTATGTAACAGATATCCATATATTAATTAATATATGGATATCTGTTACAAATGAAAATTAGATATTTTAGTAGAAAGTTGTTGTACTATAAACATCGAAACTGGACATTTAATTGAATTTTCACTATTTTACAAGGCGCATATATATGTTATCCGTATTACGATTGATCAAAGTTTACTTTTTAAATGTAAATTTTCTCTCTGAATTATTTGTTCATAAAGATGTATGAATGAATCCATTCTTAAAAGTTATTTAGAAAAACCTAAATTTCACTAATCTTACCGAATTAAACTTTTACTACTCTCTACAGCCATCACAATAATCATGTTATAAAATAAAATTACAGTCAAACAGATTTATTTTTTAATTAATTGCAAAATAAGTTAATATAGTATGCAATAAAATCAGAGATGTGATGAGTGGCTGAAGACCCAAAAGACTTAAATCATATGCGAGCAAAAAAAAATTGCACCATACTTTATACGTGAAACATGTTGTAAGAAGTAAATTACCAAAAAATGCTACATGATGAAAAAATTACTCAATAATAACCAATAACTTAATTATTTTTTATTCAGAAAGTAATAAAAAAGAAATAGAATATTAAATTATTAATTCATTTACATTAAAAGTTTAATTAAAAAATAAGTTTAACACATTATCAAGGTCATCAGACAGAAATCTAAAATTAGGCATTAAAACATATTTAAGACCTTTTTCATTACCGAGATGCAACATTCACCCAAAAATAGTCTGAGAAGAATTATATTTAATAACCTTTTGATAAAAATTAGTAGCTAAAACAGCATAACTTCATGGATTTCAAGGCTCACCCCAAAAATATTTCAAGGACACATCCCCATTCATCACCCACACTAATCACAGACATATAGCCTCTATCACATCAGCGGAAGAAGCGTCGCAAATCTCGGCAATAGCTGTTTTAGAACGGCTTAAACCTAGGTGAAAATTTCCACTGCTCAAACTTAAATATCGGCGATAGCGTCCACCATACCGGCGCAAATCTCGGCAATCATATTAAAGCAACAATCGGCAAACTGACCATCACACCTACGTAAACATCAGGGTTAGCACCCAATATATCAGTGGAAATCTCTGCAATGGAGGCGAAATATATTGGCATAACATTCTTCGTAATTCACAATCACAACAACGTAAATCTCGGTTATTGCATTCGCTGCAGTAGCTCAAATCTCGGCAGTAACAGTCCTTACGTCATCATAATGCTCAGCGAAAATAATCACCAGGCACTAAAGTAAATAAGAGGTTGACAATTTGCAGTAAAAGTGGTCAGGACATAAGAAGTTTGGGGAAGTCAGAAACGTACATAGGTTCCGCCGTTGCGAGACTTGCAAGCAAGTTCAATAAAATTGTAATGCAGATTTATATCAATCTTAGGAATGATCGAAATTTCAATACGAAAAGAGCGGAAATAAACGTTTTATCTGAATTGTACCATATCTGACAGGGGCAAATATCTGCAACAACATCAGTGGCAATTATATCGGCGTAACACCTGACGAAAATGATCATCATGCTACAACGTAATTCTCTGTAACATCGCCTCCATAATCGCGGAAATAGTGGACATTTCATCACTATACCTCAGGAAAATGGCCATCACATATCAATGTAACTAATGCCGAAAGAGGCAGACAACCTGCAGGAAAAGTGGTTGGAGGTTTGGAAGTTCTGAATGTACGCAAGTTCCGTGGTTGTCAAACTTGCAAGAAGTCCAATAAAATTGTAATGCTGTTCTGTATAGATGTCAGGAATTATCAAAATGTTAGTAAAAAAAAAGCTGAAATCCGCGTTTCAATTTAATTGTACCATGTCTGACACGTGCAAATCTTTGCACTAACATCAGCGACTATTATATCGCGTAACATCCGAAGAAAATGATCATTACGCACAACGTAATTCTCGGCGATAGTGTCGGCAATAGAAAAATATTCCGCCTTCTGAAGTGGATTCCAACATTACAGGCGATTTGATAATTCCACGCGTTTTACGGCGATGATCTGAAAATCCTATGCGTTTTCTTTCGATGATTTGAGAATTCTATGCATTTTCCGGCGATGCGGATGAATCAACTGGTTTTCTCGCCCGTAAGAGTTTTGCCGCGGGGTCGAGCATATTTTTGGAGATTTCATTTCATTAGCGGAATTTTCGGAAAGGAAAGCCAAAATTTGCAGTGGAGGAAAAAATTAAAATTTGCAGAAAAAAAAAAGAAGGGAGGGAGGAAAAAATGCGGAAGTTCAAGAGAAAAAGGACAAAAAAAAAAAAAAAAAAAAAAAAGCAGAATTTTACCAAAAATACAAAAAAGCGGTAGAATCTCATCCCTGTAAAATATAACCTATACTTTTTGCACACAAAATATAAAAATAAACATTTGCCGTTTTGTGCACAAAATGGTTGACTATAGCTTACAAATCGAAACTTTATAAGGGGAAATGCATTTAAATGGATGCAGTTAGGTTTTATTGAGATTGATCGTGAGAAACTGATATTTTATGATAAAAGAATAAAATGTTTTGAGTAAATGAATTTGGCAGAATTGCACATTTTCTGAATGCGATTGAAAATTTACAAACTGAATCATGGCGGGTATAAATGAATTACGGATGCATCGATATTATATGGAATATAATGTATTCGTTATACATGACTTTAAATTTTGTGAAATGCACATTCTATATGTAGATCTAGCCTACAAACCAAATGATTTATTTTATACGGACTTTGGTCAAACCACATTAACAAATTTTGAATTTCCTAATTTTTCCTTGCCGGAAGCGGTTGAGAACGTAATTTCAAGTGGAAAATCACTTTTCTTTGCTATAATTACAATAAAAGTAGTCCATAAATTGGTTTCCGCAAATACTAATTACACAAATATTCCGGAAACGAATACAAATTGTTATGCAAAAAATGATGCAAGAATAAATAGATGCAAGATGTGTATAGTTCTTTTTTATTAGAATTCCGGTTAAACCAAATTATCTGCTAGATCATGTTTTCCGGATGCTGCGAATAATGGAATTTTGATTACGAATCCCTCTTTCTTATACAATTGAAACAAGCCAGATTTGTTCATCGATTCAGCAAATAACCACAGCATATTTATATTTGAATGTTTTCCAGAAAAAAAATTAGTACTGGATTTCCATTAAGAATATTAAGGTTTTTTTAGAAATGAATTCACAGTAGATTAAGAACTTCGGCCTTTCGGATAAACCGGAATAAAAAAATTAACTTTTTATAATAATATATTCATTTCTAATCAGTATAAATACAGTTATTTCGCCATAGCAAATTAAAAATCATCAAAATAAAGAAAAAAAAAAACCCCACTCAACTTCAAAATCTCAAATGAAATAAAAAAATTTGGCGACTTATCGCCATCTTGGCGAATAGCGCCAATTTTCACACCAAACTTGATTTTCAAAAAATTCCGGATAATCGGGCTTTTACTATATTATAAAAGCTGATAGATGGTGAAGCCTAGAAAAAAAAAGGAAAAAAAAATACAATTTTTGCATAGTATGAGAAATAAAACATTTTTTATGAAACATAACCTGTTAGTTAAATAAGGTAAGCAAATTGAACTTTTTCTAAGAAACATGCATGTTCTTTCACTTTAATTTACTATGGTGTTTCGTAGAAATAAATGTTTCTCTTCAAGAACATTCTTTTTTAAAATATTTATTTCATAACTTCATTTTTTGTATGAAATAAATTCTACCTTTAAATTATATATATTTCTGCTGTTATTTATGATTTTTGAATCAATATTTTTAATGCCTTTTAAGTGTTAGTTATGGGTCTGTTGCATAAGATGACAATTTAACTATTAATAACGTTGCTTCTTTTATAAAAAATGTCATTACATGCTACTGGTAGTTTTGATTTAAAATTACATTTTTAACAGAATACTTAAATTAGAATACTTATATTAAGGCAATCCTTAAGTACAGTTCAGTTTGTAATGGATCTTATAGAGCAAATTTTGCAGTAGGATGAGACTGTGATGAAATACCATAACATTTGTTAACTGTCACATAGGGAAAATGCTTGTTGAAGAGGAATTCCATTGAATTTTCATCTTGTTTGGGTAAAAACTTGAAATTTTTTTATCAGAAAGACTAAATCTACAAAAGAGATCAAATTACAATTTCTATAAACTATTATGTTTACTCATTATTATTGAAAGTGGCACCAGTACCGCATTTTCTAACATAACACATCTCAGATAACAAGAGTCCCAGTCAGCCACTGTATTACTAAGCTTACACCTCTTTGAGTGTATTTCAAACATGGTCATCTTTACTTATCCCTTTACTATATAGAGTTCAGAGTAAGTCATCATAGTTAGTATTGAATTTTCAAGGATATCTTCTCAAGCTGCCACCTCTTGTTAAAACCATCAATCCAACAAAACCACTTTTAGTTCACTAACTTTTTTAACACTTCCATTATATTATAAATAAAATACTTGGTTTGTTCAGTAAAATGCCTACACCTTGAAAATAAAAAAAATTATATTTATTGTATGAGGGTTTGTTATAGGTACAAGGGAAAACATTCTAAGTAGAAATACCTTTAACTTGGGAAAAAATTTAATCTTAAAGAATAAACATAATTTTCGGCAACTTTAAATAAAACAGTGGCATTTTATGTAACTAAGGCATGATTCTGCATGAAATTTATAATAATTCATGGAATTTTTAAGCAAATTCACTCAATAATATTCATGCATGTAAAAGCCTTTATTAATAATATGAATATGAAGTCAATGAAAAAAATATACTTATAATATGAACATTCAAATTGTTTAGAAAAAAGTTTTAGAAATCACACACTGTTCTGTTAAAGTAAAGCTCAAAAATAGAAATCCTTGAAATTTAAGATAAAACAGTGCAATTTTTTATTTATTTTTTTTAAATTAAAGAACTCTTATTTTGATAGTAAACATCTTTTTTACAGCATTAGTTTGTGTTTGAAACAAAATCACTAATAGCAAAAGTTTCTCAAAATACATTCAAAATCATAGTTGGAAAAAAGTATTTCAGTAATGTATGGTAGTCATTGAAATGGTAGATTATCAAATCAGATGACAGCAGGAGCAATATTTATTTGTGCATTCTTAAATGGATTTGTACACAGCTAACTTTCTTTGGTTACTACTTCTCACTGTCAATAAGAAAGACAATACAAGTTTTTAATGGTTAAAGTTCTAAGTTTTAACTGTCAACACATGCAGAAATTCAGAAAAAAAGTTATTGAATTACAGTGCATCAGCCAACTCTTTCATTGTGATATCACGACTCACTTTTCCTCTGGAAACTTTAGCAAAAGTCCTTGCAGAGCCTCGTCCAAAGCAAACATTTTTAGGCACATAAGGTTTTCGTCTAGCACCAGTTGATGGCTTGCTATCACTAGAAGACTTACTTTCTTGCACAACATCCATATGACCCTCTTCACGAGCTAAAGTTGGCTTTTTTAAATTTTGGTACTTAAAGTTGGAGGGAAAATTATGGTCAGCTATAATGTGAGCATCTCTTTGGTCCGAAGATGGGAAAAAACAACTGCAGCCTTCAAGAAAACACTCGAACGTAGCTAGATTTTTGGCCTTAGCTGCCTCATGATAGCTGTCATGTTTCTCTTGAATATGAACATCTAGCATGTTATAAGATGGGAAAGATCGTTTACATTCACTGCAAACTAGGCTGTGAACACTCCTGAAGTGGACTTCATAATCATGGACAGTTGTAAAAAGAATTTTGCAACCTCTTTCCCCGCAAGGAAACTCGGATAAAGAGTTGTACGGTTGAATTTCTTCATCTCGGTCCACGGCAAACTGTTGCAAGCCCGATTTGCAAAGAGCGTTTCCATTCCGAAAAAAGTCACTTTTTAAAGAATATAAAATAGCTTTGGGTTCAAAAGGTATCTTAAATAACGCTTCAAAATCTGATATTGACGTTATAATATTCATTTCTAGTAAATACAATGTTTTTTTTATATCCCAAAGTAAGAATAAATATATAATTTAATTCATTAAATGATTATAGACCAGAAAAACATCATCAAGAGTTTAGAGTTGAGTTGTAAATAACGAACTATCAAACTGTGATTAAATTTTTAAACTAAATGGATATTTTAATAATAAGTTAAAAAACTATATATTATTCTCCTAAAATTTTTTTATGAATATATTATTCTTAAAATATAATCTTGTTTATTTTGTTTAATTATTCATGAGTCAGTTGTTTATCTACACGTTTCTCGTTTCAACACTTCAACTCTTTCCTTTCAGTTTGACCAAAAACCAAAACATAGACGAAAAATATTAAAATATTTGTTAAAACTTATCTTTTTTTTATTCCAACTAGTGCTCATTTTCCTAAATTATATAAATTTTCATAATTTCTTTTTGCTTTTTTCTTAAAATTTTTTTTGTCTCAGAATTTTTCTCCTTTCGGTAATTATTTTTGTATGGGTTCATTTTTTCTGAAGGATGATTTTGTTCGGCATTTTGAGCATTTTTATTCATTCAATATTCTTATATTCTGTGTTTGATATATATTTTAAATCGCCGATTATTCATGGAATGACACCCTATTCAACACCTCTCTCTGCCCCTGCCAAGAGACTGGTACTTATTGTAGCTGATGGAATGAGAGCCGACAAATTCTTTGAAGTTGGTGATTCTGGCGAGTCCAACTCACCGTACTTAAGGTTTGTTTCCAATAATATTGAAACTTTATGATAAAACAACAACCAATAGATGAAACTTCCAAACTTGTGACAAAATACTCTTTGGATCAACCAAGTTTGTTTCAGTCTGAAACATACAAGATCATTATCAGGCCTTTGTGATAGATATGAGTTCGGCGAATGTTAAATGAAATAACTGTTGTTTGCACCATTTGGATGAATTCAGTTCAACATCACGATGTGTTTCAACTCAGTATGCATTCCTTGTGCCATAAAAATAAAATTTTACTGACTATGTGCGTGGAAAGTATTGTGGCTCTATATTATGAGCTAATGTTTAAAAAATGTATTTGATGCTTGTGTCCAGACTAACGCCTGATCACAAAATTGGATGAGTAATGAACAATCTGTACGGTCTGTATTGAAAGTAAATTTATTGATGAAAACCCAATGAGAATTCTGAAAATTGTTCATTCCTTAATTAAAATTAATCCCAATAAGTTATGTTCATTCTTGGTGAATATAAACCATAGCCTTCTTGTAGGATATTTTTTTGACTTAATATCTAGTAAATTAGAAATTAGTTTTCAATGCTGGGCCTCAGTATAAAACTTCTTGTTTAATTGTTAATGCTTGTGTATGTTAAAATAATAAATATCTTATTAAATATACTGAATGCTACTTTTAGTATTTTTCTTTGTGAAATATATTCTTATTGGAATTTTTAGGGATGTTGTCACAAATGTTGGTGCCTGGGGAATTTCTCACACTCGTGTTCCAACTGAGTCTCGCCCTGGGCATGTTGCCATCATTGGAGGGATTTATGAAGACGTCAGTGCTGTAACAAGAGGATGGAAAGAAAATCCTGTAGAATTTGACTCTGTATTTAATGAGAGTAGATTTACATGGGCTTGGGGAAGTCCTGACATTCTTCCAATGTTCAGTAAAGGTTAATCAAAATGTTTACTTTTTTAAAATAATTTTATTCTTTAAACGTTTAAAACAAGTACTCAATTGTATTTAAAAAAGAAAAAGAATGTCAGTCTATTTTTTTTACAACGGTGTAAAAAAAATAAACACATTAAAATTAATCTTGTATTGTTAGTTTACAAGTAACTTTGTTGTACAAAGTTTAAAGCAAAAATTCTCTAAGTCTAGAAGTAATAAGTGACAGAGAAGTTTTCAATTAATAGTTATATATTTTTAATGCGAATGTTTAGTAATGTAAATCTGATTTACACATTAGTTGCAAAAGTAAGCATTCTACCTAATATTTATTGGTAATTGAAGCCTTAGGAGTATTGCTCTGATTTGAAAAATGTGATACTAATATAGGCAGTTAGTAAAAATGCAAACAAGTTAATTTTCAGGGACAAATTTAAATGTATTATACCTTATAGTGGATTAAGATGTCAATCGATTTGTCGATTCTTCTCTAAAGTTTACTGTGTCATTCTTGTCACTCTATCTTTGAAACATTATAAAAATTGTAAAGGGTATTAGATAAGGGTAAGCAAAAATAATGGTATAGATAGATAAGGATAATGGTACCAAACAACTTGAGCATGATGTATAAGTTTGTATTGGAAAATTTAATTTTGTTTAATATTAATCTGCTTAAATTAATAATATATTCAGCAACAAAATGTGTCGTTATAATAGTACCTCTGGTATGGCCTGGAGTAAAACACTGCTTTAAAAGTTTTTAAAATTTTAATTAATCAAACATGTTATAACATACTACATTGATATTACAATTTGAAATAAATATTTTATCTTTTGCTGTCTGTGTGTGTGTCACTTAGTATTTTAAAGTGATTTAAAGACTATTTTTTCAATTGAATAATGTTTAAATTCTTTTTAGGTAATAAAAATAATGTCTTTATTGATATGTATACTTCTGCTGAAGAAGATTTTGCTGGTGCTAGTCCTCATAATTTAGATGAGTGGGTGTTTAAGAAACTAGAGGTAATTTATTTATTATATGTAGGTATATAGATAGTTTTAGACTATACCTGTGGTATATTGTAATATATTTTTATTTAAAAAAATATTATTTAATGTTGGGTTAAAATCGAATGATTTTAATTTTTTCTAAAATTTGTAACATAGAACAAAAGAGAGGCCACAGAACCTGGAAATCAGGGAAATGTCAGAGAGCTTTCTGATTCTGGAAAAAATCAAGGAAATGTCTGGGAACTTTTTAAAATGTAATGAAAATCGGGGAAATTTTTATGCATGTTTTCTCGTTAATCTGTATTTTGTCGCCATTTACCCGGAGATTTGTGGTGGTAATCGTTCAAAGTTTAATGTTGCGGAATAATTTAAGTTTTTCATTACCACCAAAACTATTTTTAAAAAATTGCCATTTTATCTCTTTAGCATACAGGTTCTATTTAATCAAGGTGTCTATACATCTGGAAAACCTTGAAAAAAATGGGGGAATTTGAAAAAAATTTTGCCGTGAAATCAAGGGATTTTGTAGAAATCTGTCAGGGAACTTTTTTTCCTAAATTTTGTGGCCACACTGAACACATAATTTTGAATGTATTGTGTCTGAACTCTGTAATTTTGCCTCAATTCTATTGTGTTCCACTAATTAATTTTCTTTTATTAACATTGATTTTCAGGGATTTCTTGCCAATGCCACAAAGAATTCAACTTTGAAAACTATGCTGAACCAAGACAAAATCATATTCTTCCTACATTTGTTGGGGATGGATATTAGTGGTCATTCTTACAAGCCTGGTTCCCAGTAAGCTATGAGGCAAGCTCCCTCAATTACAGATCATTGCCATTGCTTAATATATTTAACAATTTAAAATATTCTATTTGTGCATTTGGACATTGTAATTGAGAGTTGGTAAAATAATCAATTATATTTTGTAAATTGAATGTTTGAAGTTTCTTCCTATGTTACATGTGTTTTATAAATATAGTTCTGATGTAGCATAACATAAAATGTGCACTACTTACATTTGCTAATCTTTGAAAATGTTAAAACAGTAGGGAAAAAATTTATGGTTTGCTAGTTATGACAGTGTTAGAAAAATGCGGTACACCTTAAAAAGTCAATATTGTTCTGATATGGTGGATTTTGACTTTTAATTTTATGTAATGTGTCTTAAAGTTAAAATTATACTGATAAGTTAGGTTCTTATTCTCTTGAAAGCATTTATTTTTATTTGTTAATAAATAATTCATAAATGTTTCAATCCATAATTTTGGCTACTCAAGTTTTTTAACAATTTTTTTCTTTGAAGAAAAAATTTAAGAATTTGAAATTGATAAATAAAATTTTTGATGTTCATTATTTACTTTAAGGTTTTACAGTATTTTTAATTTCCTAAAAATAATTTTTGTAGTCATCGTAACTCAAATCTATCAATTGTTTTTTAAAAAACCTTTATAGCTGTTTGATTTTTTTTGGAATATTAAATTTCACATTGTTTCCATTTTTTCTAGAGAATACATAAAGAATATACAGGTTGTTGATGCAGGTGTGGAAAAGTGTGTTAGCCTAATTGATAGCTTTTATGATTATGATGGCAAAACTTCATATGTATTCACATCAGACCATGGGATGACTGACTGGGGTAGGCTATATACAACTTAATAAAATTAACTTAAGCTTACTCAAAAAGTTAACATATTTCTCTTATCTAAAGATACACACTCTTGAGTGCTTAATATATAAATGTGGTTTATGAAGTGTTAGATAGTATTTAAATTCATAGTAATTTGAGTGTTTTCAAATTTTTTGCTATGATTTTTTCATATTTTAATTATGTTTTGTTGCATATTTTATAAGTTAAAAATAATATTTTTGCTTCATCAAGTTAAGCTGTGAATATTTACATTCATAATTTTTTTTTAAAATCCTTATATTTTTTATTTTATGATATTTTGTGTTTGTGTGATAAAAAATAGGTTTCAATTATAGATTTTTTTTTTATCAACTGTATTTCTCTTAATAGGCTCTTTTAATTCTAGCTAATGAATTTTATTCAAGTTAACTAATTTTTTTCAATACATGTGTATGTTTTTTATCAGGTTCCCATGGTTCAGGAGATGTACAAGAAACATTTACTCCATTAGTAGTTTGGGGAGCAGGAGTACGGGGACCTCTAGGCGAGGGTAAAGATTTTTATCATGATGGTCTATCAGCAGGTCAGTACATTCATTATTTAATTTCTTAAAAATGCTAATTAGAAATCTGGATTATGCTTCAAAATGCATTTAAGTAAGCATGTCATATGAAATGTTTTATTAAATTTTTAATATATAATTGTAAAATTATAGTTTAAACATTTGAGCGGCCACTCAATTTCTTTTAATGATAGTTATATTCTTCTTAGAAGTACAATGTGTTGTGTTTACATACATATTTATTTACACTGTAATTAATGCATTATTACAGTGTAACAAATTATTTAATTTGTTGTAAATATTAATAGATTTTTATTTACTGTTAAAATGTTATTGTTTTTGCAAAGGCTAAGACAGTCGTTTTCATGCTATCAGGGTACATTTCATAATGATCATCAACAACTTGCAACAGGGATTGTAGCTGCATTTCATCATGGGCTATCAATCCACTGTATTCCTGACTAAGTGCAACTGCATGTTCTGCATTGTTATTTACTACTTGTAAAGATTTTATTATCTCTTTAGCCTGGTTGTAGTCCTCTCTCAGTTCTCACAAGTCTGGATCAACTGTAAGATATCTAACTGGAAATTTCAACATTGAAACAATAACTTTGATGTGACAAAATCTTCCAAGCTTTTGTTCTTGAACAAATGAAGAGCAACACTGATTCGCTTTGAGTAGTTTTGGGTCTTGTTTTCCATCATGAGCTTCCTTCTACATAGCATAATCATCCGTTTTTGGTTGATACATTGGCACAACTATTAAACAAAGCTAAACCAACGAGTCCTTGTGACAAATACCACAAGTGATTAGCAAATTTATGTGATGTTGACTTAGAAATGGCTGAATGTATTGATGAGTATTCAAGAAACGACTTCAGCAACAACAGATGATTGTAAGGAGCACTTGAAGCTTGAGGTGCAGAGATCCAAGCTTTTACATATATATATGTTATGAATTTTTCCACAAAGGCAATGATGGCACAGTTTTTATTTGATAAAAACTATTATTTTTCCGTTCTTCAAAGGCACATAAAATTTAATTGAAGAACAGTGCAGTCACTATCAAGCTTCAGTAACAACAACTTTGAATTCAGCAATAATTCAGGTCAGGCACACTCAAAGCGTTCAGCTTTCATCGAGTTCCAAAGTCAAACTGTCCGTCGATTTTAGCTGCGGTCGAATTTATACAGGCGCGTGAGAACTTTCTTGAAAGATCCAGACAATTCGTCGAAAAAAGAAACATCTCGAAATTTCCCGATTGCTTTAGGTGTTGCCACCTTTTTCTAACCTGTATTATCGCTGTTAATAAATAAAATAAGATAAAATAAATGATGTTATGACTTAAAATTCAATTGTTAAGTTCTAGCTTAAACTTAAAAGTCAACTCTTAATTGGATCTAACAGCTTAAAATTCATCTCTTAATTCAGATCTTAGACTTTAAAAAGACATCTATTCTTTCTGTTCTAGAGTTAATTCACCTTTGAATGGCGATCTTTTTACTTTTTTCCCATTTTTAGAGTCATATCTTTTCCCACTTGCTTCAAAATTTAATCTTTCTAAGTTTTTGTTTACCTCGTGGTATTCATTTAAAACATCGTATTTGATTATTTTTTCGGTGCCTGAACGTGTTACAGGTATGCCGATGTGTTAGCATTTTTAATTTTCACAATGCCATCAATTGGAGGGCGATGGGGTTGTTTTAGTTCAACGAGAGGTTGTTTCTTTTTGAGAATTCGCTGTAGCCGTTTTGTTATCTTTTCTTGGCGTAATTTGTGAACGACGCTGTGTATTACTGAGCCACAAACGACAGTCCTTTGAACCGGTTTACCTCTGTTTTGGAGGAAAGAGCTGATGCAATAACCCGATTCCCGACGTCTGATTGGTCGGGCAATCGCCGTGAAGGGGAAAGAACGTTGCCGTGGACAGTCACTCTTGGGTTTGCTGCCGATCGGATAAGTCGCAAAGATGTGCGGATCACTATGCATGAGAATGTGCCGCGAAGTCAGCCATGCCTCGGGAAGTGGTTTCCCTCCAGATATCAAACTGATGCCTCATCTTAACTAATGTCAATATCCTAAAGATACTCCGGAATCAGGCCAGTAAATGATTCCCTCCAGACTATCCAAAGAATGCTTAATCATATCCCTATTCCTGAGTAATTCCACCAGGGCATGTTCCCTCAAGACTATCCAGCGGATGCCTGATCGTAAAGATACTGTTGAATCGTGCCAGTAAATGATTCCATCCCGACGGTCCACCTGAGACCTGAGATGACCCATCTTTAAGTACCAAACCATCCGAAGGATGATTCCAGTAACCTGACCTGACCAGAACCCACCCTAATCAAAGATGGATGCCGGAAAGCTTCTTCATATCCCCATGTCCGCCATTGAAGGCACCCAGCCACCATCAACTTTCTGACCACTTGGAACTACTCTTACTGCCAGCCATACCTAGATTCTCCTGTAAAGATGGATGCCGGAAAGCTTCTTCATATACCCATGTCCGCCATTGAAGGCACCCAGCCACCATCAATTTTCTGACCACTTGGAACTACTCTTACTGCCAGCCATACCTAGATTCTCCTGTAAAGATGGATGCCGGAAAGCTTCTTCATATACCCATGTCCGCCATTGAAGGCACCCAGCCACCAGCAACTCTCTGACCACTTTCCATCCTCCCGGATTCCAGCCCTTTAAGGAACTGATTTAGTTTCATACAGGTAGTCTGTTTAACCAAAACAGACTCGTGTAATTTCTTTATTTTCTTTTTATGAAATTAATTTATTTAATAACGGCCAGATCTCTCTTCCATTAGGAATTTAAGACAGGATTTATTTATCCGGTTAATTTTAATTTGTTAGTTTTAATAGTTTTATTTAATTCGAGTTATTGTAAACAACCTCTCCTGAGCGAAGGACAACCACTTTGCCCTCTTGGGTATTTCATTAGAATCCTTTTTTTAATGTTCATCTTGTTGAGAAGTTGTATAACTGCTTCATGAATAAGTGATGTCTGACCTTTTAATATTTTTACTGATTAATAAATTCAATTTTTGCTTGGTAAAAACAGTGGTGTTTTCTGGAACTTTTAGTTAGGTAATTATTGTGATTATGTGTTGAAGAGTCTAAAACTTGCCATTTTTGGTACGAGGTCGTTCAGTAGTAATCATCCTCTAAATATTTTAAGTGGTAATAAACACCATGACAATGACAATAAAATTTTAAAATAATACGTCACTATTTACAACTATATACAGAAAATGTATGCGACATTCATTATACAGACCATGAAAATAAACACATCTCATAGTCCTTTTTCTTCTTTTAAAGTCATTTGAAATAATATATGACTTTGGACATCCAACGGCCATGATCTTGGTGACATAAATCAGACTCTCCCTGCTGGGACATCATCAAGAAAGATAATTACGAGTTCTAAGATTCTTTATAATCGCCTCTTAGTTTTGGTTTTCTTTGTTCTATGTACTTCTTTGCATAGTCAATCATCTCTTGCTTTAGATCTTCTACTAGATTTTCAACAACATCAAATGAAATTCCTGTTTCATACTTATCTGTAATAACGAATCCCTAATATTCTTGAAACTGTTTAAACAGTGCAACTTCAGAAGAAGAACTGACACTCATGCGTACTTCAAACACTGTACTGATTATGAGCTCTATGATCTAATGCCTGCAAGCAAATGGTAAGAGCTCTTTCTGAAGCTTTTGCCCTAGAAGGACACACACACCAGATTTATGACCAGTGTTTGAGCTGGTAGTGTCAAAGCACGTTGCACGAATGTTGTCTGCCATACCCCAGTCTTCAATGGATGCAGTTTGGGCCTCTTTTGTTGCAGATGGAATCTTGGCAACTGTCAATAGTTGAGAAACTCCTTTTCCTGAAACTTATTCTGGCAAGTGATCAACTGTCTCTTTTCCAGTCAGGTCACGCATCAATTTTCCATCCCAATGAATGACAAAAGGCTTGCTTTTTCATATTTTTTTGCTCTCTCTTCCTTTCTTTGTCGACAAGTTGAGTCTTTGTTTAGAGCTAATTCATTAATGTTCTATCCTAAGCTTTTGGTAGCTTCTGATATAATAAACACAGCCTTTCGGTCTGACACCTTCGTGCGATCTAGTGTTGCAGCAAGTTCTAAAGTAACTAAATTTTTTGTTCCCCGCTTCCATTTTCTTAATTCTCTAACATGAACTGTATTGTCCTCAGTTTCCAACTTCTCATTATCTCTTTTTACTGAGCTAAGAATCAAACTCATCAGAAGCTCAAATCCAACACAATTTTCAATCCTGTGTGTCTATAGAATCTAACTATTAATTAAAAAATATCAGACTTTCAAAAATTTTATACTTTGAGATCAAGTTTAAAATGTTGCAGTTACAGCACAAAATCCAAAATGGCTTATCTGATTTTTGCTAAATGCTTTGTGCTATAAGTTTTACATTGTCACATCCTGTCATCTATGAGTCAAAATATAAAGTTCAAAGGAATTTTATATAGATTTAACTGTAATGGTATTTAAATGAATTTTCTATGACATTGCGAGCATTCTGCCCGAAAGCAGAAAGTGCCTAAAACTGCGGCGTACGTCGCAGAAAATCAGAGTCCTTGCAGAACAATTTTAAGTTTGGAACAAATGCCCGCGAGTGAGAAAAAGAATTTCACCTACGGGATGACATGTTCTGCAGAACAAAACGACTTTATTGTCCACCCTTCCCCCCCCCCCTCAGTTTTCTCGGAACAACATTTCCCTGAGCTTCAGTTTCTTAGAAAAACTCCCCACGTTCATAGGGGGATCAATCACGTGTCCGTTTCCCATTCTGGGGCGCTTTTCTTGCTGAAAGTCATTGATAAAGTTACAAATTTTGAATGTATGCCTTGGTTTTTTTGAAAAATAATTTTTTTCATCATTATCATTTTGTAATAAATGTGTAGTATGATTTTATGGGTTTTTTCTTATATATCATACTGGAAATTTTGAAAAAATGTCTGCAGAACATTTGTAACTGTCAAAAGTCCAGTTGCAGAACATTATATATTATTCTGCTTCTGGGATCCTGTGCAATTAAAAACTTCACCATCATTGAGCTACCTCTAAATAATGTTCAATTGTACTAAGATTTTTTTAATTTTTTTTTTGTAAAAAGAACACAATTAGACAGTGAGAAGATCACATATTGATATACTTCGAAAATAAGAACCGCTCTACTATTTACGAGATTTTAGGGGAAAAAATCCTTTTGAGGTCTTATGGTACTTTGAACTTTGATAGGGCAATGGCTCTCTTCTTACATTGGTTTGCACCCTCCTCTCCTCCCTGCTATGCAATTTTTTTTGTCTTCTCCAGCCAGCTGAGATCATATATCTTCTTCCTACTTGCAATGTATTCTAACTTTTCATCTCACCAACCACTGGGAAAAGTCTCATTAGTCTTCCCTGCTTTTTGTAGAGTTGCTGTTCTCCTTAGTGTGATTTGTGTATCCTAGTTTTTCGGCTTGCCAACAAGTACGTAATTTGTCACTAATGCCAAAAAAAAAAAATTCATAAGTAGGCACAGTTTGTTCAATCTGTTCTTTTATGATAGAAAAGTTTTATTTGCTTAAAAGGACTGGAATGTATCTTCAGGAATCGAAATGTTTTGTTAACGTCTTTTCTATAGCGATACAAGATAGAATCAAATGTAGAGTTTTTGCGGAGCTTACAGTTAATCCACTTTCACATTGCTTGAATGACTTGAAAACATTATTAAATATCATCTTTCTTTTTGCCATTTTTAACAATTCACAGAATTTTGCCAAGGTAGTTGTGTTAGTATTCAAGTATGGAAGAGACATCTCTTTTCTTCACTCTGCTCTTCATTACATGGTCTGCTCCATTTGCTACAGTCATGTTCCTAAATGACTCCTCATACAATGTCTTTAGCTATTGCTAGACTTAACTGTTAATTTTATTTCCATTAGGTGAATAGAATATTAATCTGGTATAACTTGAAGTATTAAATTGTTATTATTTATTATTAAAGATAATTTTATTTCCATTAGGTGAATAGAATATTAATCTGGTATAACTTGAAGTATTAAATTGTTATTATTTATTATTAAAGAACATCCTACTTTTATTTTATTCATTAAGCCCACAGATCTTCTGATGAGCATTACCATAGCAGAGTGGTCACAGAACCTGGAAATCAGGGAAATGTCAAGGAATTTTTTTAAATTTCCTGAAAATCGGGAACATTTTCTTTATTTTGAAAGTGCGTTACCCCTTTCATCATATTTTGGCGCAATTTTCCTGGAAAATTGTGGTGGTAATCGTTATAAGTGTAATGTTGCGAAATAGTTTAAACTTTTCATTACCGCCAAAACTATTTAAAAAAAATTGGCATATTATCCCTTTAACATACATGCTCTATTTTATCAGAGTGTCTACACGTCCGGAAAAGTTGGGGAAATTTGAAAAAAACTTTGCTGTAAAATCAGGGAATTTTTTCGATATCTATCAGGTAGGCCTGGGCGATGTTAACATTTCTGCATTATGATATATTGGGAAGCAAACATCACGATGTCACGATACATCGCGATGTTAACTATGTGTATATATTTTTTTTTACAAAATACTACAAAGCAACTTTTTCATAACACGCTATATAGCCAAAAGTTATGCTTACTTAGCTTTGTAAAATTTTATTAAATTCATGTATGGAAGTTTATTTTAAATAACATGAGCAGCAACTGAATTATTTTCAGCGGGATACACAAAACACTGAAGGGGGTATAAGCCGGTTATTATTAGTGTTTTAATCCCTATTTTTCAATTTCTCTATCTTAATGAAATTTTACTTTGTTATTTCCCACGGACGGAGAAATGGGGGGGGGGGGAGGAGGACAAGTGCACTTCCTGGCGGTGCACATGTTACTTTAGTTATTGGATATTCTTAATTATTAAATCAAAAACATATTTTATAATGAATATTTTATTACTTACAATGTACAATATAACTATTAAACAATAAAAATAAAATTAATGCATACCATTTAAAATTCTAATGATCTCTATTTTGTGCCAAAAAAATCTGCATTTCCGCATTTTTAAGAAGCAATGTTGGATTGAGTAAGTAATCTTATGAAAATAAACTTTATTCAAATTGTACAAATTGAAAAAAAATTATAAAACATTTATTTACTTATGTGACCGAAGAGAAAATCCTTTAACATAAATAGGAAAAAAATCGTTTATAAGTGTTTAAGCAATCAAACTAGAGAAACAACTGTAATTAGTCCATGCACTAGTTCACATTGATTTTGGCAGATATAACAAACAGCTCATAGTAATAAATAACCAGATTATCTTAACTGGGTAAGAACTAGACAGATATTACCGTGCCAGAATACTGCAATCCCCTTGCGTTAATAAATAAAGCAAAATAAAATAATAGCAAGATAAAAAAAAAATCTTGGAAGTTAATATAAAAGATTTCAAAATACAAAAGTGTAATATTTTATTTCTTTCAAGTTAGAAAAAAATAATGAAAAATAAAAAATGAAACACAACAAGTGTAGGAAATGCTCAATAGAATTCCAAAAATAGATATCAAGCTCTTATATCTGATGACTATTAAATAAAAATCAAAACGTTTTCCAAGAGTTCAGAGAACAACAAAAAATACTTCTTTTATCAAATCTCCAATATTACTGGACTACTGGCGCCACCTCGCAATTTCAATACTCGTCGCAAATACGCAAGGTGGATACGATTACACAATGCGGTTTTTTCTGATGAAATATTGGGCATGCGCAAAAGCAAATGGAAATCGTCTCAAACGGCCTGATGTCGATGGTTTCACTATGTTTCTATACAATATTGGGAATATCGTGCATATGCAGGGCAGGGTGGATAGGATTATCACGATGTGAGCTTGCTGATGAAGTACCGCCAAAAGCAAATGGAACTCGTTTCAAACGGTGTGGTGTCGACGGTTTCAATACGTTTCTATAGTATCTTAGGAACACTGCGCTTGAATCGTGGCATGGTTCTTCGTCCTTGAAGTGCTAGGCAAGTATCGTTAAAAAAGAGCGTGATGTATCAGTTTTGGGAAAATAATGACACCTGTTTGACGATGGTGATTTTACACTGGTTTTTGCCGATGTATCGCCCAAGCCTACTATCGGGGAAATCAGGGAATTTTTTTTCCTGAACTTTGTGGCCACCCTGCATGGTGTTTTAAATAATTACTTATAACTCTGACAATGTTTTAAATTTTATTTTGTGACAGAGTAATTCCTTAAAAATATGTTTCTGTCCACATTTCAAATTTATGAATTGTAATTTAAGTTTGTGACTTGACATATTGTAAAATTACTTGTCTAGATGATTAGTTATTCTTTAATTTGCAGAATTGGTGAAAACATGTATTGTTGTGATTGTTACATAGTAGCACATTTACGTCTTTTGAAGCAGTAAAATATAATTATATTTATTATAATTTGTTCATGATATGTGTTATGTTGTAGTATATGTAGTACTTTCATTTTATTTGATCTAGATTGGAAACTAGCTCAAGTGAAAAGGGTGGATGTTAATCAAGTAGATATAGCTCCTTTGATTTCAGCATTAATTGGAATTCCATTTCCTGTAAATTCTCTTGTGAGTATATATTGTATAGATCGGCACTCTAAAAGCTCCTTTTGTTCTTGAGTTAAATGATTTTCTTTCAAATTAGTATTTATTAGAATTTCCTTTTTAGAAAGATCAATAGGGGTGAGAGGATTTTAAATGAAATTATTGTTTTTTATTTACTTCCTGAATTTAAGAAGATGGTTTACAACTACTACAAGTTTAAGATTATTATGAACTTTGAATTAGCATTTTTAAAATTAGTAGAGTGATCCTCTGACACTTTATATGTATGTGTGTGTGAGTAAGGGGGTGCAGTAGTGTAGGCCGTCTTAATAACCAAGACGAATAAACAAGAGTTTATTTTTATAGACAAAGGAGCGGGGTGACGCTGGGCGAGAAAACCCCCCGCAAAATCTCAAAATTGTTTAAAATGTCTCTTGCTGAACAGAAATCTTGGGCTTTTATAGATGCAACTGGTTTTAGTCGGTCTAAGCAAGATCCAACCAAATCTTATATTATTTTCTTATGTTTCTTGCTCTAAAGAATTTTAGCCTTTTAAAACAGAGACCTGGTTAAACTAGGGCTGGTTAACATTGTTCTGCTGTATGTGTTTATATAAATTTTTTCGTTCCTGTAAACACTTATTAGATATTAAAGAGAAAATTTCACTCAGCATTTGAAATATTGAACATTACTTGTAATTTCAAAGCAGAGTTTATTTGAAGTGTACTTAATCTTTCGTTTTTTGTACAACATACCCATTCTGTACCCATAATGTCATTTGTGCTAATAACTGAATTACAATATACAAATTTGTTCATTTTTATTTTAGGGGATTCTTCCAGTTGAGTACCTTGGTACTGAATGGCCTCATAAGGCTATTTCTCTTCTTACAAATGCTAGACAAATTCTTGCTAATTATCAACGCCAGATGCTAGAGAAAAAAGAAAACACCTTTCCGTTATTTTTCTGGAAATTCAAGTAGGTTTTTAAGTGTGGACTGAAACTATTTCAATATGTCATTTTGTAAATTTATTCTATAGAAATAATTTTTGTTTTTGTTTTTTGTTTTAAGGTCCACAAAAACACTTCCATCAATATTTCAGGTTTCTTAAAAATATTTTTTAAGGGTAGCTAAAACACCAGCAGGGATGGGAATTTTGCTCCAGGGAGCACCAAAAGTGGTATTATGTGTCAACCTGCTGTATAACCACATTTATTTGCTTTCTGCGCTAGTTTTGCTTTCAGTCCTTTTTTAAACGCATTCAGCAAAATGTCAAATGAGCTCTCGCACGCAAAGTTTGTGTTTAACTTACGCTAAATGAAATATTTTGGTAGCCTAAGGAGATAGAGAAAAATATCAATTAAAGCTGCTAGGTCTAGCAATTTTTCACTGACTTACTGATTTTTTAGAAAATTTGGCGGTTGACAAATTTTAAATTCTTTTATCGAATTTGTGCTATTTGAGTGACTTTTTGGCTATTTGTTATTTTTCTGATTTTTGTGTGTGTAAAGCAGGCTCAAACAACTCTTGCACCAGCACTGCATTAAACAATTTGGTTGCTTGTTATATACAGAGCTCCAGTGCTCACTGCACTCATTGGATGGGGAAAGCAATTTACTCACCAAAAAATATATTTTCAGAGATAAATTAACACTGTTCAAGTTAAAAGAATCTGGAATTAATGTTTGTTTAGCAATTTTATGTGAACAGCTGGTTAGAAGCCAATTGCTGTTCTCAAACTACTCAAAAAGAGTGTGAAGGTATCTATTATGAAATTTCAAAGTGTGCAATGAACTAGTCTCTAAAACATATTTGATACCTGCCAGAGGAGTTTGTTGCCCTTGCATTTTTTTATTACTGTTATTCAAGAAATCAAAAGAAAAATAGTAGTTGCTTTGAAAACGTAAAAAAATTATTAACTTTTGAAACGAATCCAAATTGATGAAAATGTTATTTTTAAGATGGTATGCATGATTTTGTATCAACCAACACAATTAGGTTTTTAAAATATTGGTTGCACCATCAGAGTTCCACCACAAAGATGTAACAGAAATGGAAGGAAGATTAAGCCCACAAGAAAAGTCAAGTTATAATTTGGTTATTAAGAGTTGTAAATGATGTAGTTGAACATGGAGGGATACTGATCAGGGTACAACAAACTTAATGCAAAAAACAAAGAACAAAAATCATACTTAAAGTTGTTATAAATGCAATCTAGAAACAAATATCAGGACTCCAAATGTCTTAAAAAGAAGCATAAATACCAAACTGTAATTTTATAGCTTTATAAATGCAGTTAATGTAAAACACACAAAAGTCTGTTTAGATTGTAATGAAATGTTTAATAAATAATATTAGATTAAATAAAGCTAGTCCAATTTAATTTTCCTTGAAATTAGAAAACTTTCAGCTGTGGTAGCTATCCCATAAACTTGGCTTAAAAATCTGAAAAAATTGCAGTAACTCTTTTTTATTTGGTAGTAAATCAAAATGACAGGTCACCCCATTGAAATTTTATAATTTTTTTTTTTTTTTTTTATTTTTTATTTTTTTTTTTTTTTTTTTTAAGCCCTTTTTAAGAACCACCCTAGTACTGGGGGGGAAGTGCTTTGTTTGAAATTATTTAAAAAATATTCTTGCATTCCATATAACAAACTTCTTTTGTTGTTATTTGAGTTTCATTTAAGTTAATTGTTTATTAAATGAATAATTTTTAAATTCCATGCATGATGAAAATTATTTTTCTTGTAGTTGTATACCTGTTTCAGTGTATATTTGGTTAAAGTAATATTATTGTAAATAAACTGAAAGAGATATTTCGCTGGTTAGATTCCAGTTTGTTGTATAAATGGGTAAAATTACTAGACAAAGTCAGACATGTCACCTTTTGAACCAAGTATTTATTTTATTTTCATTGCCTTCAAAATTCAAAGACGAAGTTAATTTTAACATAGAAGGGGCGAAGAATTTATTCATTTCATTGGGCTCAATAAGATTTCAATATTGTTTCAATATATTTATCAATGAATAGCCATCTTTAACAAGATATTGTAGATCTTATATTTTCATTTGACTAAAATGTATAGTATAGGAAACTATTCTAATCACATTATCTTTTTGTTTTCAGAGACTTATCTTCCTCTCGTCAGGTAAGTCTGCTGATACATTTTGTGATTACTGGTCAAGTATATTTAACATTAGGAATTGTGAAATTTTACTAAAGTATGTGTTTTTGTTTCGAAATATTCTCGAATTCATTACCTTTAAAATTAGTGTAGGAAAACTTTAAACGTGTTTTCTGAAGAATGACATTTTGGTGTTATATGACTTTATGCCAATGGTCATAACTTCATTATAAATGGTTTGATTTACAAAATTTTAATTATATTTTGTTGACAATAGTCATGAATATGTTTCCATAAAAAAATCTAGTATACATTGTTATAAACACAGTTTTTATTTATATTTTAATCTTACATTTTTGGTAAAAACTTATGTATTTTTTCAAACTTTTCATTTAAAAACTTATAATTAAATAAATATCAAAGCCAAATTCACAATTTCTTATGGAAACATGTATCTATATAACATCTTTTATTTGCAATAAAAATCATACCTCTAAGTTAATTACAAGTTTATTTCATTCGTTCGAATGATGTCCTAACTAGTCATTTTAATTGCAATTACTTAATTACAAAATTAACAGAAAAAAGTTTATTTATAAAAATGCATCATTTTTATTTCTAATATACTGCCAAAAAGTTTGAAATTCTAACATAAAAATTAAAGAAAATCATCTCAATTGTATATGTATACCATATTGATGAATGGTCATTTTTAGATTTTTCTCTTTCTAGGCTGAGCTTATGTCCATGGTTGATACATTGCTGAAACAAAACCGTTATAAAGATGTGGTAAGTTAGAAAGTAAAGTTTTGTATTGTATTGTAATTATCTTTCTGATTGGTCAAAATTGGCTTCAATTTTATGGAAACTATTTTTCATAGATAGCTTAGTAATAAATTGAATTAGTTGGATAAGAGAAATAATTTTTTTTGTCTTATTTTAAAAGTGGCTTCATTTAAATTTTATTAAATAAACTGATTCAGCATGTTTTTTATAAATACATAAAATGATTGTAGTCTGTATATTTATGAGTATATAGGAACTAAATACAAGGAAATTGCAATACTGTCATATAGGATCCTCTACTACTAGATATATACTGAAGCTATTCATAGCTACTACATCGCAATATATCATATGCCCAACATAATACAATGTTGACTACCAATTTTTCTACTACAGTAAAAGCCCGATTATCCGGAATCGCCGGGAAATTAGGATTTCCGGATAACCGAATTTTTCTGTTAATTGAATGTCGACGTTTTTTCGTCAAATTTAAACGGCAAATAAAGCTAGTGATGTCACCTAACATTAAAATAGTCACAACCGGAATATTTAAAAAATATTCTACTTAGCTTTTCTAGTTAAAATAATGTTATATTTTACTCTTATAATCGGCAATCATTTGAAATATGTTACCAAAATTAAATCATTTTCATATCAGAAATTCCGTAAAAAAAATAATAGAAGATAAGCATTGTAAAATATGTAAAAAAACAACAAAAAAACCCCAGAGAGGTCTCTTGATGTACCGATTCTAACCGAACCTATATTTTAGGGTTACAGGGCGGACAAAGTGGACTATCGCTATTTCAGTTCCGGAGTTGAAGTTTTTTTGTGTGCGTTTTCACGGTCAGATTCCGAGAATTCTAGAAAAGTAGCTTTTGTATTTGGAAACCCCTGTGATTCCATTGTCTTCCGCCCTCTCCACATACAACCCACTTTGTACCCTAAAGAAAAATATGCTCGGGAAGACGACCTTTGTATTCAAAGATTGACTATTTTGTTGTATAGAAAAAAGGAATACAAGAATTGTAATGTAAATCGCCACGGAATTCCAGATAATTTACGGACTATTAAGTTTTGAATTTGATTGTCTGGTTGTCGGCTAACCTAAAAATAAATATTATTAAAATAAAATTACAGCGAAACAGATTTATTTTTTAATTGATTGCAAAACACGTTAATAGTATACAATAAAATATAACCCATACTTTTTGTACACAAAAAAGAAAAATAAACATTTTCCAACATGTACAAAATGGTTGACTAGCCTACAAATCGAAACTTTGTTTGGGATTATAGTGGGAAATGCATTTAAATGGATGCGATTAGGTTTTATTCTGATTGATCGTGAGAAACTGATATTTTGTGATAAAAGAATAAAATGTTTAGAATAGTTGAATTCGGCCGAATTGCACCTTTTTCGGATGCGGTTGAAAATTGACAAATTAAATTGCGGGTATAAATGAATTATGGATGCATCGATACTATATGGAATAGAATGTTATCCGTTATACATGATTTTAAATTTTGTGAAATGCATGTTCCATTTGTAGATCTAGCCTACAAACCGAATGATTAATTTTATCCTGATTTTGGGCAAACCATTAAAAATTTTTGAATTTCCTTATTACTCTTTGCCGGATGCGGTCGAGAACGTAATTTCAAGTGGAAAATCACCTTTCTTTGTTATAATTACAATAAAAGTAGTCCATAGATTTATAGATTCCCCACATACAAATTACACATATTCCGGAAACGAGTATACATTTTTATGCAATAAACGATGCAAGAATAAATGCAAAAGGTGTAGTTTTTTTTTTATTAGAATTACGGATAAACCAAATTATCTACTGGAGAATGTTTTCCCGATGCTCTGGATAATGAAATTTCGATTACGAAACCCTCTTTCTTATACAATTGAAACAAGCTATACTAAACTTCAACTTAACTAGACATCACTTAGACGATAGATCGTCACAGTGCTCATAGGTATTTAATCCATTTTGGCGCAGTGAAGACATAATTCTCGCCAAACCTTATAGCCTTTTGTTCTCTACAGGGTTGTGGTTTGGCGAACATTATGCTTTCACTCCGCCAAAATGGATTAAATACCTATAAGCACTGTGACCATCTACCGTCTAAGTGATGTCTAGTTAAGTTGAAGTTTAGTATGAATTTGTTAATAGATTCGGCAAATAACCACAGTATATTTATTTTTCCGGATATATTCCGGAAAAACATTTTCCATTAAGAATATTAAGGTTTTTTACTGAGAATTCACAATTGTTTGAATATGAACTTCGGCATTCCGGATAAACTGGAATAAAAAAAAAATCACTTTTTATAATATATTCATTTCTAATCAGTGCAAATTCAGCTATTTCGCCATTACAAATTAAAAACCATCAAAATAAAGAGAAAAAAACACTCAACTTCGAAATCTCAAATAAAATTTAAAAAAAATAAATAAATTTAAAAAAAAAAATTGGCGACTTATCGCCGTTTTTTTGGCAAAATAATGCCAATTTTCTCGCCAAACTTGATTTTCAAAAAATTCTGGTTAATTGACCTTTCCGGTTGATTGAATGCCGGATAATCGGACTTTTACTGTATTTGTAATAAATGTAGATTTTGTGTAAAAGTTCAATGACTTGTAAAGAACCTGGCTGTAACATGCATTATGTTTTTCTGAAACTACTGGTAAATACAGCATAATTCTTAAAAGTCTAAAAATATACCAATTGGTTGAAAACATTCTCTCTCCTTTGCATATTTTTTCATATTTAGAAACCAATTGCTTTTTGACAATTTTGTTAAACAGTTTTGTTTTATTTATATGTGAATTATCAACTAAGTGGAAGCTTTTTTTTTATTTTGTTATAGTTTCAATTAAAAAAAATAACTTAATAATATTTGTTTCTCAATATTTTGTATTGTAAAAAAAATTATGCATTGTGTTTTCTATAAAATGAGTATTTTTCCAGTTCTTTCTTTTGTTAATGTTTTTTTCCTCTCAGATACAAGTTGGTTTGAAAATAATCGAGTTGGCTTTAAAGGGAATGACATATTACCAAAAACATGACAGAATCGCCTTAGGGTAAGATTTGTTTTTACTGACTGAAAAAGATTTGCTTTAACTTGCTGAAAGTTGTTTTAAGTTAACAGTTTGTTATAAAGTTTGTTAGTATTTTGGTCAATATGTTTTGACTTATCATTTAAAAACTAGTGAAATGGCTCTATCCAGTGAATTAAGCATTATAAATTTTTGAAACTGTAGCCTAACTATAAAATGATAAATTTATAATAAGGTAGATTAAAGAAACATGATTTGTTTTGAAACTAAGTAACTCATAGGATTTTCTAACGTCACAGGTATTTGGAAAGAAATATATTTTTTCCATTGTAAATTGCTTCTTATAAATATGAAGTTAATTTTTACACACAATGAGGAACTTGCACAAGTGAGGAAAATGAATATTTTTTATGTTTTCTAGTGTTATCCAATGAATATATTAGAGCAGTGCAATTATTTTTTATCTTTATGCTTTTAATTAATAAAAAAAATCGAGTTTGAAATTAACCGAAATCAAAGCAAAAGTCACGTGACCAAAAACGCAAAAAAAACACCACGTTACGTGGTTACGTAGAGATAAAGTCGCAAAACGTAGGAGAAACTTTACTTATTCCTCGTGTAAAACAGGTTTTAGACTGGTTCGTTATCTGCGCGTTGACGTTTCACGCAAAAGTGGTTTTTTCCCGCCAAATCTTAAAGTGAAAAACTATATATTTTTTTAACTATCTATCCAAGCTCAAATTTTTGAAAGAATGGTATAGTTTTTCATGATTTTTTCTCTACTTTTATTTAAAAATAAAACCAAAAAACGTGAAAGTTCCTCATTGTATTGCAATTTAAGGTCATTACTTAGAAAAAAATTATTAAAATAAATTCTGGGATAAAAAGTTAAATTTTTTTTAGTATGTTTTCAATAATTTAAATATAATAGAGATTTTTAAAATAAAATTAAGTTCAATGTCAAAGTAATAATTTAAAGTGTAATATACTTATTTTTAAATTGGCTATTCTATTATAAACAATTTTGTCTGAACAAAAGAAGTTATGTAGTTATATATGTTATATATACTATTTGGCAACTTCCAGCTTGGTAGATTTTTATGTGCTTACAATTTGTTAACAGAATATAGTAATTAAAGTCATGATTTCAGTTCTCTGCATAATTACAGTTAATCGTTATTTCATAATTGGAAGAAAACTTATTAGAGATAGCTAAGTAGTCGTTCTAACAATTATACATTTCAGTTTACAACTTAAAAAAAATTAGAGAGTGTGTTATCTTTATACATACATTAATTAAGTACCATTGCAAAATTTCAATGAAACATTATTAATGTTTCATTGAAATTTTAAAACCTCACTCTTAATTTACCTATAAAACTACCAAAATGTGTTGTGAATTTTGAGTTTCTATTGTATAATATCATTCCTTTTGGGATACTCAGTTTAAAACATTATTGAGTAAGCCACAATCTCTCTAATATTATTTTTTAAATATGGATTTTGTTTTATTTCAGAATGAGTATATTTCTTGGATTTCTTGGGTGGATATGCTTTGTGTTTATTTTGATATTAAAAGATTACACGTCGCTAGCCCATACATCTCTTGAATCATCTGTAAAGTTCCCAGATGATAATTTTTCTAAAATAAAGTGCATCATTTCATTCTTGTTTATTGGATCCTTTATAAGTCTGCTGTTATATGGTAGGTACCTATTGTCATCTTATCTTTCAAAAATATTTAAATTACAATATAGTAATTCATAATTTATTTCATTTGAAACTTATTTTATTAATGAATATATTTTTTTTTAAATAAGATGCATGAAAATCTTTTTACCTTACTTAATATTTTTTAATTAATTTATTTATAGTTTTCAATTATAATGTTTTAGTATTTTTCAGCTCAAAATGCACCCTTTATGTATTACGTTTATTTCCTACTGCCCATTGTTTTGTGGATGCTTGTTGGTTTACAGTAAGTACATGTTGTGCTAATGAGTTTTTTTTTATATATATATATTTTAGAAATTTGTCAGGATTTAAGTCCTGAACACCTAAATTATTTTATTGCACTATGAAATTATCAATTGTAACTTTCTTTAATTTATTTGCCAAATTATACTTCATTTTCTTTTTCAGATGGGATTTGATAAGTTCTGCTATGCAGCATCTTGATAGGAAAAATGTGTTTTATAAATTTATTGGACTGTCTGTACTTAGTTTTATTGCTATGGAGCTTTTGGTGAGAATATTTCTCTAAGAAAACTCATTAACCTTTCTATGAGTTTATCCATCAATTTATATGTATAACCAAGTTGCATTTATTTTAACCAATATATCAGTAATCTTAATATCTAAAAATAATCTTGTTATTTTCTTGTGTGATTCTTATTGCACTCAAATCACATTTTGAAAATCTTTTTAGTTAGGACTATGCTAAATTTTGAATATGAATTACAAACTGTTTGAGGATTGCTCTTTTATAGCCTAAGAATTGGTATTTTAACACAATTTGAAACACATATTATTGTATTACAACTTATGCTTGTTGATAAATATTGACATAATATTTATTAGTATATAAAATTGTTCTGTTTGCTAAGTTTTGTTACTATAAATTAATTCTGTAAGGTTTTTCCGTTTACGTGCATTTTTGAAGTAACAATTTAATGTAAAATCTTAGTTTATGTATTTAAATTAAAGGTATCACATAGAAATTTATGACTAAGAGAAAAATTTGGCTTAAAAACAATTTTGCAGTGGAAAAAGGTTTAAATGTTGCATAATTTGATAAATGAATTTAGTTAATTTGATTCAATCAATTCCCAATAATTTAAGCTAATGTGCCAATATTAGTGACATTTTACTATTACAGAATTTTATTACAGATTTATTACAGAAAATTTAAAATGTAACACATTTATAATTTTACCTAATATCTACAATTTACCCATACTAAGCTGACAATATTTGATTCGATAAATAATATTTATGATGTGTGTTGAGACTTGATGAGTTCATTAATTGAATAAAAGAAATCTTCTGTTAATTATGACAAATATCTTCTGATTATTTTAATTCTGTTGTTTAAAATTATTTTTTAATTTCAATGTTGCTAGGATGCACCAATCCATCTCACAAATACTTGCAAACAATTTTCAGCTACATTTTTCTTTATCTTATTTTAACACTAATGAAATCCTAAAATTTCTTCTGAATAATAAAATTTGATTCTGTGAAATATAGTAATGTTTATTAATAGATAATCATGACAAACAATTGTATTATTACCAGAGTGAATTTTCGTTAGATTCCTTGATACATGTAAGAGTAAAATCTTTTTTGTTTTGTTTATTATAAGATAGTTTTAATGTTTTCCGATTGTGGGGGAAAGTATTATTTATGTAAAAATGTGCTAAAAAGGACTTCATTATAATGATTAGAATGATTCATACAATTTTTCATGGGAAGTTTTTTTTTTTTTTTAAATTGTACGTAAGGAAATGGTTGTTATGTTTATTAGATGAGGCTTTCATTTTATAAAAAAATACAGTTCTTATTTTTCCCCGTTTTTATTTGATAAAATTGTATCTTCTCTTGTTGAGTTATTTTAATGTTTGATTGTGAATACTGTTGTTTTATTTTTAATATGCATTGTAAATACTGTTGTTTTATTTTTAATATGCATTGTAAATTTATATTTTTATTTTAGGTTGTATCTTTTTTTAAAAGAGAAGTAATGTCTGTAATTCTTTGGGCTCTTGCTACATGGCCATTTTTCTCTCCACTAACCAGTACACATAAAGTATGCATTTATTGATTATTTATGTATATTTATTAAGTTTTAGTGTTTTATTAAGTTTTAGAAAATATCGCATAGGACACTTTTGGTCTACTTTTATATGTATACTATATTTTACTAAGACTATATTTTACTTTGACCACTTTTGGTCTACTTTTATATATACTATATTTTACTAAGCAATTCAAGTATGAAGTGTTTTTATATTGCAATTCATTAATATATGAAAATTATTGATACATTGAAAAAATCTTGTAACATTTAATTTTGTTCATATGACCTTGTTTTAACCATAACAAGAATTTCACCTTTTTTGCTATACAATTTGATGATTGTAAGAAACTACATGTCTAGATCGACATATAATTTAGAATATTACATTCCTGAATTACAATTTTACATTCCACCGCATAAATTCTATAATGGCTTTTTTTTAAAATAAAATTTAGTTTTTACATAAATTACAAGGATTTGTTTTGTTTATGTTACAGGACACATTACTTTATTTTAAGACAATATAATTTCTCTTAAACTACACTTTTAAAATAAACTATTTAGCTTTATTATAGAGTTTAAAATATTTATACCTTTGCATTCACAAATTTGTTTTTAGTTACATTATTTCTGCTTAATACAAACTGGTTTACCATACTTGCTTACTCTGATCTGGTTTCACTGCAAGTGCTCCTATTACTGTCATATCTCCACCTAATGTTAATTAGTTAAAAATGCATTTTCTGATTGAAACTCTGCTTTGAGCTGTGAAAAGACTGCATAGTTTGATAGTTCTTTATCAGTATTTCTTAGAACTTTACCCTGCTATGTGTCATCCGACAAGATGGCTAAAATTCTTGTACATAATGCTAGTCTGTGCTTCATTTCTCAGCTTGATAATATTTTTGAAACATTAATGTGCAAGTTAGTTATTGCTATCTCGAAATCTTTGTTGATAATTGCTTGATAAAGAAAGAAAATATTTTCATCTATGTAAATTTCTAATCGTTTCTTACAAAAATAATTTAGGTATCATTCCTTCTTAAATCTATTTGTAATTTACTTTCTTGTAAAGAAGTAGCTGACAAAAGTTTGTCTGAACTTACATGATTTTTTCTATTACTTGAACAAGAAGTATGAAATATTTGTTACGTTAATTAACAATGTTATGAAATCTAATGCTCATTTCATTTAAATCCATTTTTAACTTAATTCTGTTATATTTTTGTTGCAGCGACTTTGTCTTTCTTGGTGTGTAACATCTGTAATATTATCAGCATTCCCATTGATGGCAGTGGTTGGTAAAGACACGAACTATAATTTAGTGTAAGTATTATACAATTTTTAATTTTACCTTCTATCTAGTAGATATTTTATCTTCAGAAGCAACTAGAACCTAACAAAGAAGTTATTTTATATTTCAGAATTTTAGCTGGTTGGTTATTTGTCTTCACTGTTGGATTTTGTGCAAGGAGGTATCGATCTTTACCTTACATTAGTATAGCTAGCTAGTCAATTTTCCTTCATTTAGTGACTTACTGATATCTTCATTTTTAATTAAAATAAATTTACCATTTAATTTAAAGTTTGCATGAAAAAAATTAATTTATATTTAAAATATTTTAGTACTCGGAACTGTTATCCGTTTCCTTATTAGTTGTCCAATTTTGTTTTTCAAAACCATTTTTGTTTCGACTTAATGTTTACTCTAAAACTATTCCTTATCGTTTACGGATTTTGTTTAAAAACTTATGAAAAAATCTTTGTGAGGTTTTTCCAAATGTCTTTTAAGTTAATCATTTCATTGAAACATTCAATTTATTGCAGTTCAGTTTTTTGAAGTGTTTGATTCATGTTTGCAAGGTACAATCCATGTATCTTACAGTTGCCTTTTTATTTTCCACTGTGATAATATACAAAATCGAATTTCAGTAACCTGTCAACTCAACAGTTATATTGACAAGTTAGTTAGCCTTTCCTGACGGGCAGAACAATGAGTTTTTTAGAGATTTTTTTTTAAAACAAATGTAAGGGTGTTTCTTTTGAAAGCTTTTCCTTGAAGGCATATTCAGGTGCCAGATTGTCATAAAGCAGATTCTTTGTTTACATTGTAGTGTGTTTCAGGATATGGTCTTGGCAGTGTTGAATTGTCAATTTTTTAAAAAAAATTTTATGTGGTGCTTAAATTTTCTTTTGCAAGTTTTATTGAATCTCCTGAACATTCTAAACTTTTATATGGGAGTATCAGGGTTCCCACGGTCCTTGAAAGTCCTGGAAAGTCCTTGAATTTTTTTTGATGAAATTTGGTCCTTGAAAGTCCTTGAAAAAAGGATAAGGTTCTTGAAAGTCCTTGAATTTTTTAAGTGACTAATGACAGTGGTGTAGCGTAAAATAAAAAAATGTGGGAATGCTATGTTGCGTCGTTACAAACGTATATATTTTTTCTGTGTGTGTGGGGGGGGGGGGGGGGGAGAGTGAAAATGACAACTTTAAATAGTTTTGTTAATATTACTATAATAATCTCAAAATAGCTCATGAATTAAAAAAAAAAAAAATATTAAAAATTGCGTGTTTCGACTTATTCTTTTATTCAAATAATTTTATTAAACTAATAAGTTATATGGATTTTTAAATAATTTGCTTTGCACAACCCATTTTAAAAGATTGTTTAACACTTTATAAAGGATTATAACGCATTTTCAAACATATTATTGACACAAATTTTTTAAACATTTTTTACAACAATTTTCCAAAATGTCAGAGATGCCTTACATGCAATGGGTTCGGATAAATTCCCAGATTCTGTAGCTCCTCGAATTCTGTTTTCAAAATGAATGAAAAAGATTGGGATTGTTGCAGAAGTTGATTGAAAAGTTTTATGGCTTTTCTCCTTCTCATAAAGAAAATGTAGAGAAGTTCATCTTGCTTGATAGATCCTTCCTTTCCTTTTCCAAATTTGCTCCATTAATAAAATAATTGGAAAATTCAAATCCAACTGTCGATTTAAATTTCTTGATAAAATATTAATTTGTGTGCCATCTCAATCATCTCTAATTTTAAGCGGGATATTTCCCATGTAGACTCATTACTTGCCAGATTTGCTTGGGCTGCTTTTTTATCCAGTTCGATTTTGTCATTTCAACAGTGGTGACGATTAGGTGACAATAATAGTCAAAAATGGGTATAAATCGGAGGAGAAAGCAAACTGCAAAATATATATGATATGGCCATCAAAATCACTAGATTTTAAAAATGATCGGAGAAATTTCCTTCCTTTATTGCCGCCACTGTATGATTTTTTTTTAAGAACTGCTGCTACATTTTTGGAATAAATTCTGTAATAACTGTAAATGTAAAACTTTCCCATTCTCAAATCGAAAAGCAATTCAATTTTGCATTTTAAAGTAGTACATCGGAATTGCTTTCCTACTTCTTCGCAGCCCAATTTCGATGTATTCCCATTTGGGGGGGGGGGGGGGGGAGAAAAAAAATTAGATGAGGGAACGTCATTCCGAGTACTATAAATGTAAAGGATCGCCGTTGCCTCGTGTTTCCACTCCACTACATCCCTGCCCACCGAAAATCTCCGTTTGGTAATTTTACATCTGATGTAGTATTTAAAATTATGGTCCTTAAATTTTTCTAAAAAGGTCCTTGAATTTTCTTAAAAAGGTCCTTGAAAGTCCTTGAATTTTTTTCTTTAATAAGAGTGGGAACCCTGGAGTATGTTAGGTTTTTTTTTTCTTTTCATTATGATCAGAATGCTTATTTTTTAATTTTATATCAGTTAAATAGCATATTTTCTTTTGATTTGGTTTAATAATGTATATTTTACAGACCTGAAACTGGCCTAATTCTAAATAATCGAATATGTAAAAGAGAACCATATCGGATTGTTGTCCTCACTGCAATTCAAGTAAGTGGATATTATTAATGAAGATATATTTATTTATTCTAAGTTTTGATTTTTTTTTTTTTCCTTTTCTTTTTTAAATTAAAGTTAATTTTGCAAATTTTAGGTGATATTATTGTGCTTATCTACATACACAATTCAAAGCACTTCTCGTAGTATTGGAAATAAAGATGGTTTGCCCTTCCTAAATCAAATTGTTTCTTGGTTTATTCTTGGTAAGATTTTTTATATTTTATATGTTTTAACCTTGCGACTTCGAATCGCATTAGAAAATATTAAGATATTTTATTGTGTACATTATAAGTTATAAGTATCAAATTAATTAAGATGTAATAATCTGTTTTCACATTACAATACAATAAAGTAAAATATTGACTTTTTTTGTAAGTATATCTGCATCTGTTCTAATCACCTACTTTGAATGCTGCCGTCATAAGTCGAAATGCCAAAAAAAATTTAAATGCATATTTTGACACTTTCTGATTGTCCTTAGAAAGTAATCTTTTTATTTCATTGAATTTTTCAAGTTCTTAAGTTAAACAAACCTATACAGCAATAAAAAAAATATGTAATTTCAAATGACAAAAATAAAAGCGTCAAAATACGCATTGAATTTTTTTGAATTTAAGGCTTTTTAACTTATGATGATGGAATACTAAGGAAATTCCCAGATAGTATTGAACCAACAGCAGTAACCTACCAGTTTCCTTACAGTTTTATAACACTTGCCATAATATTACTTTCAAGTTAATATTACTTCTTTGTTTTTATAGAATATAAAGTTGAAAATTTTAATGAATCAGCTCTACTTAAAAGAGATTTGTCTCATATTTGACTATTCTAGCTGTCAATCGATTAATACGCTTAAAAAAACAGCATAATAAAATCTATTGTAGTAAAAAAATAATCTGTTTGTGTGTCTTTTGGTATATAAAAATTAACTTTCACTGTTTGTTGAAATCTGAAATTTTAAACATTAGTAGTATTTAGCCTCTAATTGTGCATGCTTATCAATGTATTTATTTGCATACTCTTGTAACATTTATATCATTTGTAGGAATATCTTTGCTGCTTCCTTTATTCGGATCACATTCAATTTTAACTCGGCTTCTAAATGTCATGACATCCTTATTTGCTCCCTACATTCTTCTCAGCATTTCGTATCCTTTTTAGTATTACTTTTTGTATCTAATAATCTAGTAGATAGTATCTATATTAGCATTTTATTCAAATGTATAGTAGTTTAAAATGTTATGTAATTATTGCTAAACTTTCTTTAAATACCTTTATATTTATTTTGCACATGCTCTGCTGTGCAATATATATATATATATATATATAATTTTATATATATATATATATATATATATATATATATATATATATATATATATATATATATATATATATATATATATATATATATATATATATATAATTTTTCAAAAAGTATTGCAAGATGTATTTTTTAGACTCAAACAAAATCTATGTTATGATTGATATATATATTGTTAATGCTCCTCTATTCAATAAAATATTCATTAAAGAATTTTTCACCAGAGGCACTTTTAGTTTTAAAGAAGTTATGTATTTTTTATTGAGTGATTCCATTGATATTTTGAAATATGTAGTTTCTTAGATGTGCTATCAATACCTTATACTTCTTTTACTAATCCTAGACATGAAGGAATATTTTGTTTATTATTGTGTATTCAAATGATGCTTTGGCTTGCACTTGAACATCAACTCTCTTATAATTATTCAAACGTAAGTGTATCTCTTGTTACTATTTTGAGTTTAAAAGTGATAGTATCTTTATGTAATATAATAATTATGTATATTTATTTTAATTTTTAGCTACAGGATTTGTGCTTTGTTAACAGTTCTTCAGATCCAACAAAAAAGAAAAGTCACAGTCAGATAACCTTAGGGGATTTTAGGAGAGCCTACTTTTTTGTATCCTTGATTAATTTTCTAAAGAAATTGATCGTTTTTAATTTCAACTTGTTTATGTATATAATTCTTATGTACAATTATTGTAAATTTTCTCTTAAGTACTAAAAATAATATTAGTTTTGCATAGAATTTTATGTTAGAAATTATTTATTTATACAACTAGTGGGGAAAGTAATACTTTTTCAAACGAGTTAAAAATTTGAATTGTGCGATATCACAAGTCAAATTATTTACCAAGTTTGAAAAAGTATTTTCCCACATGTTGCATGAATATTTTTTATTATCACGTGCAAAAAATATTTTTAATGCAGATATTTATTATTGTTGGCAACTCGAGTCAATGAATTTCTTCTGAAAATTTGTCATTTCAAATATTTTCATGCCAAGACTATATGATATTTGAGCACAAGGAGTGTGGGAAAATAACTTTTTCCGCACTAGTGCGAAAAAGTTATTTTCACCACTATTTTTGATTCAAAATGATTAAAAAAAAGTTTAATTTTTTTGCACATTGTTATAAAAAATATATTACGTACTTAAAATTATTTTTTTTATTTTTTTTTATTTGATTTTTTTATTATGCTTTGAATTAAGTATTCTTATTGTTGCATTGAAAAATTAGTTTTGTGATATTTATGTATTGTTCTGAGATAATATATTTTCTTTTTTAAATTTTGATTTAATTTAAATGACTTGATACATTTTCTTAACATTTCACCAGATATTTTTTATATTGTTAGCTTTTTTTGGCACGGGGAATATTGCCAGTATTAATAGGTTAGGGAAATCAACTTCATTACTAGTTATTAGATAGCATGTACTAGTTTTATAGTAAAAACACACTTGACCAAAAAGTGTTTAATTTGTATTCACTTGAAAATACATTTTGTAGTATTAAATAATGCATTGAAAATTCATTTATACCTTTGTAAAATGATGTTAACATTTTAGAATAGATAGGAGGGGAGGGAGAGAGAGAAGAATTAGATTAGTTGCACATTTTAAGAACACATTAATAAATCTTATTTTTAAATAAGTGAAAAAAATACATCAGTGTCTAAAGGGCTATTGATTTTTTCTAGAAATTCATGTTGCATATTTTACGTTTGTTTACTATGCGTTTTCTGAAGAACCTTTAAAATTGTGTTGTTATTTCCACAAAAGCTATTGTAAAATACTTCTACTCTACTATACTTACGAAACCAAAACTGAATAAGAATTGATGTAAAATTTTATATTCACATAATAGTTTGAACTTAGCTTTTTTTGCTAGTAAGCTGTAGCTTATGTTATATTTAAAGAATGTAATTATCAGTTTCAGAAGATTTCTCTTTCAATTAATTTTGTATTTTTATAATTAGAGCATAAATTTAACTCTTAGTACAATTTATATATTTTTTTACTGCCAAATTTCTGTCTGGTGAGGATTTTTTTAAAATTTTTTTTTAAGTAAATGTTTGAAAAATCAATCTTTATTTCATATATTGCACAAATATATATATATATATATATTTTTTAAAGAATAATCATTTATAATTATTGGGCCTTTTGATTATTCTATAAATATATCAAAATTGCTTTTGCAAAGTATTAAAAAAAAATTCTTCTTGAAATAAGTTTACTTTTTATAAATAGTACTAGTCATTTTTCAGGAAAATATTATTTGGCTTAATTGATGCTTTTTCTAAATCAATGTTTTTTTGTTTTTTTTTACAGTTTTAATCCTACCAGTGTTTACTGCTTTCTTACTATTTTTAATCCATTTGTGATGGGTTTTCTTATTCTGATAAAAGTATGTATGTGATAGTTTTACTATCTTTATCGTATTGTTTTGTTTATATATACACATTTTTTATTTTAATCGGTATTGGTTATTTTGAAGCTATTTTATTTGGTTTTGTTTGTTGTATTGTTTAATTTTGTAATTGGATTTTTACTCAATTTCTTCATTCTAAATAATTTAGCAGTTGACTTAAGTAATTCTTGTGACCTTTCATTGTTCAACTTCAAGAATTCTTGACAATATATTCATTTTATCTGTACTGCTGCAGTAATGACCAATAGTCAATCGTATTCGAAATAAATTACATTTCCTCAATGGCACTCTTACAGTCCTTCTGGACTCCAGTATATTGATTACTTGCTTATAATGTTGATGGTGTTGATTTAGATTTAGATTATAGCCACTGTATTATTCCTTTTGGAATTCTTGCTTTAATATGGATGTTTCATACAAGTTTGTGTAAAGCGGTTTGCGATTTTATATCTCATGAAATTTTAGCTCACAACTTTATGTGTGAGTTTAAATAAACATTCAATATTAAACCAATTTCAACGTAAAATTTAGTTACTGAAAGCTTAATTATACTTATTAATATGCATCTAAAAGTGAAAGTTAAAAAAGCAAACTACATTGTATCATCAAAAAGTAGTTTTAGCTAAAGTACACATATTTAGAACTATATTAATACATTTGAATTCTGAAAAACTTTTGTAATTATATATCCAATTACTTTTTTCCCCTAAAAGTATTATGCTTTCCATTTTTATTCTTAATATATTCAGGGTTTTCGTGCATATGGAAAGCATATTTCAAAGTTCAAATGTCATGAAAAGTCTTAAATTTGGGCATTGTATAAATTTTGTCATGAAAAATCATGATTTGAACAAAAATAGACCATAAGTATTGAAAAACAGTGAGTTACATGGATTCCTAAACATCTTTAGTAAAATCCCTTGCCTATGATGTTGTAATCACCGTTATTCATCTGCATCTTTATATACGTTTTGACAGAAACAATGGTCACAGTTAAAAACTGTGGCCAATGAAAACATTTCTGAATTTCAAACTTGTGCCATCATCAAATGAGTAGGTCTCCTAGATTAAAAAAAATCATCATAGGAACTGAAATGAACTAATTTAATAAGCTTGTGTTTACATTTCTATTTCTTTTTGGTCTTCTTAATGCCATGCTCTGCAGTTTAGAATTTAGAATTATCGATACCAAACATTTAATTATTGATGATATAATTTAATTATTTTTTGTTTGGCTTATTTCTTCCTCAAACATTTCCTTATTATTAAAGATTGATTAGCTTCAACATTTTACAGAACAAAAATGTTCTTCCAATGTTCATGTTAGTAAAATTCATATATGCTCCTTTTTTTTCTTCTTCCTCCCCTCCCCCCCCCCCTTTTTTTTTTTACTCCTGCGATGCAATTTCTTGTGTCAGGGAAAATTCTATGCTTCTGTCTTGGAAAGTCATGGATTCATGACATTTTATTTTTGCAGTAACCCTGTATATTTCAGCTTTTATTAAGGCTTCATATTTATGGATATTTTTTTTTCTATTTGCTAAATAATATCTTTATTTTCTATATTTCAGATATTGATACCATTCTTGATTGTCAGTTGTGTTCTTCGTGCAATTAATGTAAGCTTAAAGGTTTCTCCAAGAGCACTATTTCTTCTTATTTTGCTCATGTCAGACTTTTTAGGTTTGGTAAGTACGTATTGTGAATTATTTGTCTTTATTCTTTCAACTCATTCTGCTTTATAGGTAAGATGATAATATGGAGGATATCCAAATTAAATGGGAATGTATCATCGCCTTAGAGATTTTTAAAGATGGTTTATCCCAATTACTTATTTTTTAAAGAACGTAATAAAGAATCAAACAAAATATAGTTGTTCTAGTTAAAGTGATTATTATTATTGGGAAAATACATGCAAAAAGGCATAAACATGTTTTTAATCTTTCAAGCTCTTTTAATCTCCTAATTTTGTATGAGGTGGGAACCTTCTAATTCTTTGTTGTTGAGCATCAAAAAATTTGTATGTCGCATTTGGGAAATAAATCATATCAAAATTAGATATGGTTTTTTAAGCTTGTTGTACCTTAATTCAAAATTGCATGTTTTGACGAATTCAAACATTTTATTTAGTATGTCTTAATACATTTTTTTTTTATATTTCTGAATCTGAATAGGAAAAGATTGATTAGAATCTGAATTAAGCATTTAAATTTAAAAAGTTTTGTTCTTTGTTAGTCAACGACCAGAATTAAATATAAGTTGACATTGTGACCAAATACATATTTTAACAATTATCTTCTTACAGTGTAAAAAATTACAATTGAAAAATATTAAAAGCCAAAACCAGAAATTAATGACAAATTATGTATTAAATATGAAATCCCAACTGAGTTTCTTCATCAGGGAGCTTGAACCCAGTCGGTATTTCAATGGATGCATTTCTGATGAGCAATTGACAAGTTTTATCAACTGTCCTCAAGCTACAACGCATCCAGCAAAATATACGAGAAGTCAAATGTATTCAGAAATAATATAATATTGAAATACCTTTTTGTGATGGTGTTTTTGTATGGTTTACTTTTGAAGGTATTTCATATTATATTATTTCTGAATACATTTGACTTCCCAGCTATTTTGCTGGATGCGATGGGGCTTGAGGGCATTTGGTAAATTTGTCAATTGCTCTTCAGAAATACATCCATTGAAATCCTGACTGCGTTCAAGCCCCCTGATGAAGAAACTCAGTCAGAATTTAATATTTTGTCATTAATTTCTGGTTCTGGCTTTTAACATTTTTCAATTGTAATTTTTTAAGATTGTATTCAACATTGTGCTTTCATGTATCAATTCGCTGAAAGCGTATGTGCAAATGTGCAATCATTTTTTAATTTTTAATATTTATCTATTTTGTGTAATAGTTTTGGTTTTTCTGTAATAGATTAATTTTTGTCTTTCTTGTATTTGATATTCATATAGCAGTACTATTAAACTTTTTTATGAGCTTGAACTGACAGACCTTTCAGTTTGATTATATGTCTATTGCATTCACTTATGAGGAAAAAAACTGCTATTGAAGATTAGATTTTAAAAACTCCTTATTATTGAAGGTAAATGTTTAATGGTTTTCAACCACCTTTTGTTTCCTTTGCTAAACTTAGCAATTATATTTAATTTGTGTATTTCTGGGGTTTTGCTAATAATAAATCCATTTTGATTATAAATACTTTTTTTTTTCCCAACGTAGTAACTTTTTTGCAGTTTTAGAACGGGGATAATATGTTGGACACTCAGATTCCATATATAATTATGTTTATAATGTTAGTATTTTATATATTATTATCAAGTACTCTCACTTATTTAATATGAAATTTCAATATTTTTGTATGTCTAGTAAAAATATGTTTTAATTTATTTTTTCAAATGTATAAAATTGAGTTTTGTTACTTAATATTAGTTCATTTAATTAACAAGCTTAGCTTCTTTTACAGCACTTCTTCTTCTTGGTAAAGGACAGTGGGAGTTGGTTGGATATTGGAACATCATTAAGCCACTTCATCATTAGCATCACAATAATAATTTTCATCATGATTTTGTATGGCTTGGCATGGATTCTCACTTCTCTTTCATTGACCGTTCCTTCATTCAAAGATAAAAGACATCGACTATGATAAAGTGGATTGGTTTTTAAGATCTCAAAGGAATATGCATGTTAAAACTAAATTATTTTTAATTTTTATTTTACATTTTCCTTGTGGTGTAGCTTTACATGTACACATTATTTATTGCCATTTCCTTTCCTATTTAGGTCTAGTCAGAAATTTGTAGTTTTAGGTTTTGTAAAGTAGTAAATTAGAAATTTTTTAGTGGAGTGAGTAAATTAAAGTGACTGTTGATTTGTTTTTTGACTTCATGTTATATTTTATTTACTAAAATTAACAAATCCTACCTGCAACTGTTTTTGTATTTAAAAAAATTATTTTGTATCAGGAATCTATATGTATTGTATTATTCCTTACTGTGAAAATAATTTGAATCTTCTCAAAACACTTTTTATTTATATAGAATGTTTATGATGTTGTATATATTGATTTTTACACTTAATAAATCATAATAAATATTAATAATATAAATTATGTGCATTTTCAATATATATTTTCTGAGTGCTACAAAATTCTATTTTGTTTTAATTTTGAATTGATAAGATATAGAATAGATATATTATTTATCGTCCATCAATATTTTTGTACGATTTTTTTTTCAGCTGTCTTACAAAAGCTGTGTTTTATGAGCATGCTGTTAAAACACAAAGTATTCTCTAATTTGATAGAAACAATAGAATTTTGTAAACTATCTTCCTTGTCAAATTCTAATCTACAGTTTGATGCAATAGAACCTTCATTGTATTTTTCAGTATTATTATTTTAACTTTTGTTTTTACTATATGACACTTAAGAAAATACATGTTATAACTCAGATAGTATTAACAGTATCAAGAGTATTGTATTGTTATTAAGTGTTGTTTATAAAATTTAAAGTAATCAGAATCCTTATTTAAAATGTATTGTTGGTTAATTTTTATCAAACATTGCTCATTTTACATGCAAGTATTGATAAGTTGAAGTTTGATATTTCTCTTTTACTTTATAGTTTTACTATTTTTTTAAAGCTATAGTGAATTCATATTTAGTGTACTATAGGATAGTTTAACGTTTTTTTACATGTCACATTTCCATACTTTTATTACCACTTTATGTGAGTTAGCAAAATCAATCGCAACTTTTATTTTATGTATATCTCCTTATTCCTACTCATTTCAATTAAAGTAAGACCTATATTTCTTTCTGTATTAAACAAAAAGTAGTTTATTTGTAGCACTGTTGTGGGAAATGCTACCTATTGGGGCAGTTCTAAACAATTTAAATATCTATATCAACCAATTATTTGTAGCATCTTAGCAGGTTTTAAGCAAAACAGTGTTTTAGCATGGTAACAAAAATACAACTCTATTGTAATAATCTATGGTTTAAGTAAAATATATTTTAATTATATGTTATGTTAAAGTCTCAAAAGGTGTTAAAGTTTATTAGCTTTTCAAAAGTTTTTAATTCAGCTATTTTTTTTAATGGTGTCATATATTTATTGATCTATGCATTTTATAAATATGCTAATATTTTTTATATGTTTGTACCAAGGGTTCCTAAGCTTTTAAACATTGTGACTCAATTTTTAGGACCTAAATCTATAGTGATCCCCTTTATCTCTATCACATTGAATTTTTTCTATCTGAAAGAGGCTTTATGGGTCTGAAGGGAACTTTTGTCAAGAAAAAACATTATTGAATATAATATAACAACAACTACCCACCAGAAATTGACTCGCAACCCACAGTTTGGGAAATCCTGGTTTATGCAATATATTTTGAATTTATATTCGATTTAATAGTACTTCTGTTTTTTTTCTCCCCCATGGTTGTTTTTAACACTTTTTCATTTAACTTTTTTGTAGCATTAAAATGATTAACCACTTTCTTTACATAACTGTTCAATTCCTATAAGACTGAACCAGGTCTGAACACCATTCTCCGAGATCTATAGTTAGAATATCAATCTAATGTATTCAATTTATTCTAATTAACAGTTTATTTAATTTTATCTCCATATAAAAAGGGTTCATCAATCAGCTGTGTGAATATTTCTTTGGGATATGTGAAGTATGCAATGTTAATAATTATAATTACAAAATAATTCTCAATTTTGTTAGAACTTACTTTTGGGTAATGTACTTGTATTCAAATTGTCAACCATTTTGTGCAAGCATTATGAGGATTATAAATAATGCAATAAATTATGATAGTTTTTTATCATATTGTTTGTCATATTTATTGCACTTTTATTATCTTTAATTTTCAAATAGATTAATTAAAATTATGGTAGAAATAATTAAAATTCTGCTTTTGATTACTCACAAAAAATAATTCCATACACTTTGGTATTGTGCTTATTAACCCTCTGAGGGTCATGGGCATATATATACGTCCTTTGGTCTCCAGATTTTCTAGCAATACACATTTTTAAATTTATAAATAAAATTGAAAATAAATATTTTTTTACTATTTTTATTAGGATGATAATTTAACACCCATTTAAAACAAAACAAATAAAAAAATATTTTTTAAAAATATATATATTTGAATCAAAAATATAATTTAAAAATTACTGCAGCAAAAACAACTGCATAATTTCGCCCATTCCCTGGACTCTCAGAAGGTTAAACATGGTCTTCCATTAAAAACGAACTTTCTTCTGTGTTTTGTTGAATAATTCTTAGTTCCCTTTTATGAAATGTAATTACATTTGAAATTGGTTTGATTTTAAACTACTTTTTTTAGTTCTGACACTTTTTGTCACATTTTATATTTACAGTTGTGTGATCTTTTTATCCTTGTTATGAATTCCAATGGTGCTGTAAGTGTGTTTATCTAATTGTGGATTAAATAAAAATCATTTACACGCTATCTGCATGAAGTACTTTTTTTTGAAAAGTACCTTATCTTATAAGAGTTATGAATGTGTGGAAATCTAAATATTTAATATTGGAATAGAGTTACGAGGGTTGCTATTTATATTTCTGGCCTAATAATGAAAAATCAAATATTTATGATCGAAACTGGTTTTGTTGTTTTTCAAAATATTCTCCATGAAGATCAATACTCTTTTGCATGAGTTTGAAACAATTTTCGAAGCACATTTTCCACATCGATCGAGGTACCTGCAAAGCATGCTTCTGGAATAAAAAAAAAGTCATTGGGTACTAAATCAGGGCTGTACGGTGGAGGAATCATCAATTCGGAATTTGTAGGTGGTCAAAAAATCCTTTGTGTGAGAGCTCACATTATCGTGGTGAAGAATGATTCGACTCTTCTGCTTTTTTTGAATTTCTTCAATGACTTCTGGCAAACAAATGGTCGTATACCATTCAGAATTGACCGTCCTGTGTAGCTCTAACGCCACTGTCGCCATGTGATCAGTAATGCCGAAGAAACAGGCAACCATTTGCTTCGATGTGCTTCTTCCGCGAACTACTTTTGTTGGATTTGGCTCGTCATGGAAGACCCATACCGTCGATTGCTGTTTTGTTTCGGGCTCATATGCACAGATCCCTGATTTATCCCCTGTGTAGATGTTATACACAGCATTTGATGTACCTTGAACGTATTTTTTCAACATTACCTTGCACCAATCGACACAAGCCTTCTTTTGAGCGTTTGTCAGATTATGCGGGATCTAACGCGAACAAATGTTTTTTTATTTCCAAATGTTCATGTAATATCTTATTGATGCTTGTCATAATAATGCCTAAAGATGCCTCAATCTCACGATATGTCACATGACGATCTTGCTTTATCAGTTTATGCACAGGATCAATATTTTCTGGCACTACAACTGATTTTGGACAACCTTCACAGAATTTGTCCTGGAGTGAACTTCGACCACGATTGAATTCGTTATATCAGTTTTTTTATAGTGCTGTAAGATGGTGCTTTATCTCTGTATAAAGAATTAAGTCATAGAAGCACTCTTACCTTGATAATCCACATCTAAAGTTATGAAAAATAATCGCACGAAAATTTTCATTAGTCAATTCCATTTTTTGCCCGAGATGAATTTTTCAATTTATTGTAAACAATACAAATCAGGCTAAAATGACAAAAAGTTCTAAAGAAATAATGGTTAAAAATATTAAATTATTGTTTGCCATCGTCAGTTACACTTACTGCTCCCAAGGCCAGTAATATAAATAGCAATCCTCGTATTATTGGAACTAATTTTAGTATAAATCATATGAGAAATTTTAGTTATTTTATAGTTAAATTATCAAATAAGGTATTCCTATCTAAAATTCAAGTGCTACATTGTTTTGATGAAGCCAATTGTATCTTACACTTTTACTTGCATTCCATTTTACACCTAGCAAATTATAAATTATATTTAACAGTTCTGATTCCCACCATACTTTGTTGTTCATAATAGATATAAAATTTTACTTGTATAAATAATTGTCTGCAAAAAATATTTGTTCAGATATCTGGGATCTTTTTGGTAAATGTTAAGTTTATTCAGTGTGCTGAATCCAAAAATTACAAGATGTTAGCATAAAAAAAAGCATAATGTTAATGAAAAAAGTAGCCATTTTTTTACACTGAACTAAACAATATTTCTTAAAACAATTTCTTCATGAAATGTACTTAATATTCCGTTTCCTTCTGGAGCATCCAACTATAGTTAGCTAACATATTGACGCTCTCGTCTTCCTTGTTAGCGTCTCTGAATATCAGGGACATCCTGGTGAAACCTTCCACCCTGTTCTTCACTGAAGACTCTGAAAAATAGCTGGCATGGAAATGCAAGAAATTAACTTTTAAACTCATTTTGCATCCTTGAGCTTTATATGCAGTCAACATGCATTGTACAATAATTATGTAGTAAGAGTCTTTAATATTACCTAAAAATCGTGCACAACGTCTTTCAAATAGTATCTTTTTTTTTCTTCTCTCATTGTTTTTGAAAAGATGTGATCGGATAACAGTTTTCATAAGTCCGGGGCCAGTAAAAACTCTCTTTCAACTTGGCTTCAGACAGTTTGGGAAAGTTGGAACACATATATATGAAACATTCCCCATCTTTTATCAGGGATTTAACAAACTGCTTAATACGCCTAATTTAATAAGAAGTGGTAATCTAACGTTTTCAGAAGGAACAAAGTCGTATTAATGACGTTCTTTTCGGTGGGAATACGACTGAAGCGGGGATATTTTGTATGGCATACCTGCTGGCTCAGTATCATGGTTAGTATTTGAAGCCACCACAAATCATTGAGTGGTGTTCTTGTTATTTAATTTTCTAAATCATTGCCAAATCATTATAATTTTCCTCCACACAGAGTGTCCTGCAGAAAGTGATGCAAATTTATTCCCCTTTTGGAACAAGACTGCTTTGAGGCTTATTTTAGACAAACCAATGTAAAGGTATCGCTCAGAGGAGTCATATTCTATTTCAAAAAACTTCATTAGCCCTTTAACTTTGCACAAAAAACGAGAATTCCATCTTTGGAGAAAAGTTTAATGAATTCCCTTTCTCTGTGCTTGTACCACGAAAATGAGATTCCGGATGACAGCAGGTTTTCATATTTTAGTGTAGACCTGAACAATTCGGTAGCATCTTTTAATAATCCTAATTCTTTTACTAGATCTTTGAGCTTGTTCTGAGATAAAAAGTTATATCCCTCATCAACAAGAAGTTCGTCCTGGGAGTGTGTGTGTGTGTGGGGGGGGGGGGGGGGATGCAATGTGTTTTCGCCCCTGAATTACTCAGGCTATCATCCAAACTGGAAGGTGGACGTGTAACTAGTATTTCAGAGCTATGATACATTGGACGAATAGCTGAATTACGGTTTGGATAAAATATTTTTGTTTTATTTTATATGTATTGATGAAGTGTTTCACATCAACTGAACAATGCAGGAAATAAAATCTGAGGAAATCCCCCGGCAAACTTAGAAAGCCATCCTTTTGTAAAGGATTTTTAGAATCAAGAATTTAAAAGGTTGTAAGGCCTCAAAATTCTTTGGCTAAAATTGTTAAAATATTTTTAGTTGGCAAATTGGCAACATTTATTTCAGTATATTTATATATCTTATGAATGTTATTTCAGTTAAAACCAGAAATTCCATTTATTTCCTTTAAATTTGTAATAATTTTACTAATTGTAATTACTTTTAAAACTGTTTTAGCGTGTATATCACATTATGGTATCTTATTTGAGTTTTCCAATTTTTTTGTAACCTCTTGAATTACTACTGCAGAACCTTGAAAAGCTTTACCTTGTTTTTACAGGAAATAATTATAATAGCTAGTTTTCATTTGTGCAATAAGATCAGATTGACAAGAAGCATAGGTTTCAGTGATAAAACTTCACTTGTTTATCGTCTAAAAATTTACAAACCTTTATTCTGTTAATGCGTGTTGACAAGTACAACCTTCAGTTAAAATTTTGCAACTCTTAAAATTGTTTCCGTTTATATAATTTGAGTGATCATATCTTATCCTATTTTTTTTTTTAAGTCGGCGGGGAATGCATCAGTAACCACTGCATAACCATTTCAATATTTTCCTTGTTTTTACAGGAAATCATGTAACAACAAACTTGGCGGTTTTCTATATTCTCAAGTTCCATTTGTTCAATAAAATCAGATTGATTGAGGGCATTTGGTAAATCTATCTTATTTCCCAATACTAAAATCGGAATATGCATTAACTGTGTTTTTTTCAGGAGGCAGTGTAGTTCTTTTGTAGATTCTTTCAGACCTTCTAAATCCGCTGCATCAACCATATACAAAATGGCATTGACTCCTCTGCAGTACCTTTCCCACATGCCACGAAATCTTCGCTCTCCTCCAAGGTCCCACATTCTGATGACTGTTCTTCCATAAGTAACTGTCCTGGCATTAAATCCAATTGTAGGAATTGTATCAACACTTTTGTCCTTCGCTATAATGTTAACTAATGTGCTCTTTCCAGCCTGTTGCAAACCGACGATCGTTATCTCCATTTCTTTTTTCCATAGCAAACTTCTCAACCACTCCAGAAATCTGCTTAATACTCGAAACATTTTGAACTTTAATGGAAATGATAATTTTTAGTAAATGTAAGCGCAAGTAATTTTTTTCATACGTTTCACGTGAAGAACGCGTGTATAAAATTAAATGTAAGGCACACGTTATTAGCATAATACGATAATTTGTCTGTTTGTCGTACAAAAAATCCACTTGTGTTTTCAGGAAATTTTACTGGGCAAGTATAACATCGCTTGTATTGAGGTAGTTATATATAGTTTTATAGCCGTAAACGTTGAATATACTGCAGATACCAAATATATATCAATATACTAGCTAAATACCAGATCTTCTTTTAAATTTTACTACTTTTTTTTAACTTCGATACTATATTAATCTCAGATAAGCTAGCTTATAAGACTTTGTCCGTATGTTTGTCTGAGGCCAACATTCCCAAATGAAACTTCAGATTCAACCATAAATCTATGGATTCAACACACACGTGGCGTGCGATACGTTAAATAAAAGGTCTACCCGAGACATTTTGTAAAACCAAAATTCAATCCGAAGTTTCAACCGAAAGTCTAGAAGATGGTTACAGAACGTAACTAACTCTATGGGAATTCCCATCCTTGCTGCAAATAAAAATAGAATCCAAATTTGGATATTCGATCACAAGTGATCTCGCCAAACTGTCCAAGTTGGTGAAATTTTTTTAGACAAAGAAAACTTGAAAGGAATTTTGTTGCCAGATTTTTTCACCTTTAATAGGGAAAGATTTCAGTTATTAAATGTAGCCAAAATTATGCACGTTTGGTAGCTGAAATTGTTCTACCATGACAGAAACATGCATAGATGTGGCTTTTTAGTGATAGTGTAGTGACCATCACAATTAAATTCGTCTTTGACCAATTTTCAAGGTCCGGGCTTTATGGAAAGGGAAAATTACGCATTTGGAACGTTTTACATCTTTTTCACTCCATCTTGTAGACATTTTAAGAATTTTCTGAATTTTGGTTGTATTTTAAGTGGGAAAATAAGTGATGATTCAGTGAGTAGGTTTGTCATTTAATAATTTGAGGGATTAGGCTCTACATATTTCAGTAAATTGACTGAAAACTAAACATCGTTGAGTAGAATCTTGTTATAAGTATGATGTTCATGTTCACATAAGCGCCCCCAGGAGTGTGCAAGGAGGTGCACTTGCATTCCCCTATCTCTTTAAAATTAAAAAAAAAAAAAAAAAAATTTGAAAAAGGTGTAAATTACAAGATAAAAAGAAAAAGCATGTATGCCGTTTCGGTTTTTATGTTACAATATAGTCCGGGAGCAAATGTAATCCCGTGGGCCACTTCATGATGCAAACATGTGGGGGGTGTCATTCGCTTCGTATGAATGCGTAGAAAATGAAATCCGATGGTGGCTATCTGTCATCCCGGTATAGGTGGCGCTACCAAAAATCTAAAATGGCCGCCTCCTTACCACCTAACGTACGTTTTTGCCGAATAATGGCATTCCAGCTCATTTTATTAACTTGTTGACTATTAGAAAACTTGTAGAAAAAAATTTCCTTTTCAATGATATATAACACATGTATGTTAGATTAAATTACAAAATTCAAAATTGCCGCCGCATCGCGAAAGTACGTTTTTCAGGTTGGTTGATTGGTTTATACACTCAGAGACCTATACTTAGGCACAATAATGGATACTCAGGACGATATCTGCAGCTTAACGTGGATTCCGAACCACAAAGAACATCCATGCTTAACCGGGGATTCGAACCCGGCACCCTTAGCATGCGAAGTTAGAGCGCTAACCACACAGCCATCAAGTGGGCAGTACGTTTTCAGAATAATCGCTTCTCAGTGCACTTTATACACCATAGGAAATAAAATAACTTTTATAATGGTATATATATCTACCTAAGTCAAAACTCAAGATGGCCGCTGCATCATCATTGCCGGAACGTGTTTTCAGAATAATAGCTTTCCGGTGCGCTATATGAACGTGTTGCTTATTAGAAGTTTTAAATAAAATAATAAGCTTTCTGACGAATTAATGAATAAAAAGCTTTCTGTCTGCAATAGACGTTTGCATTGTCACTTCAAGATTTAAAATTCAAAAGGACGCCATCATTGAACTCTAATAATAGTTTCCACGTTATATCGTAAGATAAATGAGGATCAGAAATAGATAATATTTACAGATTGGACAATAAAATAAAGCATTGACACTTTTCACAAGAAAATAAACTACATAAGACTGATTATAAACTACGGCAGCTCAAAATTGATACGACAAAGCTTTTTAATATTTGGAATGTAAGTGTTACAGAAGAGTGTAACAATGTAATAGTTTTGTTATATGTAACAAATAGTGTAAACAATGTTAAGATTTTTCATTATCATTAAATAAAACTTATTTTCATTATCATTAAGTTAAACTTAACATCTTCATCCTCAACTTCCTCGTTATCATTCATCATCAGGTCAACAATTGTAATGTTGTCACATAAGTCATCATCACCACCACATAAGCACATCTCTGTGCAAGGCAGATTGCTGATATTGCATCGGAAGGGATAGGCACTACGACGCTTCAGAGTTCAGACAGGAGCATTTAGCAACAGTCAACTCCAGGGGCGTACTGGGACATAAAACCGGCCCGGTGATTTTAGATTTATGCCGGCCCAAATTTTAATTATAATCATTTATCAAATTTTAACTTTTTTTGTTAATAAAATTCCACTAATTAATTAATTTTAATAATGAAATATTTTGAATAACTAATAAATTTTATTATTTAAATATTTATAATGAATAATTAATTTCGATGATTATATAAATTTATTTATAAATTTTTATAATTGAATTGTTTTAATAATTAGTATAATTAACTAAATTTTTCTCTGTTTTTAATCCTTATATCCCCTTTGAGTGAACTTGGTTTAATAAACTATTGATAGTTTGTTACAAAATAAAACAATATCTAAATTTCGAAATAAAGAATGCTTAGGTTTATAAAAAATGTTTATAAGAAAATGACATTCGAAATTATACTATATACTTAACTATAAAAGGTATAAAATAAGTAAAGAGTTGTAATACTAGAGATCTTTGTCATTTGAACAAATATCATTGCTGTTTTTGGTTCTGTATCTGCACACGTAGATGAAACTTCTAAAGTTTTGTTTAAATGATTTTTAATCTCAGTAGTGTCGATTGCTACGTTATGATTTGTAACAATATTTTTATCCGTTGAAGCAAAGAACATATCTTTTATAGATAAACATTGCTTTGCTTGTTTTGCAAGACACTTTCTTTTTTTACCTTCCATTTTACTAAATTAGACAAAAATCTGAATAAATAAAAACTGTCTTTAAAAAAAACTTTAAAATCCATTTTGTTGCAAAATTAATCATAAACTTGAGACTTTGAAAAATTATGTGATGGCGTAAAGTTAGGCGTAAATTATTCAAAAATATTGAGGAGAACGGGGAAGGAAAGAAGAAGGGCAGAGTTCAGATATAGAAAAATATGTGATGGATCATAACATGCACAAATTCGTGACAATACTGTTATAATTAAACGTATACATAAATTGAGGAACTTACATATATAAATAGGTTTATCAAGTTTTAATGCTCTGACATTTCAGTTAGGTTTTTAGCAAAAATATCTTAACTTTCTAATTTCTTCAACAGATAACTTTGATTTCTACGAAATATATTTTAACGTGTTATTGGTTAAACTCATGAATTTCTATTAAGATTTTATTCTTTTTTAAATTTACCACTACTTAATTTCTTTATTTAATAATTATTTTTAAACAGTTCATAATGGAAGATTGTTTGGCACATACCCAATTGTCATTCAATTCTATTTAAATAATTTTAGACAAAATGAAATTGCATTGCAACACAAAATTAAATAATTACCCCTAGTCTATGGAGTGAATCAAATTATCTACATAAAATCGTATACTTATGATTATAATAAGAGATGTATCTCTTATTATTTATAAAAATGGTTTAATAATTTTTATTTACAATTAAATCACTCTCAATAACATCTTAATTATTAGTACTACATTTTTTTTTTTTTTTTAAAGATTATACGGACTTCAAAAAATAACTATGAATGGAAAATGTGTAATACAGAAAATTTAATTTTTCTGATTTCGAAAACAAAACACATAAAAAGATTAGATTTTGAATTGTACTCTAAACCCACAATGTCAGGCAGATCACTAACACAACACAATGCAATGTTAAATATGTGTTTACATTCGTATTAAAAAGTTATAAATCGACACAAACATGATCCAAATTGGTTCAGTTAATCTGGAGTTATATAGGGGTAAATAAACATAGATAAACTTTGAATTTTATACGTATATGGAGAGATAAAATTTAAATAAAAATCTTTTCTCTAGTAAACGTAATTTTACGTATGAATTAGATTAATTCCTTTCAAGTTTTTAAGAATTAGGAACCATTATATATAAATAATTTAAAATAATGACACTTACTTGAAATGTATATTTGAAGTTTTATGTAATCAGTTGCAACATTTTCGTTTGGTATTGACTATAGCAGCGTTTCTCAATTTTTCAGCATTCGAAGCCCAGTTTTCAATCATAATTTAAATCTCGCCCCCTTTTACAATAAAATGTATACAACAATAATGTATATTGAGTATTTTGTATTCTGTTTTTTAATTATTTTTAACTATACTTCCAAAACAAGAGTAAAAGCGAGAAACCACATCTGGCATTTTGCCAAGCGGGCGGTGAACACGACCAATGCCGTCTCGAGCATACGCAGAACAAATGTTTTCTCATAGGAAGAAGGAAAATGTTCGATAACACAAGTTTCAATTCCTGCAGTCTCATTCTAGTTGATCCTTCCATCGCTATCGAATCTATCGTGAATGTGTATGTTATATATGTTTTCGTGTCAATTGCAATTCGCCATATTAAATATTCACGGGAGCAGATTTATGCAGACTCATGGATAAGTTTTTTGGCGGAAGTAAGCGAGCATTAGACGATAGACAAGCATCAACAAGTACACAGACGGACGTGGTTCCGAAAATAAAATCAAGAAAATATTCTCAAGAATATTTAAATTTTGAGTTTACCAGTACCAGTAAATGAAGAAGAAAACACTTGTGTATCATTTGCTCAAAAATATTGGACGCAGACAGCATGAAACCTAATAAACTCAAACGACATTTGGAAACGCTCATAGTAGGTCAACAAACCCAGAAAATTCTTCGAATTAAAATTAAAAAAAAAATTAAAGCAAAAATCATTTTTTAATGAAACTTTGTGAATAAAAAAGCTTTATTTGCATTTTACAAAGTTTCATATAAAATAGCCAGATGTAAAAAACCTCACACCATTGGAAAAGGGCTTATTTTGCCAGCAGCAATTGAGATTGTAGAAACTATGTTTGGAGATAATTTTTCAAAACAATTGCAGTCCATACCTCTTTTAAATGATACTGTTGCTCGTTGAATTGGTGATATAGTTGAAGATGTACCGTGTGATATTTCTCGAAGTTGCGTGACAAATTGTTTTCAATATAGCTGGATGAAGTAACAGATAGTAATAAAGATGCTCATTTAATTGAGTATGTTCGATTTTGTGATAATATGTCAATAGTAGAAGAACTACTTTTCTGCAAACCAATAGAATTCCAAACAACAGCGCTCGCATTATTTGTTATTTTAAATGATTTTATGAACGAGGCAAATATAGAATGAAAAAATTGCGTCGGAATATGCACCGATGGTGCTCGTTCAATGTCCGCAAGATTCCAAGGTATACAAGCACTTGTCAATCAAAAATCGCATCAGTGCGTCTGGACGCATTGCATGATCCGCAGAGAAGCTTTGGCTTCGAAAGAAATGAGTCCTGGTCTGAATATTGAGTTAACTACGGTTATAACCGTAGTAAATTATATAAAAAAGATACCTCCGAAATCGAGAATCATTTCCGCACTTTGTAAAGACATGGGTTCAGTACAATCAGCGTTACTATTTTATTACAAGGCAAGATGGTTATCACGTGAGAAATTTTTGCAACGTATTTATGAATTAAGAGAAAAAATCGCATTTTTCTAAGAAGAAAACGGACCGGAAGCCGAGAATTTTCGCAATGGTTTATTTGTGATTAAATTGAGCTACTTGGACGACATATTCGAGAAATTAAATAACTTGAACCTTCAACTCCAAGGAGCAAATACACATATGTTGGACACGAGTGATAAAGTTAATGCTTTTTGTAGAAAATTGGAATTGTGGAGAAGAAATTTAAAGCAAAAAACCTAACAAATGTTTGCAAATGTGTGTGCTTGTACTAAAAGTTACAAGGCTGAAGAAGAACATGTAAATGTTGTTTTTGTAACCATTGAAAATCATTTAGCCATGTTGATAAAGAATTTTAATAAGTATTTTCTTTCTGAAGACCAACTGATAGCAAGTTACGAGTGGGTTAGGGTTCAATTTCGTAAGACTCCCAAAGGACTCTCAATTGATGAGGAAGAAAAATTATAGACTTCACGACAAGTGGCGAAACCAAAAGACAATTTAGTAATAAATCACTGTTTGAATTTTGGGCAGGAGTAGAGGATGATTTTTCTGCACTATAAACAAGGGCATTTCGCATTCTATTACCATTTTCAACATCCTACCTTTGTGAAGCTGGATTTTCTGCTGTGGCTTCTTTAAAGACAAAATATAGATCTCGGCTAAATATAGAAACATAACTGAGACTGGCTATTTCTAATACAAAGCCTTCCTTTTAAAAACTTTGTTCTGCAAGACAGGCCCAAGGAAGTCACTAATAATTATTAATTTGTTTTTAATTTAGTATGTTTTGATTAAATAAGTTTTGATTTAGTAAGTTGTTTTACTTTATTCGTTAAATATGTCGAAATGTATTTTGTTTTCTACGTGTATGTGTGCTTTCCTTTCAGTCAGTTAATCAATTTTTTTAAATAATATTTTCTCTTGGATATTCTCGCGCCTCCCCTCTAGTATGATCGCGCCCCCCTAGGGGGGCTCGCCCCACAGGTTGAGAATCGCTGGACTATAGTATGTAGTTGCTACCAGCTTAGCTTCGCATGGAATCATACCAATTTGTGAAATGGAAATGGCCTCTAACAAAACAATGACCACTCTTTTCTTGGTGTTGTGACTTGTGTTCCATCATTTGTCAATTTCTTTCGACTGGTAATGTAATTAGACTAAAGTCTTTACCGCCCCGAAAAATTGACCCCCCCCCGAAAAGCTTTACTTAAAGTTTCTGCTTTTAAGATGTCCGAACAATATAAACTCTGTCGCCAACGATCTTGGGGGCCATTATAGTAATGAGTTAATAGTCCATCCATGTCTGGACCATGCGGGTGGTCTCAGATCTCCTTGGTACTTTCCTCACCTCGGGCGTTAAGTAGCAGTCATCGGCCGATTCTCCACAATACCCCATACTTTTCTTAGAATACCTTATCTCCCCGACTAACCAAAAAAGGGAGAGAACGATGGAAACAATCGGTATTCAAATGCAATGGGTTAGAAAAAAGAAGAAAAAAAAGTTCAAGAAGACGATTACTTATATTGAAAAAAAAAGAACGAACTTCCATACCGGACCGGCCCATTTTTTTCAGACACTGACCGGCCCGGTGATTGCACCGGACAACCTTATGGCCAGTACGCCCCTGGTCAACTCTAAAAGCCCTTACGGAGCACAAGGTTCTGTACTCTTAATAGGCTCAAATTTAGCGTCCACAAGCAGCCAGCCAAAATAAATAGGTTGAGGTATGTCAGGATGCTGTCGAGTATCTTGTGTCCAAATCATTGTTTGGTAGTGTGAAGTCCTGGGTAAAAGAACTGGAGAGAGAAATGCTTTTGTTGTTGCAAGATGTTCCCCAGTCTTTTGTTTTTTAGTGAAAAGCTACCGTCTTACCTCCACAATGACCGCTATCTGTCATTTTGGTACGCGGTACATACACCTGGCAAACGAATGCCTCTTACGTTTATTACATTTCTGAGGAAATGGTTTCAGAATGATCCATAAGGCTCAGTTCAGTTATAATGTTATCACTAGGTGCATAAAAAGCATTCCACCGTATAATTTTTCATTCGCCAGAAAATGATCATGTGATATCAGTAACAGAAAGGGCGTGGAGTCCTGGTAATGCTGAAGTCGTATTGGGCCCTAGCATGTCATAGATTGACTGAAAATAAATTAACCATTTGTTTCTGCTACTACCCACTATAATGCTGGATTCTTTTGGAAGCATTAAATATCTCCAATGAGCAAGGACTAATACATCTGTGCCTGGAGAGTATATGGGAATCTTGCTAATGCCTCTGGAAACAGCATCTATAATGCGCAAAATTATTTTAGTATCTGCTTCCTCCTGCGTGGTTTCAAAAGAAGACACGTCCATTTGTATGATTTCTTTAACTGAAAACAAATTGTTTATCATTATTGACTGCATAGTCCATAATCTTAGATGCCAGGTATTCTGTCAGTTCATCCTCAGTTATTTCGTGTAAAAGTAACTGGTGCATGGTTAATTTAAGGATGTTTGTTGATGATTACACTTAGTATTGGATAGCGACCGATTTACCCTGACTTTTCACCCTTGTCGATGTATTCATCAAATTCTGTTTGTAGGTGTCAAATATTATGTGAACCTCTTTGTACATATCAAACTTCTTTGACATTTATCTAACAAAGTGATCTTCAAGTTCTTCACAAGATTTGACAGTCTTAAGTTTATCAATGGAATGAATCTCTACCTTTTAATCAACTACTTTAACAGTTTGTGCCGCTTTATCAACTGGAAATGAATTGTGTGAGAATTCGTTCTTCTCATTGGATGAAGGGTATAGATTTTCAGGTAGCTTCTCCAGGATACCCATAAACTTGCTTTTTTTACGGGCAATAATGCATACATCCATGTAGGGGAAACAAAGCAGGTGGCAATAATGAGATTTCATGACGACAAAAAGTTGCCTTCAAATCTATATCACACCTACTTCTTTGCTGCAATCATCAGTCTAGAAAACATATATAAATTGATAGAAAATATTGAAAAAACACTTTTTCCTTCAACAGAGTGGCCACGGAACCGGGAAAACATGGAAAGCAGGGAAATGACAGGGAGCTTTCTGATTCTGGAAAAAATCAGGGAAATGTTAGGGAACTTTTTAAAATTTCATGAAAATCAGGGAAATTTTTTATTGTTTAAGGCACGTTCATCCATATTTTGGCGCTATTTACATGGAGATTTATAGTGGTAAGCCATTAGAAGTTTAATGCTACGGAATAATTAAAACTTTTCATTACCAGCAAAACTATTTTTTAAAAAATTGCATATTATCTCTTTTGCATGCATGTTCTATTTGTTCAGGGTTTCTAGGCATCTGGAAAACGTAAGAAAATTGGGGAAATTTAAAAGAAAGTTTGCCCTAAAATCAGAGAATTTTTTAGAAATCTGTCAGGGAAATCAGGGAATTATCCAGGGGCGGTCAAAGGTGCAATCCTAGCAAGCCTTCGCTTGGGGCGCCAAATTTACCAAATTTTGGAGGGGCGCCAAAATATAAGTTCCGTATGATTTTTTTTTTGACTCAATTATTTTTAAAATTGAAAATAAACATTTTCAGGATGAAATCAATAAATGTGTCCCCTCAAAAATGCCCCCGCCCCCTTCCTTCATAGAAAAGCGCCCTCTCCCCCTCCCAAAATGAAAAAAACGCCCTTGTGCCATAACCGTAAAAATGTGATTTCTGTTTACCACTTCGAAATTAGCTGGCGATGTGGTGATACCAGAAAGATACATCTTTGAAATTTGTCTACGTCAGTTCGATGTTTGTTTCCTACTATCGTGTTATGTCGTGAAAAGGGAAAAGATTCTGGAGGAATTTCGTAAATTTGGAAGGGACGCCAAAAGATCAGTTCACCGTAATTTTTTTTAACTCAGTCACTTTTGAAATTGAAAATAAATGTTTTCAGGATTAATTCATTAATTGTGCCCAGTGAACGGACACGCCCCTCCTTCCAAAGAAAAGCCCCCCCCCCCCACCCCTCCCCCTTCCAAAATAAAAAAAAAGCGCCCCTTCACGATATTGGTAAGAAATTTGATTTTTCTTTACCGCCTCAAAATTCGCTGACAAAGTGGTAATAAAAGAAAGAGATACTCTTTGAAATTTACCTACCTCAGTTCTATATTTGTCTCTACTATCGTGTCATACCGTGAAAAGAAAAAAGATCCTGGAGAAATTTCGTAAATTTGGGAGGGGCGCCAAAAGATCAGTTAATTTTTTTTTTTTTTAACTCAGTCACTTTTGAAATTGAAAATAAACTTTTCAGAATTAATTCATAAATGTGTCCTGTGAACGAACGTGCCCCTCCCTCGAAAGAAAAGCCCCCCCCCCCTTCCCCCTCTTTCCAATACGAAAAAAGCGCCCCTGTAACATGTTGGTAAGAAATTTGATTTTCTTTACCACCTCAAAATTCGCTTTTGATCTGGTGGTAACTGGACACATCTTTTAAATCTATCAACCTCGGGTCTATCTCTGTCTCTAAAATCTCGTCGTGTCGTGATAAGAAAACAGAAATGCACTTATTCTGGGGAAATTTCGTTAATTTGGGTGGGGTAAAACGTTATAAGATAAGTTTTTTTTTATGATTTTACAGTAGTACTTCGATATCTCGAACTTCGATATCGCGAAAAACTTGATATGTCGAAAAATAATTTTTTTCCTTGATATTACATATTTATCTAATGTTAATTTCAATTCTTATGTTGAAGAGTTTTCACTCAAAACCTTGTTGTGTCGAAAAAATTTCGAAGTAAGAAATGAAATTTTCCAGAAAAATCGCCATTCAGTTATGTAGAAGCATGAAGCAAATAGTATAATCATTTATCAGAATCAGAACACACAATTCTTTTTCAAATAAAATACGCTCATTTGAGAAAATCACGATGCATCATGCAAAGCAAAACACCGTTCGAGTTATTTTTTGGCAGAAAACCAACTGCATCATATCTAAAAATCTTAAATTCAAAAAGCTTTCGTTCTCAACAATCGCCACAAGTCAAAATTCGAACCAAGATCACAAGAACTCATTTTTATTGGTTATTCCGATGAAGCAAAAGCCTATCGTTTTTGGGATTAGAAATTTCCCTTTTAGCCAGGCCACGATGCTAGACTTTTTTAAGGAACTAGTAGTGAATAAATTCATCCTTGTACATTTTATTTAATATGTACATTACTATAGTGTAAGTACTAACTCTTTTCAATTTCATGTACTCATTTATTATTTTCGACTAAAAATTAAAATTGCTGTATTTAGACTTTTTCAACTATAATGACATATTTATACTTATTCTCATCTACCATGACTAATTTCTAGACAATTATTCAGTATATTAAATTTTTAACTGAATTGTTAAGTTTTGGTTACGACATTGTTATTTCAAAAACTCGCTATCTCAAAAAATTTTTAGTGTCCCCTCGACTTTGAGATATCGAGCTAATACTGTATTTTAACTCGGTGACTCAGTCATTTAACAAATTGAAAATAAACGCTTTCAATCTTATTTCAATAAATGTGTTCCTCGAATGCTCCTCTCCCTGCTATAAGTTTAGTGATTAAAGTTTAATGATTTTTTTTTCTCAGGCTGTCAAGTTAGAACAAAAATCCTAATAGGGTTTAAATCATTGTAGAATTGCTAAATTACATTGTTATATTAAGAAGTCAAGCTAGGTTTTTAAAGCATATTTTAAAATATAGTAATAATTTTACAATGTAGGTCAATACTTAAAAAGCGATTTAAAAATTGATATATAAAAAAAAAAATTATATTGTAAACAATTAATTTTTTTATTGTTGATATTTTTTTCTATAAAGCAAAATTACATCCTTTTAAAATCGAAACGAACACCTAACAAGCTTTAATCTGAAAATTAATTTTAATATGGTTTGCTTTATAATTGCAGTGTGAATGTTTGTACTGTCACTTTTTAAAAAACACGAGGACTATTAAAATGTAAACTATTAGAGATAAATGAATTTGATAAAACACAAAATAATCTCGTAAGAAAACTTTTGACGACTGAAAAATGTATTAAGTAGAGTGGTGATATTAAATAGCGGTGAAGTGTAAAGAAATATGTTACAATTGATTTTCTTATACATATTTCTATTGTGATTCATATAAGGAAAGTTCTTACTACTATTTTAACTGCTATTGCTAACCACCAAAAGCAATAAAAAATTTAAAAAGTTTAACAGGAAATGAGCTCCTTTTTTATATCACTTTAATATTTCACAACTGATATTTTTCAAACAATTATACAATGAAAATAAATAATGTATATTTTTGTCACCTGTTGACAGTTTATAATTTCTAAAAAAGGGCAAGTATACTCTTAATGAACGATTTAATAAGTTCCATAACGAGTTCGTGTAAATATATATATATATATATACAGGGTGTTCGGAAACCACCGCACTTCATATATATTTTCATAATTATGAGCAAAAATGAATAATATTTGTAATTTGAACTAGGGTCCGCAAATCAATATTTATTGAGATATTCGCAATCAAAGTTTTATCAATTCGAACCAATTAAATCCTTTCAATCCAATTCTGAAACTCATTTTATTCGTCCGTTTATCATTAGAGGTTACTAGAATTTTAATCGTTTGCTGATTGGAAAAAAAATATTTAAGTGGGCGTGGTGGACCAAAGCGCAAGAAAAATTAAAGTTTTAAGTTTACTTTTTTTTTTCTCTTTATCACCTTTTGGCTAACAGTTGATTTGAAAATATTTACAATTTTTAATGCTTGAATTTGAAGTGAGCATATGATTTGGAAACCCTAACTTTTCAAAAGAAATAATTTATATTTGGAAATTTAGTTGCAATAAATTGCAGATAATTTGGAATTTTATTGTTCTTGTTTAATTAATAATCTTCGTTCGTACTATAAGAAATTTTTTTTATAAAATAATAAACAATTATTATAAATACATGCAGAGACTTATCTTACTGTAATTAAATAAGTTGTTAAAAGGCAGAATGTTTGGGCAACATGGAAAAGGTCCCGCGATCAAACCTTGCCGACGCTTTTCAGTCATTCTTTAAAATGAGTATACACGACAGTGATCGTAACAGATAGTGTTGTGTGAATTGTTTAGCTATATTAGGGAGTTATCTCATTTTTTTAACTCTACAGACTGAAAAAACTAGGACAGTTTCCATTGAAAGACATCCCGGAAGGCACGACCATCACACAGGTATCGATTTAACGACATTTCGGTGCAGTATGACTCCATATAGCTATTACGCCTTAAAATATATGACCAATGCTGAAAGAAGATACCGGTAATGGGGCGCTGCAATCATTTCTGAAAGTACTTAATTGTATAAATTGTATTTGATTTTTTTAGCAACAGGGCTGGACTTCATTAAGACAGTGTAACATTGAACAACTCAGAGATATCAAAATTTAATGAAAATGCCTTCCAGGTCTTTCAAGGGGGAAGTTGCACTCATTTTCGTCTTGAATGGGAATAAATATAGAAAAATTCCATCACACTTCAAATTAAACAGAACGAAATCGTAACAAAATTCAGATAATAAAATAAACTACAAACTGCAATTTGTTACAGTTAGAGGGCGCTATATTCGCTTCGATAAAGTATTGAACTGAATTCGTTGTATGTGTGTTTTTTTTAGCAACAGATACAAGAGGACTATACTGTATTGAATGATCAAACATAGGCAAATCATTATTGGATTATCCATACTATAAGGTGGAACGCCTTCCGGGAGGTCTTTCAAACGGAAACTGAAACACATTTTCATCTTGAATGGAAGGAAATACGGAAAACTCCCATTAAATTGCACATAAGTTCGAACGCGATCGTAATAAAATTCAGGTAATCAAATAAACCAACAAGTTAAATTTACTACTGTTAGGGGTCACCATGGAAAAGTATTAGTTGGTTTTATGTTATGTCTTAGCAACAGCTACAAAACAAGAGGACTATACTGCACGGAAACATCGTAAAATATTGGCAGTTCATTTTTAGGACATCCATATGTAAGGAGGACTGCCTTCTGTGAGGTCTTTTAAAGGGAAACTAAAATATATATATATATATATATATATATATATATATATATATATATATATATATATATATATATATATATATATATATATATATATATATATATATATATATATATATATATTTAAACTTTTTGATTTTCTGTGGTTTTGTTTTGGTTAATGTGTTTTTTGACGGGGGTGTTCTCTATTTCCTTCCATACAAGACAAAATGCGTTTTAGTTTCCTCTTTAAAGATCTCGCGGAAGGCTTTTCCTCCTTATCCCTAGCACTACGTTCCTTAGCTTAGTTATAGTCTATATCTTGCTGTAACTATATCCTGGCGCAATTTAATCTTTATCTATAGCCATAAAATATCGAATCAAATCTAATAAAAAATTTAATACAATCTGTTGCCACTCTGGCCTCGCATGTCAAAGATGCTGGGTTCGAATCCTGAGTTAAGCATCGATGTTCGTCGTGGTTCGGAATCTACTCTAAACTATGCGTCCCCGCTTCATTAGCTTAGTTATTGTAAAAGACAGTATCCCTGTGAAATACCTCCCAGAAGACTTTTCCTCCTTATCACTTGGACTACGTTCATTTGTCTATATATTTTTGTAACTATATCCAGGAGTAATTTAATATTTATCTATAGCCATAAAATATCGAATCAAATCTAATAAAAAATTTAATACAATATGTTGAATCTCTGGCCTCGCATGTCAAAGGTGCTGGTTTCGAATTCTGAATTAAGCATCGATGTTCGTTGTGGTTCGGAATCTACTCTAAACTATGCGTCCCCGCTTCATTAGCTTAGTTATTGTAAAAGACAGTATCCCTGTGAAGTACCTCCCAGAAGGCTTTTCCTCCTTATCACTTGGACTACGTTCATTTATCTGTATATTGTTGAAACTATATCCTGGCGTAATTTAATCTTTATCTATAGTCATAAAATGTCGAATCAAATCTAATAAAATACTAATACAATCTGTTGCCACTGCCTCGCATGTCAAAGGTTCTGGGTTCGAATCCTGGGTTAAGCATCGATGTTCGTTGGGGTTTGGAATCCACGCTTAGCTATAGGTCCCGGCCTGATTAGCCGTGTTATAGTGCAAAAAATTAGGTCGTTGAACGTAAAAACCAACCAACTTATCACGATTTTAGCAATGTGTTATACAATCGTTATAAACGTTTGGTAGAGAGATAATGGGATTGAACGGTATATTAATACCCTTTATAAAAAGATTAAAAAAAAAAAAAAAGTAACCCATAAAAAATGTTTTTACTATATAAATCTTTGTATGCAACTTTTATGTGGAATTGCAACTTGTCGAAGGGATTTTGAGCCAAAGAAAGTTTCTATAGTATTTGAGCACTACGAACATAACCATCGCTTGTGTGACATTGACTAATATCCCTCCCCCCACCTAAAGAAAGAAACTTAATAGAAGATTTTGTCATCGACGACGAGTCTATCTGTCAAGTTTTAGCTCGATTGGACGTCAAGTGGTATGTCAGTCCTTCGAAATAGAAACGTGGGTAAAAGCGACCTTTTTATGACAGCCAATACGTGATAGAATCTAAGGATAGAATGCATGGTCATTGAAAACGACTATCTACCTCCCAAATTTGTGCACGATTCGATTTTAGCCTCCGTAAATTTGCCTGGCACAAAAAAAAAAAAAAAAAATTGAATTTAATATTCAAATTATTCGAATTAAAAAACCCTCTTCCAAATTAAAATCTCTCAATTAGTTTGAAATTCGAATCACATAGCAATATGCAGTGATAGGTTTGGCTTCAATAATTAATTAAAATTACATTTGGCGTCAAATCAATCGCCAATGTTGATATGGGCGGGGTTTAAGGCCTTTTATAATAAAGGCGTGAGCAATTTGTATTTTATTCACTGCCATTGGTACGTTTGGGGTCGGTAGTTCGGTTTTTAACCTTGCGCTGACTAAAAAGAGTCCCAACTTTAAAAATTTTTTAGACCCAAAAATTTCCATTTGCGGCCCCGACAATATATTGGAAATACGCTTTATTTTTGTTATAGAATACACTGGTACTAAGGAAGTGCGGTGGTTTCCGAACACCCTGTATATATATATATATATATATATATATATATATATATATATATATATATATATATATATATATATATATATATATATATATATATTTTTTTTTTGTTCAATGAAACAAGTACCACTTTTTGTCAGTCAAAAAAAAAAAAAAAAAAAAACACGCATCTCTTCTTAAAAGTAGAAGTAAGATCGGTAGTAAAATAGAAGTAAGATCGGTAAGGAAGAGGTGGCGCCAAAATTGTCTTCGCTTTTAGTTAAAAATTTGCTTCGACCGCCCCTGGAATTATCAGGGAACTTTTTTTCCTGAATTTTGTGGTCACCCTGTTCAATGTTACTTTAACATTTTTGAATGTTGATTTGCAGGCTTAAGTTTCGCCTTTTTCATTGGTGCTCAAAACTGTACTGAAGGTTTTGTTGGTACTGATTCTTCTGTTGGTTGGTTGGTTAATCATTTTAATGCGTTCCTCAATGAATTTGGAAAGAAGATTCTCACCAATGTCAGCAACTACACATGTTTATTGGAACGTCATCGGGAAGAACTTGCTTAGTCACCAGATGTCATAAGATGTTCTGTGTTGCATTTAAAAGGGTTAGTTGTCGATTTAAAACCCTCTATCAACTTTTCAACATTGTGATCCTGACTCTTACGAACCGATAGACAATGTTCATGATGACACTTTGCATTGGGAGTGGCATTTTTAATCATTGCTTCGGTTGCTGCAGCAATTATTGTGAGTTCGGGATCTGCCAGAAAGAATCTTGTCCGAGCATTCTCGTTTAGAGTGATGCCTGTAAGTCCACTTTGGACTTAAAGTCTTCTGTTCTGGTGCTCCAGAGCTTCATCGGCTTCTAAAACACCAAACGGTATTTTGGTTACATTGACAACCCGCTTTCCTTGCTGTAATTCTTGCCATATAGTTGTATGCTTTTTACTAACTCTTTTAGTACAGAACGACGATATATCGTTGTTCGCTACACTTGCGAAAAATGCCAACGACGATGTATCGTTGCGCAAGTGTTGGCGCCTATTACCGACGATTTTCCAGCCCCTAGAAAATTCGTCAAATTCCTCCTGTTATCTTCGCACAGGCATCCGTTTTCGCGGTGCACTAAAAGGGTTAAATCTTTCCATACCCATTAAGTAGTGTGAAATCATTCTTGCATAGTTTAGACGATCAAAGGCATACTTTATGAAGTCCTGTGTGGCTGCCAAGTGCAAATACCAGTTTACATTTCTAACTGACCTGATGGCTGTGTAGTTAGCTCTCTGGCTTCGCATGCTAAGAGTGCCGGGTTCGAATCCCGGGTTAGGCATAGATGTTCTTTGTGGTTCGGAATCCATGTTAAGTTGCATGTACCGGCCAGGTAGCCGTTATTGTGTACAAGTATATGTCATTGAGCGTTCAAACCAACAGACCAACCTGAAAAAACGTACTAAGATCGCAATGCGGTGGCCATTTTGAATTTTGTAATTTAACTTAACATACATGTGTTATATACCATTGGAAAGGAAATTTAATTTCCTACATGTTATCTAATCGTCAACTAGTTGATAAAATGAGCTGGTATGCCATTATTCGACAAAAACGTACGTTATGTGGTAAGGAGACTTTTAATAGACGTAAAGCTCTGAAATTTGCAACACGGGTAGTTTTGGAATTCGAATTGTACCTTTAACAAACAAAATATTAAAGTTTTAATTAGGTTTGTTTAATTATTTTTTTATAAATTTCTAAAACTTTCTTAACACAATGACTTCCAATCAGCGTATATAACTCTGAAATTTTAAACATAAGTATTTCATGCCTAATTTTGCTTTTCACTAACAGAATGTTAAAATATTCTCATAGAGGTGAGGGAGGGAGGGGTTGTATTATTGCATTAATAGAGATTTTTTATTTTGTTTCTCCAAAGGGAGAGGCCTGGCCCATGAGGTGTGCAGGGGCATCCCCCATCTTTTGAAAATTAGAAAAATAAATAAAAACGTTAGAATTCAGAGGAAACAAAATTCGTGTACTGTATAAAATAAATCTAAAGTTGTTCATTTGCAACAAAATATTAATTCACAATTATCAGACGAAACGGTCGTTTCACCGCCAACCTTAAAAAGGCAGAAACGACAGTAAGTATCTATTCTCTGCACAACTTCCAGCGAAATAGCCGAAATTGACTATTTTCTAGCGCGCTTACGAAACTTCACATAATTACACAAAAAATACCATAGATTCGTCTCGGTGATATCTTTCAAAGAAAAAAAATTGAGTACCTAGGATAAAAGACAACGAAGAAAAAAAATATTGAAATTTCCAAAACGAAATGAAAAAACGAGTTATAGCCCGATTTTGATGTAAAAATTTAGACAAACGTCCAGCCCTAACTAAGCTATAGATCTTCAAACGGAATGAATTATAGGATGCGGAATGTTTCAACTTAAAATCCTACGCTAGTTTGAACTTCATTAAATAATTCTTTCTATTTTTAATTAATTTAAAACCACTTTTTTCATTTCATAATTTGGCGACAGATAAAGGCTATCAGCTTATAATTGAGGTTCAGATATATATGCCAAAAGTTGCCAAACAGGTTTGCTATAATTTTGAAGTTAGTTTTTCCGACATGTTAGGCTTAAGTGAGAATGAACGTAAGTTAAAATATAGGCAGAACGAATTGGACTATAATTATATGGCTTATAACATCTTTAAAATTGAAATAATTTAATTTTTGAAGAGACAGAATTGAAGAGAAATATTTGTTCTTCAAGTTGCATGTATTATTTGAACTGTATGACAATATAGAGAGAGTTAACTTTCAAAAACATTTTTATTTGGAGAAATCTCCATTAAAAAATGAAAACAATCACTTTTTGTTGCAAGATACTATGGGCTGAATACAAAGTATAAATGTGGAGGTTATGCGAGTTGACGTCACAGTCAATTCATTACAGAGGACTAAATGAACCACACATTGCGATTGGCTAATGGAATTTGCACAAATGTCATTCGTTTTTAAAGATGTTGATTTTGTTTACTTTCCGTTGCAGAATGATATCGTAGAATCATATATCATCAAAATTGTAATTTCATAGTGAATTTTAAAATTAATGTTAAGAAAATATTTTAAATTTTGTCAGATATCAATGGGTTATTATATGTGAACCAAAATAATGCTTGGTATAATAAAAATAATTTATATTGCAATATTTAGACTGTAAAAAACTTGTAATATTTATTTGTAACAATTTATTAGAATAAATTTTCAATGGGATGAACGCTCTGGCCTTGTATGTTAAAGGTGCCCGATTTGATTCCTGGGTTAGGTGTGGATGTTCGTTGCGATTCGGAATCCACGTTAAGCTGTGGGTCTCTGACTGATTAGTCGTTATTATGCCCTAAAATAGGTCGTTGTGCGTACATACTAACAAATCGAGTTGAAACTTGGCAGACAGGCTCTTTGTCGATGGCAACGTATTTCATTAAATTTTGGGGGTTGAGTTGCCATTCACAAGTTTTTATTACTCGTTCGTGGTCGATTTTGATGGTTACTACCGTCCGCATTCAACCAATTTGTAAATGTTCAAGAAGATTTTTCATGTAAGATATCATTGAACTCAACTTGAAGAATTATGAATTTCCATGGTACCAGCTATACCATAGGTGGTACTACTTCTGGTTTATCAATTTTGAAGATAAATATGGCATGTTGGGTGTCGTTGGGCATGCCTTGAAATATTATGAATGTTTAAGGTACCAGGTATAGCATAAGTAGTACCACTTTCGGTTTATCAATTTCCAAGATAAATATGGCATGTTGGACTTTTGTTTTGACGAATTATGAATGTTTAAAGTACCAGGTATGCTATTGGTACCACTTCCAGTTTATCAATTTTAAGGATAATTATTGCATGTAAGGTATCATCGAACTCAGTTTGAAGAATTATGAATATTCCTGTTACCAGGTGTACCATAGGTGATAAATAGAAAAACGATTAAACGAACAAATTCCAAAAATAGAAGTCGCCAGTGTTTATAAAAAAGTTCTGATATCCCCCCAAAAACACTTTTGAAAAGTAGAAGAACCACCAACTTCAAAAACACAAAAAACTTTCTTACAATAAAAAAATCATAAACATGATGCAAATTTTCAGCCACAAATACAGTGATATAAAAAATGGCCAACTTCTGATTACAACTCTCGGTTGTGACTCGCTTAAGAATGTATGCTTACTTAGTTTATTTTTAAAATTTAAGTTCCGCTCCCATAAAAATTTACGCTGCTTGAGGTTGGCGCCCGTCTTAATTACTAACCTTTAAAGCCCCCAGACAATAAAAACTTTCCAAAATGTATGTATCAACCAAACAAAAGCTTACAATAAACACTTCAGTTTTCTACTTAAAATTTTTTTAATAAATGTATTCAAATGCAAGCGTTTGAGCACAGTTTCTCTATACTATTTTGAAAGTTACATGAACATGAAGATTTACACCACTTTGTATTTCCTACCTATCCAAATGGAATCATGAACTCGAATATTCTTTTAATCTGCCATAAATTACTTTAAACGCAAGCATTGTTAATATTCATATGACGGGCGCCAACCTCAAGCAGCGTAAATTTTTATGGGAGCGGAACTTAAATTTTAAAAATAAACTAAGTAAGCAGACATTCTTAAGCGAGTCACAACCGAGATTTCTAATCAGAGGTTGGCCATTTTTTATATCACTGTATTTGTGGCTGAAAATTTTCATCATGTTTATGATTTTTTTATTGTAAGAAAGTTTTTTGTGTTTTTGAGGTTGGTGGTTCTTCTACTTTTCAAAAGTGTTTTTGGGGGGATTAATTTACTTTTTTATAAAAAATGATTTTTTAAAGAAACTGAATTAATCGACCAACCTTCCTCTCTCCCCTTAACCTAATCCTGTCGGTGTGCACTATAAAAAGATTAAGCTTTTAAGCCAGTACTGTTTGAAAAAGAATTGGCTGGTTTTGCAAAAAAAAAGAAAAAAAAAAAAAACTTTTAAAGTTTTGAGTTCTTACGAAATATTTGGCCTGATTAGTTGCATTCATATAATAATAATAATAATAATAATAATAATAATAATAATAATAAAAAAAAATTAAAAAAAAAAAAAAAAAAAAAAGGAACAAAAAGATGTATTTATACAGTAAAAAAAAAGCCGAAAGTGTCTAATTTTGATAAATAGAAATGAAATGGCTCACTAGTCAAAAACCATTAATGTATAAAGTTAACCATTGTGTTCCAGTAGTGAATCTTCACGATTTTTTCTGATTGACATAGACATCAAGTGAGAAAGTTGTTTTTATGTTTGAGGTTTATTATTTTTCTTCTTTGTGCTTTGTTCCATTTTCTTTAAAGGGACATGATAAGAATAACTTTCAAATCATTAAATTTCATTAAATCATTTACTGTTTTTCAAATCAAGCAGAAAAATTGCTTTTTAATTGTGTTGCGTTAGAAGATAAAAACTACTGATGAGAGGATTTAAAAACATATCACTAGTGAGGCTTGTTTTCAACTTGTTTCGAAATTAAAGTTTGTAGAACCTGTTATCTTGCACTTCTGAAACTTCAGGCTGGACGCATTCCAAGAAAATTTTATCTTTGATTTGTTTGACGAAAAACTATTTTTGTTGTTTCAAGTATTTTATATGCAAATGAATTAATTTGAAAAGTGTTTAAAATCGAAGTCTTCGTAAATGGCAACCGTTTATAATTAAAAAAAAAAAAAAAAAAAAAAAAAAATTGTGGCCAATGGTGGAGATAGCTATGCGGTTAAGGGACTGACTTAGGACAGACCATTTTAACACAATTTGTAGTATGATTAGTGTTAGAATATAATAATCTAGGAACGCGACAGTGTTCCACTGCCAAGTCCGATAACAAAGCTGCAGACATGCAAGTGTATATTATGTTGATAAAGTTTAGGCCCGTTTTCGACCCCTCACAGCTCAGCTTCTATTATAGCTAGAACCCAGATTTTTTGCCATCGTGTTGCCCCTGGTGAGTAGACGAAAAATAACAACATAATTGCTAACATTGAATAAGGGAACATCGTAAAAAAAAATCCTTTGAAAATCGCCGAAGTCACCGGAATTTTGTTCTTCTAATTCTGACCAAAACTTAGCCAGGTCTACAGCCAAAACTATTTGATGATTTTACACCATTCTTTTTTTATTCTTCTCAGCTTGATTAGAGGAAGTGTTTTTTGCATGTATTAATGGGTAGAAGGGTCTTCCCCCCCCCCCCCGAATGATCCCGATGCTTGGATATTTTAGCCTGGCCTGCAGTTTAATCGCTTTAATATATTCAGACCATTCTTTTTTTATTCCTCTTATATTGATTAGAGGAAATGCCTTTTGCATGAATTCATACGTAAGAGGGTCTGTACCCCCCCCCCCAGAAATTATCTCGGATGTTAGGAAGTTACTGATTAAAACAGGTCAATGGATTTCGGATATTCATATTTTGCTCAATTTCAAGAAGTGAATTTGATACTTTAAGTTGAGCTATTTAAGCAGTGTAATTAGAGAAAAGCAAAAATCATTCTTGCTTATTACCGAATAACATATTGCAAATTTCGCAATTTTGGTAGTTTTTTTTTATGTAATAATTATCGCCAAACTGGTATTTTTTTTTAAAGTATTGACAATAAGAAAACAAAAATAGTAAATTACATTGATCCATGTCAAATTTAACTGCTGTGACCAGTATTAAAGTGTAATTGAAAGTTTTACGATGTTCCACACTCCTATAGTCTTTGAATTTTTATGATCAAGTGCGACGTTATAGCGTATTAAATATGTTGTGTGGAGATTACTCTAAGAGACATTAGTCATGTGATGGCAAAATGGCAAAATTATACTGTCGCATTTGGCGATGGTTAAAACCGAATTAATGTGAATAAAATGCTATTAAGCAGTTTGGAAAAAAGTATTTTGACTTAATATGTGAGTAACTGAAAACCTTGTCAAATTTTTAAGGGATGATCATTTAATGAGAAGCAGGTCTCGGCTGTGCAGTTAAGCTAGCAAACTCTACAAAAAATATTGATATCTTCCCAAAAAAAACAACTAGACGTTGTACAAAACCCCGCCAAGTCAGCCAGAAAAAGTAATGAAATCTAATGTTTGCCGCCAAGCAGCCGCGTTTAGTTTCTTTGGAGTACTTGTACACACAATGAACTAAATTCTGATTATTAGGGGGAATAACCATAGGCAACCAGTACTTGGCAGGCTAGAGTTTTTATAGAATTAATCTAAAGTCAGTGCAATGAGTGCAAAGCAGCTGAAGCAAATGAAGTGAGATTAATCCGAAATAACTCTAGCCTGTCGAGTACTGATTGCCTATAGTTATCCCCTCTAATAATCACAATTTAGTTCATTATGTGTACAAGTACCCCAAAGAAACTAAACGCGGCCGCTTAGCGGAAAACATAAGATTTCATAAATTTTTCTGTCTGACTTGGCGTTTTTTTTACAACGTCTAGTTGTTTTTTTGGGAAGATAACGTTTTTGTGTCAATTGTTTTGGAGTCATTTTTACAATCTAAAATTTGAGAAACAATGCAATTCATAATCTGAATAAAAATCTTCAACTATAATGTATTAATTTTTGTTGTGAAATTGTAATGTATCCATAACTTCAATGAACTATTTCTAAGAGACTTAAAAGAAAGGTATCAATTCGAAAGTTCTGTCACTAACATTTTGAAATTTTTTATTATCAAAACATATTTTTCGTTAACTTATTTTTAAAAAAAAAGTCAAGATTTCAAAGATTCAAATGAAAAGTCTACAGACAGAATAATTATTTATTATCATTCGGATATGAATAAGAACTAAATTGATATGCATACTTACCATGAAAAGCATAATAGTAAAGATTTTGTAGTAAGATTAACAGAGATACAGTTTGGGAAACAATTACTTTCGATAAAATTAACGCTCTTTCACTCATAACAAACATAATAACATGTCAAGGGAAATATATCTTCTTTATAGGTAACTGAATAGAATAAAATAACTGTTTAGGATTGAAAATGTTTAAAAGCGAACATTTTTTGCACAAAAATGTAAATAGGAAAATTAAAAGTTTTTTTTATAGGGAAATTTCTAGCAAGCTTTTCTTCTTCAAATGTTCTTAAGGATTTTCATTTTTGAGATCAAGTGTATTTAAAAAGGCAAGAGTGAGGTAATGCTCCTCCTTGTCAAGAATTTGCTGAAAGACTTCTTTTATTTGCAACTTAACATCGAGGAGGTGACCTTGATGTTGAATTTCATAAGTGGATCTCAGTAATAGATACTTATTAGTTATCATAAATGAATATTATGTCTGCAAATTTGCCTTACGACTTCAACGCGAAACAAAAACTATAGGACTAAATAACGGCTCTTTTAAACAGCACGTTAGTCTTTCAAAGTTGTTTTAAAAATCTGCTCATTAAATTAACCATAATTCTTTTTTCTTTCTTTTTTTGTAATATTTCACTCAATGAAATGTGTCCGATTTTGACTCTAAGGGCCTGCTTGTGCTTTATGATTTCTATGAAGTATTTTTTTTTTTTTTTTTAATCGTGACTTGGAGACTTCTACTTCAGCAGACGGCACTGGAGTAAAATATGCTTTTTGATTTTTTTTTCCATAAACAAAAGATTGAAATCTTAAGTTACCTTTCCTCGCTATTTTAGTTACAAAGAAAATTTGTAGATATACACTGTTAATTAGAAGAATCCAAATATAAAAAGGGTTAGAGATAGGACATCAGCGTAAATTGCAAAAATGTTCAAAATTTAGTAACGATCCTTAAAATGAGATTTTAAAAGTTATAGAATTAAACTGTTATGCAGCTCTTGTAGGGGCAAACGGCCATTTGCAAAAATGTTTCTAAGGTAGAATAATGTTAATGTAAAAATAATCAACACCTAATATTTAAAATTAATCCAAATACAACGTATTCAAAAACGTGACCCGCACCGCTTTAGAAGAGATATTTCATGAGGAAAATTAAAGATGTTAATAAAATTTAGTATTTAAATTTTTAGATATTGGACTATCTAATGCTAATAAATTATTTTCATCTATGAAAGAAGCATGCTTAGAATTTTTTTTTTATTTAACAGAAATATATATATAACATTAATATAACGTTTAAAACAATACTAAAACACTGCTATTATAATTATCTGTTTTTACTTATCTAATTAAAGGTACGGTCAACTTAATTGTAAAGTTTTTATATATTGAACTTTCTTAAAGATGACTGAAAATTTTCAATTAACGCGATCTGACCCCAGGGACATTTTTATAATTTATCTTTTCCCCTTACATATATAGGATACAAATTGAAATTCTGTAGCATTTAAAAAAAAATTTCAAATGAAAATCACATTGTCTCTTTATGAATCTTTAATTTGTTTTGAACATTTTTATAATTAACGCTCTAATATCAAAATAATAAGTAAATTTCGTAAGACAACCAATATGGGACCCACTGTATATCGACGGCCAACCACACCAATTCAGCAAGTGAATTTTTTGGAAACTGATCTTAGTGCAGTATATTTTCTTTTGATACAAGGTGATCCAAAAATATCCATATTCGAAAAATCGATAATTCCTTGATATTTAAGACTAGATTTTACTCTGTGCAGTTGCTCACATGCACCTTCAGTGCCAGATTAATTAATAAAACACATTTTTATTTATTCATGGAGAAAAATAAAGATTTGTTAACTTGGCACTTCCTTTCTCGACTCTCGAATGTTCATGAATTATCAACATTTCAAATATTTATCCTATATTTATTCTGCGCACATCCGACTTTCATAATTGTTTACCAAATACAATTAATTATCCATGGCCACATTACAATAATTTGTGAATCAAACAAAGATTAAAATACAGTTATCTTCAAACTCCAAAACCTCAGTCACCAAATTGGTGTGAGAGACCATCGATTACATTTATAACGTTTTAAAGGGCAATATCACATAGAACATTCATGAAACTTAAATGGGGTTTTGGTAAGAAGCTCTAACCAATTCCCCAATAGTTTTTAGATGAATTAGATGGCAAAAGTTAGACAGTTGAGAAAAATATCAAATGAAACTTTTCTAGCAAAATTGCATGTTTCATTTAAGACTAGTAGTAGTTTTATTGTACTGTTGATCGAGATCGGTGGTTTGTTTGAGATAAGATGGTGGTCTGTCTGAATTAAAATGTAAGACATAATATTTGAAGAAACATCTCCAAAAACAGTTCAAAACTATTGTTAAACTATAAAACAACACTTAGCATAATACTTGATTTTCCATTTGCTGAAGTACAGGCAATCTCTGAATTGCTGTGACGAAATACGAAGATTCAAAATATCGTAATCGAAAGTTTAGCAATTTTGATAGATTCACTGTACTTATTGCCAAATATTGCATCACAAAGAAATCAATAACAAGTAGATGCTTCACAACCTTTCTTGACTTTCCTTTCTTCCTTGTTTTCCTAAAGAAATATGGCTGTCTTTGATTGAGCTGATAGTCAATGTCTGCACATGGCGTTTGAGTGACTTTGCAGACAAAGTTAAATTATTCGAATCACTGACTTTAAAGTCTTTTTCGATGTCATTATCACATGATTTGTCTTCGATTCCTGGATTTTTCTTTAAAATCAAAGACTCCAAGAACATGTATGGAACTTGGAAAAATATGTAGCATGCATAGGCTAAGATAAAGGTGGATACCAAATACCCAAAGTAGTTTATAATCTGAAAGAAAAAAGAAGACAAACGTTCTAAATATTTATAGTTTATTGAAAAGCAGGTATTTTAGGAAGCAGTAGCGCATTCTGATACAAAACAGTTTTGAAGGAAAAATAGTACGTGACGGAATGCTTCCATTATAAATGTCTTGCTAATGATATTTAGTAATAAAAAACATGCTGCATATAATGTAAAACAGTATAAAGTATATTAATTTTTGTAAAGGTTAATTTTCATTTCAGACGATTATTTTAAACTAGAAAGGAGTGGTAGTGATGTTTAGGGAAAATATATGGAATTTCCAATATATTAGGGTTTTATCTGCTAAGGTTAAAGTTCAACTACTTTTTAAAATTAAAAATTTATAATCACCAATTTAGATAAAGGTGTATCTATAGCTAATTATCACTACAGAAAGGTATTTACTCTAGCTTTTGATCTGTCAGTTAATCAAAAGAGTAACTGACAGATCAATTCAAAAGCTTTGAAAGTAACGTCATGCTAAATTTTGTCTTTGATATACATACAATTATAATTTGATAAACTAATTTAGAACTAATTTTATCAATTACCTACATAGTCAAATATCAATTTACTGCTTAAATAGCTTTAAATTGCAACAACGTAATTAATTAATTTTTGCAATATTATTTAAATATAATACTATATGTTAATATACAGAAAGAAAAACTAAATTTAACTTACATTCTCTTCATGGCTTAAGTACATCCTTTCTCTTACTATTCCAATGTGAAAGTAAATAACAATGAGGTGCAGGAGGTAAGCTAGGAAGCTCAATCTGTAAGCTGGAATGAGAGCTTTCCAAGATAGCATGTCAGGAATAAAGCCTGAAAAGAAAAAGAGATTTAAAGGAGAACAATTTAGTACGGTTTAAAAGTTTTACCACTGAGGATGGATAAAATTACTCTGGTACACACTTGCTGAACAAAACAACGCATTTAAAATCCAGATTTGGCAACTTATACAAACTTTAAATTAGCAAAATGGCAGTAATGGTTAAATTAATCGCACAGATTGTTTAGTTAGAATTTCTTAGATTGTAACTTAAAAATATAAAATAATTTTAAAATAACCTAATAATAAGCAAACATTGTTTGTTAAAAATAAAATTTTATGAAAAGATTAAATTTCAACTCATTTAAAATCCCCATTGTAATATTTAAAATAAATAACTGCAGAAAAAAGCACTGAAAGTAAATAAAAAAAATTTGTAAACAGTGAAACAATTCTGTATTCATAAATGCAACATGTGCCATGTTAGCATAAAATGCTATCATTAAAAATATTGTTTGTTTAAGTAACGGCGATTGATTTTAACAAAAATATCATCGTTTCAAATTAGATTTTTCTTAGTAGATTTCTTATAGTTGGCAAAAAAAAAAAAAAAAAAAAATTTACGCCTTACACTTGTATAGATCATTATAAAAAGTCAATTTTAATGATATAACAATAGTACTAAAATTGTATGTTTAACGACATCTGTATAGAGAAGTAAAGTATGTCCCCAATTTCTATATAAAATATAAAACAGACAATTTAATTATAATAAGCTAACATTGTTTATTAAAACTAAAATTTTATGAAAAGATTAAGTTTCAACACATTTAAAATCCCCATTGTAATATTTAAAATAAATAACTGCAGAAAAAACATTAAAAGTAAATCACAAAAATTTGTAAATAGTGAAACAATTCTGTTTTCATAAATGCCACATGTGCCATGTTAGAATAAAATGCTATAATTAAAAATATTATTTTTTAAGTAACGGCGATTGATTTTAACAAATATATCATCATTTCAAATTAAATTTTTTAGATTTCTTACAGTTGGTAAAAAATAGAAGTTTTACGCCTTACACTTGTGTAGATCATTATAAAAAGTCAATTTTAATGATATAACAATAGTACTTAAATTGTATGTTTAACGACATTTGTATAGAGAAGTAAAGTATGTCCCCCAATTTTTATAAATAAATTAAAACAATACTTAAATATTATCAACTTATGGCTTATAATAAAATTTTGTATACTAATTGCTTGCACTATAGATACAATAGTAATAGAAATAATTTATGAATTTTTTGTTGTTGGATTCATTATTGCAATTCAGGAGTAATAGGTTTAGAATTAACATTAAACATTTTTATAAAATCAATGAGTAGAATTATAGAGAAAATAAAAAATATATAGTCAGTTAACTTACCAGCTTTCCCAGTCACACATGCTATAGTAAACCAAGCTAAAAACAGAGCGTATACATTGCGATTCACCATGCCATATAAAAGAGATACTGAAGGTTCCATTTTGACATCTCCGTATCTATACTCGTAGAGGCCGAAAAATACAGCCAACAGAGATGCTACAGCTATGCACCAGATAATTGTTGTTTTCACCTGATCAACAAGAGGAATTTAAATGAGCATTTCAAAGTATATAACTGTATACTGATTTTGCAAAACATAAGCTATTAACTTTCCTCTAATACTGTTTTGGTAGACTAGATCATGCAATCACATCAAAGAAACATCTTCACGTATCGGATAAATAAAACTACACAGTAAGAACATGAAGATCAGTAGATAGTGGAGGAATATTTAAAAGAATGGTTCACAATTAATGCACAGTTATAAAGATGCAACCAAGTTAAAAATAAAACAACTCAAAGAGTTGTTTTTTACCAGGTATGATCTCCCCTTTCATCAATTTTTACCTTGGACTGTTTTTTTATACTTAACATGAGGTTGTTTTTGAATTCTAGAGGCCACATTGTTCGTCATACTTTTAAAGCTGTTTTCAAATGCTGAACAGCTCCCAAAGCATTGAACCTTGCCCCAAGACAACTCCCCGAAGTGCTCCACAAATGTTTTGATGAAATTTTGATCAGAGGTCTGCTACGGCGTACAAATAGAAGTGATGCTCACCGTCTATAATCGTTTTTTTTAAAGCAGTAGTGTGATAAAATAAGCCATACATATTAATGAATGCGAATTCAAAAACAATTTTTTATCACTACATACGTGCATTGCCGGGTAAACATAATATAGTAAAACTTTCTAGTTTAAAATTTTCTCATATCCTCATAGAGAACTAAATCTATTCAGTAAGGTAACCTATTGTATTCCAAGACTAACACTTATTTTTTTTTTGTCACAAATACTCTTTACTAAAAAGAATGTATTTAGTCTCATGATCAATATTGGATCACAAATAATCTTCAAAAAGCCGGGAACGTGATATTACGGGGTAAATATCACTATTGGTTAGTTGTATTGAGATGTATGGTGCAAAAACTACTCCAGGGTCATACTGCGCTAAAATATCACTCTGGATGATAATTATTTGGTGATAAAAGAGTTTTGGTTTCCGTTACTCGTCTAAAACACATTTCTACTGGACACTTACGCCTCCAAAAAACATGGAATGAAACGTGTGTACTTACCCTACCAAATTCAAGGCTTTCTTTGTGTTTAGCAATGAGGTATCCAGTTACCATCCCAATTGAGAATGCTCCGATGTGGTCATAGGTGTGTATGAATAACGTATTCCACATCTTGGGACCGGAACTGAAACCAGATGATAAAAGTCACTAAAACATCTATTAAATGTAATGGCAAATTATATAGTTTTGCTTTCATTACGAAATTATATAATTTCTTTAAAACATATAAATATGTAATAGTAAAGGTAGTTTATTTTTAATATTTCGAAATTCAATCTTTATCTGAAAATGTCAAGAAATATAATAAAGTTTAAAAAGATATTAATGGGTCGGGAACGAAAATTTTATATGTCATCAGACATTAGCGTAATATCAACAGTATTTTTTTCTGAGAAAATAATAACAGAATTTAATCTAGAAAGTGGATATGACTCTCAGAAAATTATTATTATTATTATTATTATTATTATAAGAAAAAGGTATGGTGTGTTTATATATGTATGAGGTGCTTTATATATTTGGGCTTGATTGTAAATGCTAGTAAAATGTGATTGATGATTTGGAAATATTTAAAATTAAACTCTTTTATAAGTGAAGGTTATCCAGAGGACTTACATTCCATCAAGTAAATACAAAGATAAAGCTCCTGGAAGTTTATGTATAAAGATGACTGCTCCGACTCCAGCCATTCCACCGACGATTATCGCTATGATAAGAATGAAGCCAATATTTGGTTTTCTAAAAAAAAAAGAAAGAAAATAGGTTTATAATTTAGAAAATGGGAACACATATACCATTGGATATTTCGGAATGAAATCATCTACGTACTTAATCAGGAACCACACGATTATCATTGCTACGACATACAACTGCATTATAGCTGCTAATAACCAGGTATGGTAGAGGCACTGAAATGAATTTGAAGTAATTATTTGCATTATTATAGATTTGACCGACAACTGACAACTTAAAAAAATAGCATAAGTTTTTACTTGCGGCAATTTTATACCATTAGGGATTTTTACTAGTTACTATAATATAACATCAAAACAACACTCGTTTATGCAATAAAATTTCTAGGGATGGAACGGATGCGAGTTTTGCCGGATACCGGATTTCGGATATCCGGGGTACCATGTCTACCGGATACGGATATCCGGAACGGATTTCACCGGATATCCGGCCGGATATTCGGTCTATATACTAAAAACGATAGTTATACTATATGCTATACGAAAAAAAAATGGTCATGATTTGAAGTATCAAGTAAATTATAATTAGTGGTTAGCGCACCGCACTGCATGCCACAGGTCCATGGTTTGATTCGCGGACTGGGCAAGGTTGACTTAGCTGTTTACACCTGAAAGAAATAAACTGAGAATGACCATGCATGCTTGGGAACTAAACACTGGGGTTCGGCGTCAGAATGACCATCTGACCGGAACATCTGCAATGTGACACACAAATGCCACAGTCAAGAAAGCTGAGCTGGGCCCAGCAGGCCTTGGTCCACACGGGCTGTTGAGCCACTGAGTTAATTTTTTTTATTTAAACTTTAGTTGATGAAACGATGTTTTAGTGATGCCAATACCTACACTTGCTGAACAATTTTGAAACTTCATCACCATTTTGTTTGTGTGTTACTTAAAATTGTACCAAACATTCTGCAATGTGATGAAAATATTTCAGAAATACGTTTGTAAATTGTTACTCAACTTTTTCTTACCTTGTATCATGTAATGTAAACATAAGATAATCTTCCTCAAGTCTGCATAAATATCCTATATTGCTTTTACCCGAAAAACACACAGCAATTGTACTGAAGTCAAAATAATAAAACAATGGAATTCCATTAACTAATGATATTTATTTCTAGTTTATTAAGACAAATGTGTTAAAAAATACTTAATAAAACTGACAACAAATTTAATAAGAATTTTTTTTTAATTTGATTAAAATATATGCAATACTTTCAACAATATCAATCTGTTTTGGAACAGATGTAGTATAGAACGTTCTGCAATTTGTTTTTTATCAAGCAATCAGAATTTTTTTCAAAATTAATATTTAAGTAATGGCAAAATTAAGTTAAAGTATAAATATTAAAATATAACTTAAAATCAAACATGTTGCAAGAAAAAAAAAATCTTCCAAACAAAAGTTTTCCTAGGAAATGTCCTATTCAACATCTATACCTTTTTTTCTGCCCTTTTGGTGCAAATGCACTATAGAATTGACGACTTTTTGGAATATTTGATTAATGCCAATAAATAAGAGCCAGTGGCTTGTTGGAATAAAATTTCATCACGAGGAGTCTCGTGTATAAGAAAATCACAACATTAAAAAAAAAGATAACAAAACCGATTTACAAAAAAAAAAAAAAAAAAAAATAACAGCTTCTTAAAATAATTTGGGGAATTCCTAATTTGGCATTCATTGACAGCAACATAAATCTGTAACATTTTATAAAGACAAGTTGTTCTTAATAGTATTAAATTTACTAAGTAAAATATACCAAAATTCAAAAGGAACACCAATCAAAATGCAACGTGACGATTCAAAGTGAATAAAGGAATAGTATTTCTAGTGATATCCAATCAGCATACTTCACTTTCAAAGAGTTTTAGATTCGAAATACAAATTATTTAATGAAACGGAAAATGTCAATGAAATGGAAAATAGACATCTGGAATTGCCTTTCAGAATTTGTTGAGCACGAAAATTCAAAAGAGGAAAAGGACGGCAAAAATGATTTACAAGCTGCAATAAGAAAATAACTGGAAAATTTCTTCAGTGTTCCTCTAATAGACAAGAATTCTAATCCAATTGAATGGTGGAAACACCATATACAAGAATATCCAAGTTTAAAGAATATCGTATTGAAATATTTGAGCTCCCCACCAAGCTCAGTCAATTCAGAGAGACTTTTCAGTGGAGCAAAGCGAATATACACTGATAACCGAAAATGATTAGCCCCTAAGAATGCTGAAAAGTTATTGTTTATAATGCAAAACATGAAATACAGGGAATGAAAATATTACTTTTTCTCATTCCAAATAGATATGGCCAGTGAAGAACTTTCATTTCATGTGTGAGTGATAATTTCCTCGACCATACCATTCACAGCATAAAGGGGTAGGGTATTATCGTCGATAGAACAAAAAAAAAAAAAAGCATTGAGGAGTGCGCATTGGCTATTTATTGCTTTTTACTCGCTAGCAAATGTCAGAAAAAAAGGAGGAAGTGAGAATAACTAAAATTCTTAACAAGTAACTTATGTTATGGAAAAAAAAGTACTATTTATTAGTATTTCGGTTCGTGTTTTACGGAGAAGCATTCAAATATAACATCTGGAATTAATCAGATCATAAACTTGGAATGAAAAGAACATATTGCAAAACACGTATGAAGGATGTGTATGGAAAAAGATTGGAGGAATGGTTTATGTTTATCAACTCGGCGCCAATAATACGGCGCCTCTTTCTGTGAATTGAAACTAAATGCACCTGCGTCTCCTAGCTCATCTCTGAAGTTAGAGATATGTGAAAGCATAGTTCTCACGAAGGAACTTTTTCGTTTTCTAACTTGACTGCAATTTATGTCCAAGAAAGAAAAAAAAAAAAAAAAAAAAGTGTAGTCCCTTTGTCCGAAAAAGATCATTATTTTTTGCAAAAAATTATTTCTTGTGGATACCTGGTGGCCGGATATATAGCCGGATATCCAAATATCCGGTATTTCAAATCGGATATCCGACGGGGTTTCGGATATTGAAAAACCAGCCGGATATCGGATATTTGCCGGATATCCGTTCCATCCCTAAAAATTTCAAATCAACCTTTTTCATACATGAATCAACTATTTTTATGCATTAAAGTATTACAATATTATTAGTCCTTTTTAGTTTCTACAAACATCATAGAATAACAATATAACATTCGATATTTACTCTCCATCATTTACCAGGAAAATGTAACAATAAAGTGGATACCTTTCGACAAGGCAGATTGGCTCACTGTCTTCATAACAGTTGTAAATTTAAAATCATAACTGCTACTTGGTATTTTTTTTAAAAACTTTATCAATATTGTTACTTTAGACTTTTTATTTTAAACCTAATTCACAAAAAGTGACTTAAAATATCGTGTTCCACTCTTCAATTCCCAAACTCTTTCAACTTACTGTGTCATCAGATGACCAGTAGTTCTGGACGAATAGCAGATTGAGCCACCATCTGTCTCGGCAGCTTTGCAAGTAGGGGCCCACGAAGTCACCCCAGAACGGACCATTGCCGATGATAGGCAGAAGCAGGAAGATACCGATGACCAGAAGTTGAAACAAAACCATCCTAGGTCAAAGATAATGTTTTAGTGTAGTGTTAATTGTGGAAATACGATATGGTTAGCTTGCAACCAGTGGCGGCTCGTGGGTATTAAAAGTGAGGGGGCCCAAATTAACAATTGCATGTCATGGGGAAAGGAAACATGCAAATATCAAGACACATGAATTTCATGTAATTTTGTAAATGTTACTTAAATATATATGGGAAAAGACAACAATATTAAACAGTTAAATTATCTAAGCATACTGATATCTGATAAAGTAAATATTTCAATAAAAGGAATTATTATTACAAAAACGACGCGACGTTTTGTTTGAGAATGGACGACGTCAGGAAGGGTAAAATGAATGTACTTGCAACTTTTGCTTTTGAAAATTAAAAATGAAGCGAAGAATTCCTAGGCAAAAAAGTAAAGTACAGGCCTCAAATTATTCAATTGAACGTAAAATTACGGCATATCTATTTATAAATTGTTCCGTAAGAAATCCGACACTCATTCAAGGTTGAAAATTCCTGGTTTGAAGCTTTAACCGCTTTGCACCCTTTTTGTATGCGATCTGCACCCCCTTGCCACTGTCTATGCGTTTGAGGGTTTACATTTTTTATTTATGGAGATTATTTTAAGGATCTTCTAGTCTTCCGGGAAGCCTACCAAGAGCTGGAAGCTATCTCAATGACCAGTGGTCAGTGATTAGGAACAGCCATAAGTACAATATTATCGGGACTCACTGTAAGATTTAAAAAAAAAAAAAAAAAAAAAAAAAATTAAATAAAAAAAAAAGTGTTAAAGTTTACCTTTTTGCTCACCCCCTCCCCCCGTTAAATATAAATAGTTACTCCTAATCATATAATGAAAAGCATGTTATAATTAATAATTTTATTAAATTAAGAATATAGAACACAAAAAAAATGCCGACAGCAACAATTTCACTTTTCGTAACTTTAGAGTAAATACTTAAATAAATAATTTTATAATGTTTTAAAATAATTTAAATAAATCCTTTTAAAGACATCGGTATTGCTCCTAATATTCAAGTCAATGATATTTTATGAATCAGTTCATGCAAAATAATTTTGGCTTAACATTAGAACTAATGAAAAATGCCATTAACTTAGAATGGGCAATATTTATAAATTTGCAACCAAAGTCAAAGGCATTGTTATATTGACCAGTTCAACAGTTTTAATTTAAATTCATGAAAAAATGAATAATTACTTGATTTGAGGATTAATAATTACTTGAAAAATGCATTGCATATGCATCTCAAATTTGAGATGTCTACTTACATTGAAACCAACCTTCAAAACATCCGATGGGGCTCGATTCGACGACATTTCACATGCGAATTGAATATATTGCCTCTGGTCAATGAGTTTTGACATAGCGATAGTTGAAAATAGGCATTTTACCATGATTCTTGATATTTTGAAAAGAAGTTGAGCAACCATGGAACTCGCTTCAAATTTTAATATTTTATTTAATTCAGAATTTATTTTGAGAATTGGATCCTACCTGAGTTAAGAATAAACATCGTTTCTTCAATTTTAAGAATGCCCAAATTTTATTTGACATTTCAAATTGCTTGTATCATTTTGCTTTTTAAAGGGTGTAGGTTCATGACTCAGATTCTTTACTAAACGCTCATGAATTTTTTTTTCTGGTAACAGTAACTAGGTTTGCTTTATCTACATTTTACATATTATTTGGGAGAGAGGGGGGAGGGGAGTTTTGAAAATTCTGTAACTGTGACGTTTATCTTTTAACTTTAACATAGCATTATACGACGGCTTAGTTCAAGTGGAGCCACTTATTTAGAGAAGAACATTTTTTATTCTCTGTATAGAAATTCTTCCGTTGATGGCATCGGATTGTAAGTTACGTTAATAGTTTAATAGGATATCAAATATTAATGTGAGACAAATCACTTCTTCCGATCACATGGACGACATTTAAATACTCAAACATTTTTCGGGAAAAAATTAAATTTCTAAATAAAAACAATTTGCAGAGAAAATTTGCAGAGACAATTTGCAAAGTGCGAAATGAATGCAATGTATATTTATTGTAGCCACTTTTTGCGCACCGTCATACTAGAGGACCAACGTGCAATCGCCGTCTCTACAAAAAATGGTCATTCCTTTACAGAGATGTCCACCAAAGAGCAGAGTTATCAGGGATGTTTTAGAAATTTTGTATTTATGCTTTGGCAAAACAGGATGTCACTTGAAAGTTGCAATCTTATATGCCCTATCGGTTTCAAATTCAAGGTCGTCCGAAAAAGGGGTCATTTTGTCCCCAGGAAAACTAGCATCTTTAAGTCTTTAAGAGAAGGGTCGCTTTTTTGTAGTAATGATTGTGATTGATTAACATTTTTTCGGGTTTATTGCAAGAGCTCCCTGCTCCCTTCACAATAGTTAATGTCTAATGACAGAATAAATAAGTTTAAAGCTTTTTTTTAAAAAAAATATTAAAAAAATCCCACAACAAAACAATATTAACAAGCATATATGTAAGTGGGGCCAGGGTCCAAAAAAGTGAGGGGGCCCAGGCCCCCCTGGCCCCCTGCACCAGCCGCCACTGCTTGCAACAAATCTTACAAACCAGCATTAAAAAAGTTGTATCCCAGAGATAACCGTAGCTGTTCATTTTTTGGACAGCTGTCACTAGTTCTCAGGCCCAAGGTCATGTCAAACGGAATTGGCGTTTGGATTTTCAGTTTATGATTGCAATATTACGTATGTTTCCGTTCTTTCTTTATGTATACAACACTATCTCATGCATGGCTTTACAACAAATATACCTATTTTCAACAAATAGAAATAACAAGAACAGAAAGTAGTGTTTGAACTTATTTTCAGTTCTGTAAAATCAGGAAGAATAGTAGTAATTTCATATACGTCTGGAAAACAGAATGATACGTTATAGTCAAGAACATCATTGATTGAGGTCGATAGTAAATTCTAGCGAAAGGAGTTTAACAATGTTTAATTTTTTCTGTTATCTCTGGTATTTTTGATAGTTTTAATCTGTATATCTAAAAGTTTTTCTTGATATTTCTTATGCATTACGTTGATATTCATCATGGACCTCTCCTAATTCGATAACTGAATTTTTGATATCTTTATGATACTTCTGTTAGTTCTATAAATAATTTTTGCTGGATCTATCTGCTTTTATGATTATTTTATCTCTATATATATAAGGCAAAGCCCTCACTCACTGATTCACTGACTGACTCACTCATCACTAATTCTCCCACTTCCCACATAGTCACAACTCTGAAAATCGGCACAAATATCAACAATGGTAAAAATAGAAAAAGTAAACTATTCCGATCTCGATTAACACACTTTAAGGGGTCGAAAAGGGGTTAAACGTTCCAAACGGGGGACATTCGAAAATCCTACTTCCCACATAGTCACAACTCTGAAAATCGGCACAAATATCAACAATGGTAAAAATAGAAAAAGTAAACTATTCCGATCTCGATTAACACACTTTAAGGGGTCGAAAAGGGGTTAAACGTTCCAAACGGGGGACATTCGAAAATCCTACTTCCCACATAGTCACAACTCTGAAAATCGGCACAAATATCAACAATGGTAAAAATAGAAAAAGTAAACTATTCCGATCTCGATTAACCCACTTTAAGGGGTCGAAAATGGGTTAAACGTTCCAAACGGGGGACATTCGAAAATCCTACTTCCCACATAGTCACAACTCTGAAAATCGGCACAAATATCAACAATGGTAAAAATAGAAAAAGTAAACTATCCCGATCTCGATTAACCCACTTTAAGGGGTCGAAAAGGGGTTAAACGTTCCAAACGGGGGACATTCGAAAATCCTACTTCCCACATAGTCACAACTCTGAAAATCGGCACAACTATCAACAATGGTAAACATAGAAAAAGTAAACTATTCCGATCTCGATTAACCCACTTTAAGGGGTCGAAAAGGGGTTAAACGTTCTAAACGGGGGACATTCGAAAATCCTACTTCCCACATAGTCACAACTCTGAAAATTGGCACAAATATCAACAATGGTAAACATAGAAAAAGTAAGCTATTCAGATCTCGATTAACCCACTTTAAGAGGTCAAAAAGGGGTTAAACGTTCCAAACGAGCGATATATTCGAATGTCCTACTTCTCATATTTTCACAATTCTGAAAACTGGTGTGAATATCAATAAAGACAAACGCAGAAAAAGTAAACTAATCCGATCTCCGGTGGATCAAGGGATGGAAAAGGGGTTAAACGTTCCAAACGAGGAATATTCGAATGTACCACTTCCCATATGGTCACAACTCGGAAATTTGGTACAAATGTCAAAAAAGATTAAACATAGAAAAAATAAGCTATTCTGTTCTCGATTAACCAACTTTAAGGGGTCGAAAAGGAGTTAAATGTTCCAAACGAGGGATATCCGAATGTTCCTCTTCCAATGTAGTCATTTTTCTGATATTTTTTTGTAAATGTTTAAAAAATAAGTCATTCCAATATCGATTAACGAATTTTTAAGGGATGAAAAGACGACGCAACATTGAAACTATACGAGGATTAACTTAATGTCTAATTAGCTTAATTCCAATACAGCTACTACTTTGAAATTTAGAACTAAGAGCAAACATAAACACAATAAACTATTCCAGTTTACTATTCACAATTATAAATTTCGTTTAAAATGTCAACAAAGGAAAGTTCCTATTTTGATAAATCAATTTGTCGGGATCGAAATGGGAGCAAATGTCTGAAGTGTAGAATACATGAATGTCTTTTGATCGCTAAAATGCTAATGGTAAAATTTCGTAGCGCAGCACGGGTATTCAGCTAGTTATTTATAAATGGTCAGGTCAAAAATATCAAAAGAAAATGATAAAACTAATGCTGTTTTTGTGAACCAATACGTCAGTATACTTCACAGAGTTTTGAAAGACAATTTCTTGATATTTTAGTTTAAAACATTATTTTGCATTTAAAATCAACTAAAAGTTGAAACTGTATGTGGTGTTAAATATAAGAGTAGGCTGTTCATTTATATAATTTTTTTTTATCTCAGCCTACTTTATAATTGCGTAAGGGTATGCAGCTAAAATGACTAACAAATCTCTGAAAAGTTATGTCATAACTGAATTTTGACTGAGAGATTTTTATATATCTTTAGAAGATGTATGATGTGAACCATTTTAAATGATTGGTAAGAATTTAGCTAATTTAGGAATTTTGTGAATAATCCTGAATATATATGCCACTTTCTAGGAAATGTTAAAACTTGATGGTGTCTAATTTTCAGTGTCAAGCCTAATATCCCTTTCAAAAACATTTTAATTTACAATTCATAAACTTAAATCTGTAGTAAAATTATTATGCCAAGAATATTAAAATTTCTGTAACTAAAATATTCTACGAGAATCTTTGTGTCTATATTAGAAAATATAAGGTAGTAGTTATTTGATTAACATGATTAGAAAAATGTATGGAATTCTATTTAAATTCGCAAGAGTAACTTATCATTGAAAAATTCTAAAATGGATATATTTAAATGTTTGTAAGAGCTATTAAGGGGAGACGCATTTATGTTAATTGATGATTAACATAGCCCATGTTAAATTGACCTATTTCATGTAAATTTTGCTCAGTACCTATCAAAGATAATAACTTAAAATTTAGAACACATATTCCTTAAACACTTTTAATACTACAATACTATTAAAAAGCGCTTTTTTTCATTTTCTAAAATTAAGTAGATTTATGGTATTTTTTTTACTTATACTTTTTTTTTTCAAGACATTAAATGGAAAAAATATAAATTATTTTTACAAAAGCTCTTTTCAGTACAAACAATATTGACATATCAATACTACCTCCAAATTTTGTATTAATAGTATAATTACTTTCTGAGAAAAAGGTATATAAAGTTGAAAAATACATGTTTCGAGATAGAGCCATTTATAGTTTGAATTTGCCGAGTTTTAAGCAAGAGAAGAAATTTTTAAAAAATCATTAAAAATACTTTTACCGGTAGGAATGACACAATATACATCTCATTTTAAGCATAAAGGCTTGAATGTTTAGAAAATATAAAAAACAAAATCGAAAACTTTGAAAATTGACCACATACATCCCCCCCTTGAATAACAGATATCTTTGAGAACCTCTAAAAATTTTTTAGAAATAGAAAATCACTTTTTATCTACGATCGATCGATTTTTATCTATCGAAAGTAGTTTTACTGGAAAATGAATGACACTGACAGTTTTTTGGAAGTAAATTTATTATACTCTCACTTTTCAGATGCAGGTAATGGAGAAGGCATTTTGGAAAATATTTTATATCTTAGAGATAGAGAAAGAAAAGAGAGATAAACCTAAACATTATCTATTTATTTAAAATATAGAGCTTTGAAAAAGATTCAAAGAGCTTAGAAAAGAAGTAATTTCTCAATTTTTTTTTAATGTAATAAAAATGAATAAGTTCTCATACAAATAATCGCTAACACAAAGAAATCCCTCTAACAAAGAAAAAAAACCTAGATTTATTACATTTCTTCAAAGACTAAGTAGAATAAGGCTATACAAATATCATACCTTGTATATAATCAGATACCATTAAAATTTAGTTTTTAAGGAACATACTACTTTGGTTTCATTTTTTTTTATGAAATGATTAATAAATGTATTGAACTATTAAAATTCATTACAGAATAATATTTTCAAACTTTACTATTAAAGAAATAATTTATTTACCTTACGTATGGCTTAAATAATAACTTTGGCAGATTAATTTTTGGTTTATCAACTGCTTTTCTCCATCGAATGAAAGTAATGAGAAATCCACTGTGAAAGGAATTCATACATTGGTTAGCATATGTGATAATCTTATAGTTCTTGTCAACAAAATCACACGGTGTAAAAAGCTATTTCAAGTAATTAAACAGTACACGTATATAAATGTAACCAGCAACAGAAACAAACATAATTTTGGCAAACTAAATTATTTGAATAAGTACAATGTTGTTATAACTGCAGTCATGATTACTTTAGCTGAAAAGTTGCGACACTTGGGATGAAAATATTTTATAACGGACGAATACATATTTATTCGAATTTATTTTGATAAAATGCGCAATTATATTTTTTGAATTATTAAATTAATTTTGAAAACTCTATTAGAACTAATTTGCATTAGAATCATTCATTCACAAATTCAGATAAAAATTTAATGTTTTATTATATTTTTAATAAGAAATATAACTTAAAGAGCAAAAGGCTGTAATTCGTCTTACAATCGGACTACCTTATGTGTTAGCATTTACGTGTTGCATATTTTTATGTTAATATTACTTTACATTTGTATGCATTTATAAATAATTTGACTTCAATAAAATTAGTTACAGATTTGAAACTTAAGACTTTAAGACTTATCCGCTCAACGCAAGTACAAATAATTTATTCAAGAGTCTTTTTAAAACGCCAGAAACTTCTGAAATAATTATATAAAATTAATCATGATTATTTATCAATGGAAAAAACTGATTAGATTAAAACAAAATGACGGTTTTTAAAATTTTATTGTTTTTAAATTTTAAATCCTTCCATATATCTGTACAAAACTGTATAAATAATTGATTTAGGTTTACCTCATTTCAATATGTATGAAAATTAATATATTTGTATTAGATTTATCATGATAGCCCAAAGTGGGATCATGATCGCCCGATACCAAGAAGGAACAATTTTAGATTTACTTACGCAATAAAGAAATAATTTTCAATGCCATTTGAACCATTTGCTATGATCGAAAAAGAAAACTGTTGCATGTAGTCAAAATAATTTATCACACTACCTGCAATAAATAACTGGCTTCAAAATCAAGCAAACATATTTTCACCATATGAAATAAATTACTCATTGCTTAATAACATATTATATTAATTAATTTGAAAATTTCATTTACCTTAGAACAAAGATAAAAATAAAACAGGTCAAAACACTTACACTTGGCGACAATTCATTTTATAATTCTTTGTTTTTCAAAATATTATTTTTAAACGTACAAGATTTCCTTTTTTAAAACATTTTTACTTTTATTTGCAAGTTAAAGAATATTGGACAATGAGAGTATTGAATTTGTGTAAAAAAGTTGATGTTGATGTTTTTGGTAATCTCACGCTTTGGAAAATGTTGAGTCTTCTCCCCTTCCCCCTACAATTATGACTAGACTTAGTAAAAGAACCTTCCAAGTTAGAATAGTTAAACAGAAATGATTATAAAATCAAATGGTTTTCACTTAGCTGCCGCTTTTGATTTCTTTTAGGTATTTTGTACACGATGAACTAAATTTGGTTTATATGAAGAATCATTGTAGGAAATCAGTACTTGGCTGGTAACGTACCTCGTTTTAACTCAGTACTAGCTTTATATATGAAATACCCTAATATCTTTCCATCATTGATAGATATTTAAAAGAATAACTTCAACCATCACATAATTTTAGTTTACCTTGTTTGCATATTAAAACCTTTATTTTGATAACATTTGACACATATGTATTTAAAAACTCGTAATTCTTAGTATTAGCTGTTTTTTTATTGTATTTATAATGAAAAGTGAAAATGTTTTCTTTTTTAAAATATATTATTTTGAACTTCTTTTTGTATTTTTATTAACTTATATCGGCGTTTTATACACGATAGTTATTTCACAAATTTAAGATTTCCTTTGAAAATAGGCTTATCAATTTATTTTTTTAAATTCGGTACTTTTAACAATTACACAAAGTCGATGGTTATCCAGCTTTAAAATTCTATGGTTATGGGTCAGATAGTAATTAAAATTTGTGAACGGTGACCACGAAATTTATAAAAATAAGTCCACTCACTGTACTTGAAGAAAAAGAGATGATTATACATGAGGTAGGTATGTCCTAATATATTTAAAACCACCGTCAACAGAAATAATCCTCTTAATGTTGGCATTGGGTGATTGTCCGTTTTCAAATCTATCAAATTCTTCGTACTTTCGACAGCAGAAAGTGACTTGCCTATATTTGCACAAATACCTAAATATTAAAGAAAAATATTAAAAGCACATTTCTAGAAAGATTATAAATACATTATTTATGATCTTATACACATGGTACATATGGAAAATCCTTTTTTCTTGTACCTTTATTTAACTGTTCATATGAACTCCTATACCGACTGGGTTAATGACTGAATTGCTAAGTACATATTATCATATAAATAAAAGCCTTCTATGGAATACTGTTCATGTTCAGGGATGCACTATTTACTAAAATTAGTGCTATTTCTTACTGGCAAATTAAGTTGGATACTGATTTGAAGTTTTATAACATTTTATGAAATTGAACTTTTTGCTCATTTTACAAAAGTAATGTTTTTCTAAAGGCTTACCACTTCATATTTCCTAAAGCAAAAAATTTATTTTGTTTTTTTTCTTCCAAATACATCCTCAACAACCAATAGAAATAAATTAAATATTTCTGAGATTATAAAGGCAGATAGATATACGTTGAAATTTATATGCATAGATTCTTAATGATCACGTCTATTTGCAACACCATGAAATAAGCTAATAAAAATTGATTTGAAATGTTATTGAAGATCGATGTAGATTCTATGAGTTTTGTATTAATTAATTTTTAATTGTTAATGAAAAGTACTAGATGAACATTTGAATACTCAATATGCTCGAGCATTTGATAATAGTACTGTGCGGTTTTACAGAAATGTTAAAAAAAATGTGTTTTTTCCCCATATAAAGTAAAAATGAGTTATTTTTATTTATCAACAAATGATTTAATTCAAAATCCTAATGATAAATAACCTTAAGTATAACTTCTTGAATAACACTGGGCTCATAGATCTCTCGCCATCTGTTGGTGAAAATAATATTTTGTTTTCTCTTTGTAAATAAAACAAAAAACAATGATTGTTTTTCTTAACATTTCTGTTTTGGGTTACATTGTATTTAAGTATAAAATATATTATCTTGTATGATTTTTCTATTTCCAATTGACTGTCATCTAAAATTTTGACTTACTTTGTAGCCTTGATTCTGGATTTGCACCAAACTTTGTAAAATAAATATCTGCTGCTGTGCAAAGAAGTACTGTTGATATGATGGACGCCAGGATGATACTAATTTTTGTCAACATGTCAGGAGAAAATAACAATATAAGGTCTTAGAAAGTATAGTAAGAAAATTGAGCATTTCATTTACGACATGAAAGTCATGTCGTTGTCATTTCAAAACGACATGAAAGTAAAAAAGTTAAAAAAAAAAATAAAAATACAATGAAAATTCTAGTTTAAAAGTTGGAATATGTGCAGAGAAAAGAATTGCTTTTATCATCAGCGAAGAAAAAGTGTTTTAGTTCACGATACGGGTATTTTTTTAATATATTAGTTTGATAACATATTTTAATGCTGTTAATTTAAAAAGTGAATTCAATGCTTACCATGAAACCTTTATAAAATTTAATACCAAATAATGCATTTAAGCTTTTAGATTGCATGAATTTTTTTTTATTTGCAAAACAAAAACAAACTTTTAAAAGTAAATGACAATGTTTCAAATTTTCCATTTATTTAATTTATATGAATATAATTTTTACAATCATATGATGACGAGGATAATAATAATAATAATAATAATAATAATAATAATAATATTAATAATAATAATATTAATAATAATAATAATAATAATAATAATAATAATAATAATAATAATAACAACAATTTTACTCGTATTGCACTTTTAAATACTTGAATAATTCATTATTATAAACCTTTTTGTTGCTATGGAGCTCGGAACTTTTCTTAAATGTATTTTATTCAAATCTAAACTCATAGAGATTTGAATTTAGAAAATGAGTTTTAAGCTTGGAAATACAATTATTTATTAAAAAATGCAAGTTTAAGCCTTATTTCGTCACAGTAAGAATAATTAAAACACAAATACTCTCACTGATTTAGTCACAAGTAGAATTCCCCCCTCTCTCTCTCCCCCCCCACACACATGATTACTTAATGAGTCTCAATTAGAATACCCAAGGCCGGATTCCTAACTGATAAATTTGAATAACGTAAAAGATTATATAATCGTAATAAATAACTATTTGTAAGATAACGGAAACAAGTAAAAAGAACTTAGTAAGATATTGAAATTGATTTTTATAGTAACTACAGTCGAACTTCGTTAATGCGAAGTCAACGGGGCCTCTGAAATTGTTCGCGTTAACCGAATTAAGTAACGTTAAGTTTTAAATACAAACTGCTTTTACTTCGCGTCAAAACAGGATTTCCTGTTAACCAATTTCGCGTTAACGGGGTTTGAGTGCATGTATTTTCTAGAAAACTGTTCCTTAAATTGATATATGAGAGATTAAAATAAGTGAGATTCAGGAATTTCCTCTTTATTTAGGTTTTCCCAGTGGATAAAATATGTGCTTCGCCGTAGACTGGGTTTCTGTTGCTGCATATCAAATAGTATTAATGATTAACACGTGTGAATGCCTTATCGTTATATGATAAATCAAAAGTTGGAAAACAAGGTAATTCAAATTGGTGGTCGGTATTTTTTACCTTAAAACAAGATTTACTCGTTTCGGAACAAGTTGATGTGTATGCATATCAAACATGAAAAATGTCTAATAAATGATTAGTGCATTATGGAGTACATAACACGAAGATGTTTTAGTATTAAAAATAAATCTTAAAAAACTGTACTAATATTTATATTATTGAAAGCAGAAATTGGAGGTTCCGACTTATTCCAACGTATGTATTCATGCCTAATATAATTACAGAATCAAAGAATGCTAATTACGTGGGATTCACATGTCTTTAACGTGATTGAGATTTGTTATGCACATCATGCACTTAGAAACGCTATTTAGTATTACTTTCGACCTTCGCTATTTTTCCGGAGATGAAGATAAAACAATACACCTCGGTAAGCATATGCATCAATTGGATTCTATTCCGCAACGGAGTAAATGATTTTAATGTTAGGTACACAAATTTTCCTCATTTATTAAAGATGAACGTAATTAATGGTTCCTTTTGTTAAAAAAAAATTACTATGCATTAAATAAAAATCATCGCTCTACAATATTTAAGTGGAGGAATATTTATGAATTACTACGCATTACATTTATAATCTGATGAGTTAGAAAAACTCTCAGAATCCATCAAAACTATATAGGTAGTTATACTTTTTGAAAATTTGTTTGAAACAGTTATTTAGAAAATCAAGTTAACTAAATTCAACTGATGACAATAGCTACCAACATTGATATCGAAAAATGTTGATATTTTGCGGTAATACTTTATATTAAGCTATAATTATATTAAAAAAGCATGTTTATTAAAAATAATTTTTTTTTGTAGATAATCTTTATTTTAAATTTTACCTATTCTTGCAAGCCTATTTTTCTTCTATACTCTATTTATTTGAATTTTTAAGACTTTTTGTAACGCTTATACTTACATAATTACAGTTTGTTCTAAAGTCAATTCAAGTTTTTGGCTTTCTTGACAGTGAAGTACTTTCAATGGGAATCCTACTTGTTTTGCAACTGAAACGAAGGCAAAATGGTATTTTACAGTCCTTTCTGTATTCAAAATTAAGTACATTGAAAGTATCTATATCACAGGGATACCTTATTGTGAAATTTAAGAAATTCTTTTCAATATTTATCAGTTGTTTTTTATTTTCTGTGATGTGCTTGTAAGAGTTTGACAATCTAAACTAATCTGAAGTAAATGTTTATTATATAGTAATAAGAGAAATTGATATAAATATATATATATATATATATATATATATATATATATATAACTCGGATAGACTAGACAGGTTGCTCACTTAAGTCCTTAACCAGTATATGCCGACAGATATTGTTATGCTAGTTGCATCTAGATAAAGTAAAATAGCAACGCGCTATCCAATAAGATTGCTTATAACGTAACCTTGCGGAGGAATCAGAAGTTGTCGTGTCTATCTGGAAAATTATACAAGATAGATAAAAATAGTTAACAATTACAAAGTTGAAGAGGTTTGATAGGAATATAAAACCTTTTCCACATGATTTTTTTTTTTTTTTGTGTGTGTGTGTGTGCAGAGAAAGCACACAAACCCTTTAGTTGGTGTTTACGAACACTTTTAAGTCACGAAATGAATTTCAATCGGAATCGAGAAATTTGTTCTTAATAGGCAGGCACGTCACTAAACCCTACGGAACTGTCTTTTTGGCATTGGTGATATACCTATCTATTGGGGAAAGATCACTGTTGCATGGCATTTGGAAAAACAATACTGCATCTCTTTTCCACTTTTTACAGAGTATAATCATAGTTTGAGAAGTACAATTTTATCTCGAACTTGGTGAAAAGTAGCTCATTTGTACTTCAATCGAGGACAAGAGGTGGAATGTTCATAATTTTCAATCGACTGAACCAATTTGAACCGAGAATGATTAAACCCCAGTCTACATTTATTAGAGCCCTGGCAACACCTGTGACTTGAGATATGGCGATATATTTTTAATTTCTTTCGCCTTAGTTTTGTCACATTCTATTGACCATAAAAACCTTAAGAATAGACTATATCTAAAATTAACCATCTATCTAAATGTAAAAGAGGCTTAAGATTGTTCTGAAATTCGAAATGCTTCGATTCACTTGATTTACGATGCTTATTATCCGCAATCAACACTTATTTCTTAAACTTAATTTTGGATACATTCAATTAAAGCATAAGAAATTAAGTTTAAGGAATAAAATAAATAGAAATAAGAATGACTTGTACTCTTTCTATCTATTGGTAGAGGAAAATAACTTGATTTTGGCCCAGCTAAGTAGCAACTGTATCATAAATTGTATAAAAACCACGTTGAAGAGGTGTTTGAGAAGGGGGGGGGGGGAGTAGTTATATTTCAACATGGGGTACTTTAAACCGTTTGAATTCCCTCTTTACTATCTTCGTTATTTACCTTGAAAGCTGGTGATTAATCGATTTAGATAAAATGCAATTAGTTTTCTTACATTTCTCATCAAAATTGTTCATTTGTTTTTTGACCTGCAAAGTAAAAACTAAATTTTGTTTTCAACAATGAGCATTTATAAAGTGGTACTTATTGAGAAATTTGCGACTTAATTCACCCTCTCAATTTAATTCTGTGTGTAAACATACAAACAAATATTAAATTATGATTTAAAGCGAAGGATAACACTTTAACTTTAAAGAATCCAAGCAACTCAGTTAAATTAATTAGGATACAAATTTAAAACCGTTTATATTAATCATAAACATCAGAATGAAATTGATCCCGATATTCTGGATGTTTAGATACCTATTTAAAAAATTCCGATTCAAATTGGTTCAGTAGATTTCAAGTGATGAACCTTTTCACAGCATCTCCCTGATTTCATTCCCGTAAATTCAAATATTGAATTTCTGATTAGCATTGTGTAACTACGTAACCACTTTATAACTACAGTTACAAAAGGAGTATAGTTTGTATACATGTTGAATGAAAACAATACTTACTGGTGTGTGAAATACTTGTGAGATCATCAACTCCACATGTTGAAGGAATGCAAACTCCAAATCGGAATGCCGAAGCTTTAATATATTGTCCATATTTTAGTAGCATAGTTAGGAACTGAAAAGAATAGTTTAAGTTGTAAAAGTAATTTACAATTACACAATTATTCGTGATAACATTAAAGATAAACAAAAGTTTAAAACATTTGTAAAGATCGAACTGATTTGATTGGTTGGCTCTGTTGAAATGGGTAAGAAATCTTATAACATTTTAGAATTTAATTATTATTTATTACAATCGTAATAAATATATTTTATCGGGCAAATAAAAAAAAAATAAAAAAAAAAAACGTTACAAGTATATTTGTGACATAAAAGAGGTACTTTTTTTTTTTTTTTTTTAAAGTTTTATTGTAAAATAATTGCAATCTTGTAAATAATTGTTGTGTAAAATAATGCCAGGTATATTAATGTGTATGGAAGGAAAGGTTGAATATTGTAAAATTAGCAACTAGGAATTAAAATAGATATTCGAGAATAAAATTAGCGGTTGAAATGAAGAAATTGTCCTTTTTATTGTAAATGGGATATAGTTCAATTAAATTGAATAATATTTTACTTATACAGGCAGGAATAACGTTTTGAAGATAATCAAGATGACATCAAAAGAGAAAACGATTGTAATTATTTATAATTACTAAAATTTTAAACGAATTATTATCCTAATAAGGATGAACTATTATTTTAACCTCCAGTATAAATCTAAAATAACTAAATGACAAAATTCTCACCTAAGGGCATTTTTTGCCAGTACCTAATCAATGTATTTAGGACCCAGGGCTAATAAAAATTCATTATTTGATATACAGCACATGAATCAATTTATCTTAGTATTAATTACTAGCTTAATCCTATAATGCTGTCTGAAATACAGATTTTACATAATCACCCGTTGCAATAAGTATATACCTCTTAAATGAAACGATTCCAAAAAGAAAATGTTTTTTCCCTCTGTTTTAAGCAATTAATATGTAAGAGTATTTATTTTATCCTTCCAGTAATAGTTATAGATGCTTTTTTTTTTCCTGAAAATTATTTATCAGAATAGGTTAATTATTAGGCAAGATTATATAAGACAAGGAAGTTTCAAAGAGTTTTTTTATAAGCAGGAATTGTAACGTTTTCCACTGGCAAGAATATTGGAAATGGATGGATGTGTGTTACTTACAGTCTTAGAAGTTCCGATTGATGTATTATATCTTTTTTCGGGCGAAACATTCTCATACTCGTCAATGGCGTCCAGAATTCCCTTGGGAAGTTTACATTCCACCGTGCAGTACCTTCCGTGGAAGTATTCCCTTTCTCCAGCAGCTGGAGGTTTCCCATGTTTTCCAACCCTCACGTTGATGCATTCGTCGAAGTCTCCCAGGGACATACTCGTCCCTTGAAACACGCCACTGGGAGGTTTCCCCGTTGCATCCACCACTGGAAGTAGGAAAAATACAGTTGAAATGTTATTTGATGTAATTAATCACACTAACGATACAGAGAGAATGGTTATAGCTAATCCAGTATGGACTAGGGCCGTATTTAACATTAATCGCGATCAGTTCAGAATGCAAAACCCCTCACCCCCCAAAAAATATATTAAAAAAACTTTGGCTCTATCTTGAATTCTAATTGATGAAATAAAGAAAGTAAAGTTCCGTTCTAATTAGTGGAAGTTTTTTTTTAATAATTTTATATAGGTTATATTTGTCGTCATAAAGAATAATCTGCACATCCTACCACACTGTCCTCACGTCTCGACATAAACAGTAGTGTAGTAACGTCAGAGTAAAATTACCAATTATTGTAGCTCATCATAATAATCATAGCTTTTTGATTTCATAACATAAAGATTGTTTCAGGAAACAATCTCTTTTCTAGAATTTTCTTGATTATGTGGCTGAAATAGCTTTTTTTAGAGCATGTTTTAAGTGCCTCACTTTGAAGCAAGTGAAGCGACCCTGGTTTGCTTAGCGAAACAAGAGTAATCCCTGGGGGTTTGCTAGTCTTAGCAAGTAGGGCGCGTAGCTTTCTAGTAATACAAATATTTGTCAATATCAATTCGTCAATACTTTTTCATAAATATGATGACAATTTAACATTAAAACTTTCAAAATCTCTTTATGCAACTACTTCTATAGGAAATTAAATTCAACTAGAATATTCGGAGTCATCCGGCGCATTTTAATAAGACTTATACGAAAAATATTTCCATGCATAAGGCAAGGCCAAACATTTCATTAAAGACTAATACTGATAGACTTGCAACTAGTTTTAGTGCTCTAAATGTGATTAGATGACATTATTTTAGGTTGGTAAGAATAAATGACTATAAATGGATAGTTTTTTTTTTATGTATTAACTTTAAGTTAGCAACCGGTTGCACCAAATAAGGTGAGGTGCAAAACAATGGCGCTAAAAACCATGATTTAAAAAAATCAGACGAAACGGTCGTTTCGCCGCCAACCTTAAAAAGGCAGAAACGACAGTAAGTATCTATTCTCTGCACAACTTCCAGCGAAAAAGCCGAAATTGACTATTTTCTAACGCGCTTACGAAACTTCACATAATTATACAAAAAATACCATAGATTCAACTCGGTGATATCTTTCAAAGAAAAAAAAATGAGTACATAGAATAAAAGACAACGAAGAAAAAAAATATTGAAATTTCCAAAACGAAATAAAAAAACGAGTTCTAGCCCGATTTTGATGTAAAATTTTAGACAAACGTCCAGCCCTAACTAAGCTATAGATCTTCAAACGGATTGAATTATAGGATACGGAATGTTTCAACTTAAAATATTACGCTGGTTTAAACTTCGTTAAATAATTCTTTCTATTTTTAATTAATTTAAAACCACTTTTTTTCATTTCATAATTTGGCGACAGATAAAGGCGATCAACATGTAATTGTGGTTCAGATATATATGCCAAAAGTTGCCAAACAGGTTTGCTATCATTTCGAAGTTAGTTTTTCCGACATGTTAGGCTTAAGTGAGAATGAGCTTAATGTAATAGTATAGGCAGAACGAATTAGACTATGATTATATGGCTTATAACATCTTTAAAATTGAAATAATTTAATTTTTGAAGAGACAGAATTAAAGAGAAATATTTGTTCTTCAAATTGCATGTGTTATTTGAACTGTATGACAATTTAGAGTGAGTTAACTTTGAAAAACATTTTAATTTCGGAAAAGATCCGTTTAAAAATGAAAATAATCACATTGTGTTGCAAGATACTATGGGCTGAATTGCAAAGTACAAATGTGGAGGTTATGCGAGGTGACGTCACAGTCAATTCATTACAGCGAGACTAAATGAAACACGCATTGTAATTGGCTAATGGATTGCAAAAATGTCATTCGTTTTTAAAGATGTGTTGATTTTGTTTAATTTTCGTTGTAAAATGAAATCGTAGAATCATATATCATCAAAATTATAATTTCATAGTGAATTTTAAAATTGTTGTTAAGAAAATATTTTAAATTTTGTCAAATATCAATGGGTTATTATGTGAACCAAAATAATGCTTGGCATAGTAAAAATAATTTATATTGCAATAATTAGACTGTAAAAAACTTGTAATATTTATTTGTAACAATTTATTAGAATAAATTTCCAATAGGATGAACTCTCTGGCCTTGTATGTTAAAGGTGCCGGATTTGATTCCTGGGTTAGGTGTGGATGTTCGTTGTGATTCGGAATCCACGTTAAGCTGTGGATCCGGACTTATTAGTAGTTATTATGCACTAAAATAGGTCGTTGAGCGTACAAACTAACCAATCCAGCTGAAACTTGGCAGACAGGCTCTTTGTCGATGGCAACGTATTTCTTTAAGGGGTTAAGGTTTAAGGTTTAAGGGGTTAAGGTTTTGGGGGTTAAGTTGCCAAACACAAGTTTCTATTACTCGTTCGTGGTCGGTTTTGATGGTTACCACAAATTCAACCAATTTGTAAATTTTCAAGTAGATTTTGGCATGTAAGATATCATTGAACTCAACTTGAAGAATTATGAATATTCATGGAACCAGATGTACCATAGGTGGTACTACTTCTGATTTATCAATTTTGAAGATAAATATGGCATGTTGGGTGTCGTTGGGCTTCTCTTGAAAAATTATGAATGTTTAAGGTACCAGGTATAGCATAGGTAGTACCATTTTCGATTTATCAATTTCCAAGATAAATATGGCATGTTGGACTTTTGTTTTGACAAATTATGAATGTTTAAAGTACCAGCAGGTATGCTATTGGTACCACTTCCGGTTTATCAATTTTAAAGATAATTAGGTCGTTGAGCAACAAATAGGTCGTTGAGCGTACAAACTAACCAATCCAGCTGAAACTTGGCAGACAGGCTCTTTGTCGATGGAAACGTATTTCTTTAAGGGGTTAAGGTTTAAGGGGTTAAGGTTTTGGGGGTTAAGTTGCCAAACACAAGTTTCTATTACTCGTTCGTGGTCGGTTTTGATGGTTACCACAAATTCAACCAATTTGTAAATTTCCAAGTAGATTTTGGCATGTAAGATATCATTGAACTCAACTTGAAGAATTATGAATATTCATGGTACCAGATGTACCATAGGTGGTACTACTTCCGATTTATCAATTTTGAAGATAAATATGGCATGTTGGGTGTCGTTGAGCTTCTCTTGAAAAATTATGAATGTTTAAGGTACCAGGTATAGCATAGGTAGTACCATTTTCGATTTATAAATTTCCAAGATAAATATGGCATGTTGGACTTTTGTTTTGACAAATTATGAATGTTTAAAGTACCAGCAGGTATGCTATTGGTACCACTTCCGGTTTATCAATTTTAAAGATAATTATCGCATGTAAGGTATCGTCGAACTCAGTTTGAACAATTATGAATATTCCTGGTACCTCAAGCAGAGTAAATTTTTATGGGAGCGGAACTTAAATTTTAAAAATAAACTAAGTAGGCATACATTCTTAAGCGAGTCACAACCGAGAGTTGTAATCAGAGGTTGGCCATTTTTTATATCACTGTATTTGTATTTGAAAATTTTCATCATGTTTATGGTTTTTTTATTGCAAGAAAGTTTTTTGTATTTTTGAGGTTGGTGGTTCTTCTACTTTTCAAAAGTGTTTTTGGGGGGATATATATATATCGTGAGCTGTTCAATTTATTTCGATAAAACTTTTAAATACATATGATGTACATTTGATCAATATCGATTGAAAATATCGCATTTTTTAAAATTATGACAGAATGCTTTTACATAGTTTACAATTTATTGTGAACTTATTAAAAGCACCATCCCCCCCATGTTTGGGGTATATGGGGTCATTCTAAATTATTAAGTACATGTTTTGTCCTACCAGAAACTGATCCAAATGGATTTGGTTATACTTCATATGGTAAAACTCATTTGGATTATCTGTAGAAATGGTAATTTTATAAACATATTGTAATTTGCTAGCGATGTATTGCACCTTCATTCAGAGTCCATGTACATAAAGAGTTCCACAAACATAACTAACATTGATTCAGTAGTAACAAAGTAACTGCAACCATAAAATGCTCCTGGTGGTGCTCCAGAAGTCCCATCAGGTTAATAAAAATGCTGCTTTTTCTTGATATACATCAACTTGTGATAAGTGTACTCCGGTAGCGACCTATAACACAATTTTATTCCGCCACGCAATAAAATAGGAATTATAGATTTACTTATAACTTTTTTAAAATAGTTCTATTCTCCTAAAGATTCTCTGAAGTTTTTTGATCAAATATAAGGATTCTGTCGATTTACAAAAAAAAAAAAAAAAGATACAAGAAAGTTTATCAACAGCACATTTTAACCAACATGCAGTGTACATAAACAAATAAGTTTTAGCACATTACATCTGTTTCTTGATCACAAAATCGAATTAGAAATTATTTGACGTAATCTTAAAATGCATTTCAGCAGAAAAAAAAACCCCATCCAAATTAATTGTGGAAAAAAGGCCATTTCACTCCCCCCCAAAATTTATTGTGAAAAAAGGCAATTTCACTCCCCCCCTGAAGCTAATTTCTCCCACCTGACCTTAGTCAACGTATTTATTTTAGCATCCTTAGATTATTCCTGATTATTAGTAGAAATGGCATTTTCTGAGCTTCTAGTAAATTCACAGAATAATGCATTTGGTATAAATGATGGAAATTTATGTAAAATCAAATAATTAATAGTATATTTAAAGAGCAAAGGGTTCTCTTTCTCCTCAACATTTCAGTTAGCGCAAACCTCCTTTTCCTAAAGTATCAGTATCACAGTATATTTGGTTGGATTTTTTTAAAAACTGCTTCCCCCTCCTAGCAATTAGTAATTCAAATTTCAATTTCAGTTTTAACATAAAATTTCACAAAATATTTTAATAAAAGATTGTAATTATATAAAAGCAGCATAAATTACATAGAGTTGTGTTAAGTGGAAGAGTGGTTTAAATCTAGTATTTTAAAAAGTGGAGGGGGCACATTAGAGGCTCCTTCGTCAAGGGGGAAAGTATAAGATAGTTCAAGATATAATTGACAAAAAAAAAAAAAAAGAAAAAAAAATTAATTATGTTTCTACACTTTTTCATACATTTAAATTTGCATTTTTGAGTCCCTTTAAAGTACTTAATTTCCGTGGTCTTCAAATGGCAAATTTAACGGTTTTGTACATAAAAGCCTTTTGCTGTTGACCAACAGGAAATCAATAATTTCAAAAGTTGCACCTTGCTGTGCCTTAACTGCTTTATTTTATTTCTTTGAACAAAAAGAATTTCCATTCAACTATTGAAAATTTTTCGAAATTAAAGAAAGGAAACTAATTTAACTAAGAAAACTAATTTCTCACGCCACATGCAAATTTTGCTTCTAAAACGACCTCAGCCTACTTTTGAACTGCAATAAAAACAAGAACAGGCAACCACACTTTTATGCATTATTAATGAAGAGCTGAAGAAGTTATAGATAATTTTTGTCAACACAACGGTTATGTTTTTTGTGCTTTCATAATAAGTAGTCATTAGCTGCTCTCTGAACCTGTTTCTTTTTTTTTACGAAAAATATTCAAAACGCTTAGTGTCATTGGTGTTAGTACGAGGTTGATATTCTTAAGGTTACTCTTTTATGCGTGCTTAGAGACTGTTTTTAGAAGCTACTGCCGGTTATTGCTGATTGCCAAATCGCATATATAGCTGGTTGTACTTTTTATGGTTTTCTCCTATACAGTGCGAAGTTGTTACTTATGAAAGTTTTGCAGTTTCAAATCAATCATTGGATATTATGTAAGAAGTTATTTTTGAAGATCTTTTTTGTCTGCCAAAAATTTTCCCTATCACAATAAACATTTTAGAATAAATTAAAAATTATAAATTCCATTAGCCAACCACAAACACGTATTTCATATTTACACGTCAGACAACGAGGAAAGCAGTTGACTTTGATGTCGGAATTCATTAAGTCCATTCTGCAAACTTATATCTAATCCCAAATATTGGAATTTAAACAATGTTTTCATTAAACATATATTTAATCCACAGTTGCCTTTTATTCATTTGCCATCGTTATTAACATCACAAATTAACAATACAGGTTGTGCCAAGAAACAACTAAATTGTTCGAGAAGGCAATGTTCGGATTCTACAAGACTTTGGTGAAGTCGGCGAATTGTATCTGTTAACAACTGAGCATATTTTGATGGGAATCTTCCAAAAAAAAAAAATGACTTGGATGAAGAAGAGATCCTATGGAATTACCCTTTTCGTTCTCCAGACCTTATGTAGATTAACTTTTTTTTGTGGGGATACTTTTAAGATCGTCTACTCTAGAAGTCTGATTACAATGGAGGAATTAAAAGCCACAATGGACCATTCCCGCATTTTCTTATTTTTTTTTTTTTATTCAATACTAAACGTTTCGAAAAAGCCATAAACACAAACATTTCTGCTCAATGCTCTTTTTCTTTTTTTAATTTTCTATCAAAGTTACCTTGCTAGACTTTGGCGAGAAAACGATTCATTCCGCTGGCATTGAATTTGACGTCACGGCTTCGCAAACATCTTGGCTTGAAATGCAGCAGCGGAAACCAGATTTGAAAGTTTCTCGCAAATCACGCCAACCTGTACGGAATTTGACAATGGTCTACTAACGCCAACTATTTGGCAGAAACCTCACGAGAACCATAGAAACTATAGAAACCCTTGGCGTTTTTGCTGAGTATTTTGATCGGACTGGTTTTGGCTCGATTTTGAGGCAATTTCTTTTCTTAATATTTAAATAACTAATTTTTTCAAAGAACTTTTGTTTAAATATTTGGAATCAGAAATAAATTCTTCATAAATATAAACTAATTTTACTCGTTTTTTAAAAAAAATGTGGAAATTGTCCATTGAGCAAGAATGCACTACAACACCAAATGAAGTGTAAGATGAAATTTTTGAATCAATGGCCTACTATTATCAGCAGTGTATTGAACAAAACGGTAATAGTTTTGATCATATGCGGTAGGAAAACAAGTTTTATGTAGATTCTTTTGCAATTAAAACATTAATTATACATGCATAAAAGCTGAAGTTATAATTATTCAAACTACGTATACAATTTTAGGACAACCATATATTTATCAATTTATTCAGTTCTCAGATTTTCTGTGATTCCAGGAAAAGCTAAACACTTCATTTCAACTTGAACATTTTTTAAAATTTTCAGTCAGTTTATTTAGGTGACACTTAAATAGTTTAGCGATGTTGTGATCCTTGGATTAGTAATCTGACTCCATTTTAGTTTAACATAAATTTATTAGACTTTAATTAACTAAATAAACACCAACGATACAACATGCTAAGAAAATATTCATGGAACACAAGTAATAAAAATAAAACTGCTCGCCAGGAAAGTTATTTTTTCTGTCGCTATGCAACACACGAGACATCATCTCATTTCACGCCGATGAAGTTCAAAATGTCATACCACCAAGCTCGCGCAGCCACAGGGGTCCCCCACCAGTCCAAGGGACGATCCAAGTTAATATCCGTAGCTATCGACGAACCGCACCCGTCTACCGGACTTAGTAACTGTTACTTCCGTCGGAGCACTCGTTGAGGAACTTGACAAGGAATTGTCCGGAATCGTTGAGGGAGCTGCTGTTGTTGAGGGAACTGAAGTCGGTGAAGGTACTGGAGTCGGTGAAGGTACTGGAGTCGGTGAAGGAACTGGAGTCGTTGAGACAACTGGAGTCGTTGAAGGAACTGGAATCGTTGAATGAACTGGATCTTTCTGGAGCCCGTCGTTATCCATAAAAGCAGGCTTCAGGCGATCAATCGACATCGTGTTATGATACCTGTTAACCTCTAACACGAAGAACTTGTCAGCTCGAGATAGGACTCTCCATGGTCCTTTATAGGGCTGTTCCAGGGGTCGTTTTACCGTATCAGTTCTCACAAACACATGGGACGTTCGGTGGAGGTCTCCGTGAATGAAAGCACCTTGCTTAGAGTGATTTGAGAATGGGACAGGACGTACCTCTCTCATCTCTGCACATAACCTTCTCACAAACTCAGCTTGCGAGATGTCTTCTGGCCCTGAAGAATTACTAAAAAATTCACCAGGAAGTCGCAAAGTAGTTCCATACACCATTTCCGCAGCAGTTGCCTGTATGTCGTCTTTGAGACTGCAACGCATCCCCAAGAGAACGGTCGGGAGGACGTCACACCACCTTTCTGTGCTGTGGCACTTAATGGCTGCCTTAAGCTGGCGGAGCATACGCTCTACAGCGCCATTACTCATTGGGTGATAAGCAGTGGTTTTGATCCGATGTACCCCTAACAACTTAGTAAGAGAAGCAAAAAGTTTGCTTTCAAATATAGTTCCTCGGTCAGTAGTTACAATATCGGGTATACCAAAACGAGCAATCCAATTAACGTAAAAAGCCTGTGCTACCCTCTCAGCTGTCTGATCCTTTATTGGAATGGCTTCAGGACATCTACTGTACCTATCTACGCAGGTCAAAATGTAACGACAGTCTTTCGATGGAGGCAAGGGTCCCACTATGTCGATATGGACATGTGAAAATCTGGCGTTAGGTGAAGGAAACGACTGGAGCACTGATTTATTGTGGCGTTGCACTTTTGACTTTTGGCAAGGTATGCAATTCCTACACCAATTTTTGCAGTCTTTTGTCAAATCTCGCCAAACAAAACGCTTACGAACTAAATCAGTCGTAGCCTTAATGCCAGGGTGAGAAAGTCCATGACAAATATCAAACGCCCTGCGACGAAATGAAACTGGAACATAGGGCCTCACAGTACCATTGGATACATCATAAAAAATACTTCGGCTTGATGAGGAGAATGTCAAAGGCTTCAACTCAAGACCAGAATCGGCGCCGATCAAAGCTTGCATTTCCTCATCAGAATCCTGCGCGATGGCCATTTCATCGTAGTCTAAAGGTCCTGGGACCTTAATTGCAGAAGTACGAGAAAACGCGTCGGCAACTGGATTCTTGTGATGGAAATCCGTGGAAAATTGACTTATAAATTCAAGATGTCTCTGTTGTCTCGGAGAACATCTATCTGTTTTTTGCTGAAATGCATATATTAAAGGCTTATGATCAGTCAGAACTTTAAATTCGCGTCCCTCTACCATATGTCTAAAATGACGAATCGCAGAATATATCGCTAACAATTCTCGATAGTAAGTGCTATATTTGCACTCAGCTGGTGTTAATTTACGCGAAAAAAAACCTAAAGGTTCCAAATTGTCACCTACAGATTGATGCAATGCGGCACCAATTGCAATTTCAGAAGCATCAGTAACAAGAGTCAACTCTTCATTCAGAAGAGGGTGCACTAAAAGTGTAGCATTAGTTAGCATTTCTTTACACTCATTAAATGCTTTCTCATTAGCCTCGTTCCAAACAATTGGGGTCTTGTCTTTTTTGGCTTTGCCTTTTGTAAGCTCATACAAACACGCTTGAATACCAGCAACGTTCTTAAGGAACCTGTGATAAAAATTTAGCATTGCCAAAAAACGACGAAGTTCATCAACCGTTTTAAGAAGATTGTACTCTTTGAGTGCCTGAACTTTGGCTGGAAGAGGAGAAATTCCTTTACCAGAGACATGAAAACCCAGAAATTCAATTTCACTTTTACCAAACTCGCATTTCTCCAAGTTTATAACTATACCATACTCACTTAACCTTTCAAAAACTCTATTAAGGTCAGACTCTTGAGCTTTGGGATCACTTGAGGCAATAAGAATATCATCAAGGTAGACATAACAACACTCAAGACCGCGTAAGACTTCATCCATAAACCTCTGAAAAGTTTGCCCAGAGTTACGTAATCCAAAGCACATTTTTACGTATTCAAAAAGCCCTACCGGGGAAATGACTGCAGTTTTTGGAATGTCTTTAGGCTCTATGGAAATCTGATGATAGGCCTTTACGAGGTCTACCTTTGAAAAAATATTTTTCTCTGCAAGTCCATGTGAAAAATCTTGAATGTGAGGAAGATGATATCTATCCGGGATAGTTTGGAAATTTAATCGTCGAAAATCACCTACAATTCGCCAAGTATTATTTTTCTTTGGTACAAGATGTATTGGGCTTGCGTAAGGACTACTAGAAGGTCGAATTATTCCTTTTTGTAGTAGTTCTTCAAATTCTTTTTTGACGATTTTAAGTTTTTCTGGCGATAAGCGCCTAGCTTTAGAATATACAGGTGGACCTTTTGTCTCAATACAATGAGTAACAGAACGAGTCATTCTCTCATTACTTAAATTCAAGTTAACAAGTTGGGGATATTTGGCCAGAATTTTATGGTACGGGGATGCCTCTGAAATTAGAGTTAATCCTAATGTGGGACCAGGACAAATTGTGGCTTTTGCATTAAGCTTAGTTAGGCCATCAACAAGCTGTCTATTTTTAACGTCTACCACAAGACCAAAATGCTCCAAAAAATCTGCGCCTAAAATCGGATGCGAAACATCAGCTATCCAAAAAACCCATGTAAATACTCGACGCAACCCGATATCTAAGTTATACTTCTTAGTACCGTAAGTGCGAATTTTACTGCCATTAGCCGCGTAAAGAAAAAGTTCCGAAGGTGTGCTTTCTTTCACAAGTCCTTCAGGAATGCAGCTTATTGCAGCACCACAATCGACCAAAAAACGAAAGCCGGAATTTATGTCAATAACAAACAGACGACTGGAAAGTAAGCTGCAATCTGCCGCCGTTAAAACAGACGCGCTTAACTGTTTTCCGTAAACTCACATGGTTTAATGCAATCACGGGCTTTATCTCCGAAACGTTTGTGGTACCAGCATAAAACATTGCATGACCCCTCTCTACTAGGGGTGGTTGCTCTATTTCTATTCCGACTTCGAAAGCGCTGTTTAGAGCCATTTAACAAACTTTTCATATCAGCGCGAAGTGCTGCTACTTCATCCCGTAGAATTTGAATATCTGTCTTTTCATGTCCTGATGATACACTAGAAATCGCAAGTGTGCAACCTGATACTTCATTGACCTTGTCGGCTATTTTTGACAGCCCATCTAAAGTTTCACTGCTTACAGATAAAATCTGTTGTATAGAAACAGGGAGGCGTTGAAGCCACAAAGATTTCAAGACTTCGTCAGTAATTTTCCCATCGGCCAAATTCCGCATCTCGAGAAGTAGCTGCGAAGGCCTTTTATCGCCAAGGGTTAAATCTTGCAAAAGTTGCTTGAGGCGAAAAGAATCAGATTGCACAAAATTGCTTAAAATTCGCGATTTTAAAGTTATGTACATATTTTCAGTGGGGGGGGGGGGGGGTGCGAACTAAATCGGTTGCACAAGAAAGTACACTTGCATTCAAGGCTGTAACCACAGAATGAAATTTTGTGGCATCTGCTGTGATACCAGAAATGTGAAACTGTGACTCGAGTTGGCCAAACCATAATTCTGGGTTATTTTCCCAAAATGGGGGCGGACGAAATGCAACTCTAGCCACCTCCATTGTGGCAGGTACCGAAAATGTATCCTGATCACCCTCGTGTGACATATTTATATACGAAAGCCCAAGAAAATTCTTACAAAATAACGTACGAAAATGGTCACCGAGCAGGATCTAATTCATCATTCACCAAGTTGTGAAGTTCTTTATTAATTCTTCGGAGATGGTGTATTGACTAGCAACATCCAAATTCGAAACGATCGAATTGCCATAATCTTCAAAAATAAACCTTCCAGGCCACTTTACTTTCACATTGATACTTGCACTTCTTATTACAATCTGTGAAACTTTCCAGTCCAGCCGGTATTCGCAATAAGGTTACTCATGAATGTTCAGAGTCACCACTTTAGCGATGTTGTGATCCTTGGATTAGTAATCTGACTCCATTTTAGTTTAACATAAATTTATTAGACTTTAATTAACTAAATAAACACCAACGATACAACATGCTAAGAAAATATTCATGGAACACAAGTAATAAAAATAAAACTGCTCGCCAGGAAAGTTATTTTTTCTGTCGCTATGCAACGCACGAGACATCATCTCATTTCACGCCGATGAAGTTCAAAATGTCATACCACCAAGCTCGCGCCGCCACAATAGTAAACAAGGATCCGCGAAACTGTGCATTAACGAAATTAAGACATATTCTAAAAAATGGAGTCACTGAAACAAATGAATTTCCAAGAAGCTAATCCTTAACTGCAAAGTACGAATGAAAAATTTAATAGTTTACATAATAAATCTACAAAAGAAATAAGCAAAAGAATTTCTCTTTCTATTGGGTTAATAGTAATAAATAACAATATATAGTTTATCACACACAATACACTATTTGAAAGCATGAGCTCTTCATTACGAAATAAACTACACATTTTCTCCATTCAATAAAACAATTGTTACCAACAAATACCTTTTTTTGTAATTAGCTGTTATCGAAGGATTGCAGGAATTGCAATATATGAAATGTTTCATTAACTTAACCTGCTTATGAAAGGAAAACCTGGGAGCCAAACTTATTTTTTATCAGATTTTAAATTATTTTTACGAATATCACTGAAATAGCAAATTGTGAAATATAAATTGGTTGTTGTTACTTGGATTTACTGTTATTATTATTTTTTTTATTTATTTTTCTTATAGTTGTTTAACCTTTTCCCTCGCATTGTTGAATCCGTTGTAGCTGCAAACCTGCCCGTATTCCTGCGAGTTCTAAAGTTAAGCCACTGACTGAGCGTTTGATAATGTTTATTCCAGTTTACTTTAGGCCAATTTGTTAGGTTAAGTGTATTGTGGATAAGCAAGATTTTCCTTTGAAACTTCTTAGCTTGTTGTATCTTTTTTTTTCACGGAAAACCAGCAACAAGTATGTTATTCAATTGCCGTTTATGTCTTTTATGCTTGACTTTAATAGAGCTTTATGTTCCCAACATTATTGTTATCAAGATGAACTTGCTCAATGAAGCATTGAACACTTGCACGTCAGCTAGTTTTATAACTAAATCTATTATTAAAAATCTATGGAGGAAGAGATTGAAATAAGTGCGATATTCACTACAAATGTCAGAATAACGTAGTTATTTATAAACAGTCTAATATACATATAATTAAGTTTAGTATATGAAGATTTCTTCTTAACATAATTCTATTGCTCTGAAGACAATTTTCTTCCTTTTCTATTCTATATACTACAAGAACCACATAAATTAGTCACGTTCTTTAAAAGGTCAAAAGAGTTTCAATTGTTATAATTTTGTACTGATATTCATTGTCAACTGACTGTTCGATAAGGAAATTATTAAAGGAATTATTTGCAGATATTTGTTGGATAAAGGAAATCATTTGTACACAAAGTAGATTTTCAATATTTTTCGCAACTATTTATACCGTGCATAAAGGTTCTAGAACCTATAAGCGTGCAGAATATTAATTGAAACTGGTATCATTTTAAACGTACACACATGTTTTTTAAGGAAATGAATATGAAGAAGCGAAAACTGATGAAAGGTGTTTTTCAGATATAAAATAATGGTTGATAAGATTTCATAAATACAAATTTAAAATCCAGGAATTTGCTAGTTTTATGTTAAAAATAGGTAATTTCTATGTGTTGCGTTTTTATAGAATTTATTTATCACATCATGAGTATAATAAATCTTACAAAAATATCTATAGGTGTACTTCAAACAGATTTGGAAAGCTGAATTTATACATGAGTTAACGAAGGAAACTAAATCGACTTCTTATGATGATTTACTTAATGTAAATTCACAACCCATTATCAACTTATAAGCACATATTTAATAGTTTTTTTAAACTCATAACATTTTTCAAATCTTTTCTAAAGTTTCTTTTAATAAATTTTTATCTTATCGATGGACATATAGCTCAATACATTACTAAATTTAATTCCCAAACTATTCTCTAATATTTTTTCGAATACAATTTTGTGAAGTAAAATAAAAAATTAAATGGCGATATGAAAATTTAATTTAATTTATTTTTTTACTATAAAAGTAATTAGAATGGCATATTGCTTTTACTATCGTTAGGTAATTTTAATGTTTTTTTCTTAAATATATTCAAATTTTAGATTCAGTTTAAAATCATGGTTGTAATAAAATATAAACATGAGGCTATTCACTTGAACTAAACTACTTAGTAAAGGATGTACAATAAGTAAATCCTTATAAGAAGTCGATGACAACTTGACTAAGTAGTTATATTATAGTGAATAGCTTCATATTTATTTAATCTTCGGGGGAAAAAAATGTCAGGAAACAATTTCGTGATGATACTAATGGTTGATGATATTAACACGGGGACCTTGAGAATCTTATTTGTATTCGATCCATGAATTGACCCACCACTCTCTCATAAGATGACCTATGAAGAATATCTTAAATATAGGGCACCGGATAAATGTCAAGGGCAAAAGTAAAACACACCTTCTACACGTGTCCATGACTACACTTTGTTTTGATGTCTTAAAATACAACTAAGAGGGAAAGTCAGAATATAATTATTATTATTTTTTTTTTTCAGGGAGGGGTTTGCATATGGCTAATATTTTAACTTTAATTTATGAATGACCTGATGATAAAATATAGATGTAGCGCGAATTTATTAAAATTATTTACAAAATATTACTAATTGAAGGAAATCTGAATGAATAGTGGCTTTTTGTCACGTATATTGCGACGTCATATCCCAAATACTCAATTCTTTGGTATCTAGCAAAATTTTCAGAAATTTCATTATATTTAAAAAGCATGTAGACTATGATGTATGATGACGCCCACCATAGCTTTTTAAAATACGTGACTGGGTAAAATTAAATACGAGTTTTTGATTGGTTAAAGGGGTTATTGTAATTGGTCACGAGTTTTGGTTAGAGATGAAGACAGAAAAATACGACTCTATAATGTCGGGTATAAAGTCCATTAAAGAATTTTGGAACAACGATGAGCAGTCATTAGAACTGTACAAAATTAGTTCTATAAAATGGGGTGAATATGAAAAGTTTTGAAATTTAAGTGTAAAAAATATAAAATATTATTAAAAGAAAATAATCGTATCTAAAAATGTGGGTCTTATATTTTTCTCTTGGTAGCAGTTAAAATTTACAGCTAATTGTATATAAAAAACATAAGTTGGTTTTATTACAAACATCTGTTAAAATACATGCGTGTTCCATTTTGTACAAGTGTAAGATCAACGGAAACGAGTTACAAACGCGATAGCTGAACAGTAAAAAGTAAAACAACAATCTATAGATAGGTATTATATAAACATAACTTATAACAAAAACGTTAAATACTTCCTTGATCTGATACAAAAACAAGGAATTTGTAATTTTCCGCAATTGTATTTTAGAGGCATAACAACAGAGAAAATTTGAAAGAAAAACAATATTAGTTTCATTTGGTGAGTAGAAATAATCATTTATTAGAATTCTGTTTACTTCGCATTTTATAGAGAAAATAATTTTTTGAAATAATTTTTTTTAGCGGGAATTCAACTTTATATAATGGCATAGTAGGTCACAGTCACATACATATTTTTCAGAAATTAATATTATTGGTTTAATACTTGCAACCAAAGTTTTAGTAATGTTGAAATACAGATAATTTTTAGCTCAAATTTTAATCCCTTCACTAATTTAAAAGCTTTTTTTCCAAAAATAAATATTTGTCTCTTAATAATTTTTTTTTTAATAAAATAACACAAGAAGACATTTTGTGTGTTTGATTTTTGAATCACCTACAGGTACTTGAAAGGCGGGAAAAGGTGTTTCGAAATATTGTTCGTATTTTACGGTATTTTTTTTATTTAAAAAAAAAAAAAAAAAAAAAAAAAAAAAAACATAATTGAAAAATCATTTTTTAAATCAACTATTGCAATTAGTGGATATTTTCTTTCACGTTCAAAAATTCTTTCAATAAATATTTCCGCTAAAACTAATCATTCATTATATATTTTCTTTAAATGCTCCAACAATTGCTATCTAACACAAATATATTGCGAACAAAACAGGATATATTTTTCTTTCCCTTTATAAAATCTGTAAAAATAATAGATTACAATTTAACCAGAATAATTTTATCTAATATATAGATGAACAAACACCCAGCTGTACTGCATGTAATTTAAATGTATTTAATTTTACAAAATAATTAAAAAAATTTAAGAATTTTGTTTTTTTCTTTGGGTGGATAAATTACCAGTAATCTGGAATACGACGGAAGATTTAATGTTTTATACTTGTATCAAGGGTAATTTCGTACAGGCATCGGACAGCATGCAAGCACACAAACCGAGTATTTAAAAATTGACGTCTGGAGGGACTATAATCCTTTTTGTCCGAGGAGATAAAGATTGGTTGATAATAGGCATGGATGCATTAAAAAAAGGAAAACAATTGGCATATGTAAAGAACTTGGCAATATTAAACACAAAAAAATAATGGTAAAGTTCAATCGGTATTATATCAAAACTACGTGGTAACCAGTACCACGTGATTCCCAGATACTCGATTCATTGGTAAAGTCACATTTTCCATAGACCAGGACTATAAAGGACATTATATGATTCACATTTCTCAATTAGGTATCAACTTTGTAAGTTGATTAGATGAGGGGTTAAGAAATTATTCATTTCCCTTTTTGAGAAATTCCTGATTCCTTTCTGCGTTGTGCAAAAATGATTTGCAGTAACTCTCTTTAATTATTATTTTTTTTTTTTTTTTTTTGTAAACAATCAACAATATCTGTCAAAGTATTACTTTAAAACATGTAAACTATTTTATCAGGTACAATAAGAGTAAAAATTCTCATTAACCAAATTGGAATGAAAAATAACTGCTGGATTTTATTTATTTTTTAAAAAGTGTTTATAAGCTAGCCAATACACATTTTTTAAATTGTAATTTAAAAAAAAAAAAAAAAAAAAAAAAAAAAAACACGTTATTATTTCCATATCAAATGTGTTACAGAGCTTTTATTACTGCTGTTATCCCTGGTAAAAATGTTCATATGTTTTTAAGAAATTCTTCGGCAGATACTTTGGCTCAAAATGGAAGCATTAGGTATAAGAGACAAATAAAGGTTGACGATTCTTCTTAAAATAAAATAAGGCTTAAAAAAAAAAAAAAGGGAATGATAAGTGTATTGGATTTTCCATGAAAAAAATTTGGTTTATTTGTAAGTTATCATGTTTTTAAAGAATAAATAAATACTATCTTTTAATAAAATTATTTGATACACAGATAAATAGTATTATATACAAAAGATACATTTTTTAAATAAAAATATTTATAAATTATTTATAAAATTATTATTATTTATAAATAATATTTTTTCATTTTTGATACCATACTACCTTACAATAAACATAACAAAATTGTGCTAAATTAATGAAATAAAATCAAATATAATTTTATTTAGAAAAATTCATACCTTTGTCTTTTTTACGTTCAAAATTTAAGGTAAGTAGTATGTTTTAATTTTATATTTTACCCATTTTAATAAATTTTACACTTCATTTTTAAATAATCCAAATTATGCTGAAACCTGGAGTTATTGGACTTCGTATTATAGTATAATCAACATCATCGATGTACTTGTGTAAAACCCAATATTGAAAATACTTCATCCCAAAACATTTTTCAGATGTCACATAGTCAACTTTTATGTAACAATTATTTCAATATCATCGAAATATTTTTTGTTAAACTTAATATTGAAAGTACCTATATCCTAAATATTTCTCAAATGTTACATTGTCTACTTTTGATGAACTATTATTAAATACTTAGAAAGTTCACGTCTTAAGTTTGCATGTACTTGAATTCGAGAAATATTTCCTAGTTGGAATCTTTTTTAGGAATACATTATCTAAATTATCATTTCGAGGCCATATAATAAGCTGGAGAGCGAAGAGAAATGCCGTTTAGATTAATCTATCAGTTTAACCCTGGAGGCTAAGAAGTCACAATGACAAAAAACGTGCGAAAGTTAATGATTTTAAAAGGTCTACTTATACAAAATATAACATGTGAGAAAATGTTATTATCTGAATTTCGGATATCAACAGCTAATGTCAAAATATAAAACTAAAGCTATCGCTTTTCTTTCATTAGTGTGTAGCTTTTTCCGATTGTTGGTTATCCTCTACAAATATAATTGTAACTTTAAAAGAATTGGAAGGAGAAGTGTTCTATTGTATGTTTAGATTTAACCAGTTGAAGAATGTAACCAGAAAAAAATGCGAACATCTTCTAATTTATATTTCACAAATACTCTCAATTTTGAGGTATAAGATGACAGATACATTTCAACCAGCAGAGATAACCATTTTTAATTCCGAAATAAAAAAATATCAAGGATGTGGGGACGTTTTAAATGGTTTATTTATGTTTTCTTCTAAAAGCATGACTCGTATCAAAGACACCCTGAAAGTTTTTCTAACTTTCAGTACTGTTTTGTAATATTATTTTAAAGTGTTTTAGTAATTTTAATAGGTTACAAATGTTCGAATTTTTGTAACGTATTTCCGTCTAATATTTCACGATAATTTCAGTTCACGGTTGGATTCGTATCTTTTGTAAATCAAAAAATACTCAACTGATTTTAATGGAACGGGAAAATTATAAGTGTATGATCAATTTAGTCCTAAAAAATATTCACGGATGTGCAAGTGTCAGGGAGCTCGGAAATCATGATTTTCATTTGCTTAACTTATTGTTAATTGTGTAAGAGATCTTCAACAAAAATGCTACAATAACAAAAATACTTGGTGATTGGATTAACATTGACATACATAACAATTTTCAATCTAGAGCATTTTCTTAAGAATGCATTTTTTATTTGTAAAATCATTTGTATAATATTTCATGCTAGTTGTATTATCAATTTAACTCATTATTGCTAAACTGCTCAATTGTATGCCAAGAAAGGTGCTAGTTTGACGAAAGACACCATTCACAAGTTCTTCATATTCCCGTGTGTCAAATAATTTTTCAGATTACTTTTTTACCCGCTCCCACCATTATCTTTTTATTTTCTATATATTAGTTTACCATTTATTGCCTAATTATGTTTAACTACATATTTTTATATCTGTTTTTTATCAGTAGCAGCAACTGCGTTTAGTATTTAACTATATTAAATTAGTCCAATCAAGGTTTAGCAATTTAATTAGGCTTTAGATGGAAGAATGGAACTTCTTATGTGATAGATCTTCATGCGATAGATCCCATTAAAAAAAGAGGCTCTCAAATTTTGAAACATTGTGACCCACTTACTAGAAACTAAATCTATAGCGACCTACTCCATCCTTGGCGCATTGAATTTTTGAAGAAAAACAGCAGAAGTTCTTTCGAAAAATGTTTCATGGGATTGGTTAAAAAGTTATACAGACAAACCCCATTAAAGCAAAATCGCTTTAGATGAAATCCTGTTTAACGCGAAATATAAGTAGTTTCCCTTACGATGAAGCTTAAAATTAACGTAAATTTTTTCGCTTAACACAATTTTTTTTAGATGATCTTCATTATATTTGAGACGAAATTTAAAAGTATTACGAGAACTTTCCTCAGGTTGAAACAGGAAAAATGCCCGAGCGATCAAATTTCCAGTAAATCGTAGTGAAATTAGCTGATATCGGCGATAATTTAGATGGCACCTCCCAGTAGACTGGTTTTGTTTTACTGTTGGATACATCCCTGTATCTGACAGTAAGTTTTGAAACTAAACTCAGTCGCATTCGCATGTTGAATCTTTATCAATACGATTCGGAATCAGTAATCGTAATTGTTAGAAACGAAACAAAATTTTTAAATGAAATAGATGAAAAAGCCTTTTAAAAAAACCAGAAATTACTGCCAAGTATTGAAGCACCATCAATGATTTAAAAAAATCGGGAAGTGATTAAAGAGGCCTATGCTGTAAATCAATTTGAATAAATTTGGACTGGTAAAAATGAAGACTTGAATTAAAAAAGGCAGTATTAAGTACTCATATAGTAGTAGTTTAAATCTGCATTAATTAGACGTATAAGTTTTTAAACGGTTAACACGAAATTCGGTTTGTGCGAAAAATTTCGGCGGCCCCATCGATTTCATGTTAATGGAGGTTTAACTGTAATGAACAAAAAAGATATTTCATAAAAGGACAGTGTGAAGTACTCGCGATCCACAGTTTGGGAAATGCCGAGCCGAAATATCGTTAAAACAGGATGTGGTCAACTGGCTTGTCGTAGAGGGAAGGACGTCTTGAAAAGTCTTTTAAGGTGAATTTGCATCTCATTTTTGTTATTAATTGGATATAGCATGAAATATTCCAAGCACACAGAGAGCAAAAATAGACATGAACCTATATGTAACAATTTCTGCAGTATATGCTCATTTGTGAAATTACAGAGCGCCCCTGCAAGGATGTGAACACTTGTCGTTTCACATGCTAAGCGAAAATTATATCCCCAAGGTATGGGTTCATTTAAACTCTATTTGATGAAGTAGATAATTATGATTTCTAAGAAGTTGTATGATTTTAATTTCCAATGATTCTTAACCACAAAATCTTGTTTTTTAGTGAACAAGTGATGACCCTCAAACCAGTTTTTTAATGTTGAGCGTAAAAACTGAGCTTACTTTCACGATGCTTAAAATTATTTCCTGCGAACATGAAATGCTTCGGGTAATCTAAGTGTTGTATAATGAACTTGAAACAATAAATTCTATAAGGAAAAAATATAAATGCTTGACTACTTATTGAGTGATTCTGAGCACTCAATGTCTTCATAACTCAAAGCAACAATAAGAATTTTATAAGAAAGTACGTCTAAAATATTCTAGACAATTTTTTTATCACTATTTGAAACATTTATAACTTAAAACATAGAATTTACAACTATTACAACTTAAAATATACTTTTACGACACCAATAATGTTAATCATGCAGTATGCACTCTCATACAACTTAAAATATATATCTTAAAAATACAATCCCAACAAAAACATCTCTGTAAAAAAGGAGCTAAGTTTTTCATGCAATGATTATGGTAGTGAAAAGTATTGAAATTTAAAGTAGAGCCAAGTTTAAAGTTGTTGTAAATTACGGGCAGTGAAAATTAGTAAAATTTTCTTCTCAATGTCAAAATTCCCCTGCATAGGCCTAAATATCTAGCTGCAAAAATATTTGTGACACTTGGCCATTACGTATTCTGGTTCACTGACACATAATAGCTAAGTCACACAAGCATTTTTGTAGCTATATATTTAGGCCTATACAGGGGAATTTTTTCTTTGAGAAAATTTTACTAATTTTCATTGACCGTAATTTACAACTTTAAACTTGGATTTACTTTAGATCTCAATACTTTTCAAGACCATAATCATAGCATGAAGAACTTGGCTCATTTTTACAGCGATATTTTTGTTGGGATTTCATTTCTTTTTTTAAGTTAATAATTTTAAATCTATTACTTATTTGCGCAATAGCTAGTTTTAAAATATTTAGTTTTCATAGTTTTTAAACTTCTAAGAAAACTTCCTGGGATTAAAAGGGTTAAGCATAAATACTTTTTTTTTTGGTACTAACTTATTACTAACAAATTTTTTGTTGGCGGCCAATTGCGAGAACTATTTTATGCGAGACTCCTTTATTCTTTTAATTATTAATTGATTTTAATGAAGTTTTAAAAAACGTTCTCGACAACATCCAATTAACGGAGAATTACACGAGATTTTTCTAAAACAGTTAAATTTACCATGTAAATTTTCCAGCTGTCTATGACGTACTTATGCATTTAATATGAATGATGATAACATACAATTATTTTAAATTGGGTTGTCGAAGAGCTAAGGAGGTAGTGAATTTTGAGATGTCTTTCAAAGAGAATTTGCATCACATTTTTTGTTATTAATTTGAGGTAACTTGAGAATTCCATGTATATAGACCGATGAGATTTTCTGTAACTGCTTTTGTGAAATTACAGAGATCTTACTGAGGGCCCATTTAAGGATGGGTACAGAAGTTTGTCACATGTTTAGCAAGAAATATGACCCCAAGCTATGAGTTCAATGAAACTCTATTTGGTGAAGTAGATAATCCTGATTGTCTTATTCATTCTCTTTAGGTTCATCGATTTTATAGAGAATGTTTATAAAACCCTATGCTAAGCTGTATCTCCTAGGCGTATTAGTAAGATTTAAAGATTAAAGATAATTATTTAAGATTAGATTCATGTTTAATTGTATAAATTAGTAATAATTGTCATCCTATAAACATAAAATTAATATTTTTTATTCAAAGTTTTAGTCTTTAAGTGCCTTAATAATTAAAATTTCAATTTTCGAAACTTCATGAAAACTACATATATGTAGCTATATAATTATTTAATTACTAATTCATGCATTATATTTTGATTTTATAAGGTAAAATAAGTATAGATATTTAGGAATTTTTATTTGAACTATTAATGGCATAAAAAGTTATTAGATCAAACTTATTTCAGATTGATTTAACATGCAAATACATTTAAGTCAGACGTTCATTCTTAGTAGAACCACTGCAATTTATAGGACAACAAAGTTTAGCATTATTATTATCTTTTTAGTGGCTTTGTGTAATCAAAGTATTCTTGAATATTAATATATTGTACTGGTATAAATAATTTTTTCTCTAAAAACCTTTTTAGATTATCTAGAATTACTCGAAATGAACATTAGCTGGAAAGGTAAAATTTGTGTATGACTATATTTTTCAAAAATATATAAACAAATTAAACTTACTCTTGATGGCCCACTCCTGAAGCTTTTGCATTCCAAGCACAAGCTGAAAGATGCTGGCCATACACCTCCCCGATAACCTGATGTCGGCACTCGACCGGATCACATACGGCAGGACTTTCTTGATCACATCATCAATTAACCCTTTCATCTTCAGTTCCACCTCCTGAAAAGTCTTAAGCTCCCCATTCCCATCATCCACCTCCTCAGTTTCGAGGGAGGTAGGAGGATAGTCCGGGAATATGGCACTGCCGGTGATGGTCCGGTTAAGCCTGGCAGCCGATCCCCCGTTATTAGCAAACCACAGAAGGATCACAATGGAAACAACACCAAGACGAGACATAATACTGAATTAAAGAGAGGGGGCTAACAATGGAAGCGAACTCCACCTTTTTCAACAGAAGTGTGAAACTAGTTCCATCAGGACTTCTGACCGCTTCAGAAAGAACTGTTCACAAGGAGTTTTGGTCGAGAGCTTCAAGTTGAACAAGTGAAGGTCAGTTGACAGAACGACCTTCTGGTATGATGCTGGACACGCTGGGTTATGCAGTTTTGCTCACTGACTGAGTGACCTTGTCGTTTGCTTCTTCTTCCCTTCGGACTTCGGGATGATATTTTCCTGTTTTTTTTGTGCGGATGTATTGTTCTTACTCCATGTTCTCCTGCAGCTTCTTCGATTTGATTTGATCGGTGGTAAGAAGACAATAGATTGAGATTAGGATCAAATTTCCGCAAAGTTTTAATTTTCTATCATTCTTTATTTTTTCTTTCTCCGAAAGCGAAACTGAAGCGTTGTAAATCAGCGCGTACTTATCGGGATGTTTTATAGTAGATTCATCAGCAACCTTCTATTGCATTGGTGAAGAAACGAGTGTTCAGTTAGAGATATGTAAGTGTTCATCAATGAGGGATTTTTTAAAATATATTTGTTCTTGGACATTTCTTTCCTTAAAATTTCCCTTATGATTTCTTTCATAGATAACGGAATTATTCAATTGTAATGAGAAGCACTTTGTTGTAAAATTTATTCAAATGAGAAAATAATAGTGATATTTCTATAATTTAGTTACAAAAGTCATCTTTGAATTTACAAAATTATTTGAGAAACATATTTGAAAAAATCTTTCTTGAATTTTTCTAATAAAACAGCCTTTTTTAATGTGTTACTTTATAATATTTATACAAATAAGTCAGGCATTTTTTATTTTCTGTTAATAGTTTTTGTATAAAAATTGGAAGAAACTTTACTTTATCATTATCATGGAATAGTTTTTATACCAATTTTATATTTAATTAAGTAAATTCAGTTCTGCGATGTACGTTTCTAAGGTAATTAATTTGAAATATTTCCTTTTGTTTGATCTTACATAATCATTACGGGATTTTTTATAGCCATTTTTGGTTGTTTGTTATAGTAAAAATCGTTATCTAAGTAAATATATTTTTGAAAAATAGTTATCTAAGTATATATGTTTTTGAAAATATAGCTATCTAAGTAAATATATTTTTGTATCAATCAATATCTTATTAAAATGTTTATAATTTGTTATAAGGTTAAAATTTTAATTAGTTATTTTTTAATTAATTTTTTTAATTTTTTTTTTTTTTTTTTACAAAACGACTTTTAATAGGGTTACAGCTCTGATATTTTCAACATAAGTAGTTTTGGCCTTCAAATTGAACTTTGAAAAACAGAATTTTAAATTTTTATTTAGTTTTTTTAATTAATTTTTTTAATTAATTAATAAATATTTTACAAATAGATTTTTAATAGGACTACAGCTCTAAATTTTTTAAAGTAAGTACTTTTGGCCTTCTAATTGGATTTTTGAAAAAAAAACAGAATTTTAAACTCTTATTTAGTCCTTTTTTAATTAATATTTTTAATTAATTAATAAATATTTTACAAAGCGATTTCTAATAGAGCTACAGCTCTGAAATTTTCAACATAAGTAGTTATTGCCTTTTAATTGAATTTTTGAGCAACAGAATTTTAAATTTTTATTTTTTTCCTTTACAATTAATTTTTTTTAATTAATTAATACATACTTTACAAAACAATTTCTAATAGGGCTACAGCTCTGAAATTTTCAATACAAGTAGTTTTTGCCTTCTAATTGGACTTTTGATAAAAATAATATTACAGTTTTAATTTGTTTTTAAATTAATTATTTTTAATTAACATTTTCACAAAAAGCGACTTCTAATAGGCATAGAGCACTGAAAGTTTCAACATAAGTAGTTTCGACCTTCTAATTTGGCTTTTTACAAACACCACGTGTTAAAATACTCTTAAAGGGGGGGGGGGGGGGTTGTATTATAGCGCTATTAACGGGGAATTTTTTTTATTGTTTCTCGACAAGAGAGCGGCTTCAAATATTAAGGCTTTACGTAACAATTAGTTTTTAGTGTGTGAAGCGACCTTATGCTATGCAGCAACGAACCTTTCATCGAGCAAAGTGAGCTCATGTTTGCATAGCATTGAACCTTTCAACGAGTTAAGTAAACATGTGCTTATGTGTCAATGACTTTTTCAGCGAGCAAAGCGAGAGCTCGGTTTTGCGTTACGATGAACCTTCCTGCGAGCGAAGCGAAAAATTGGGACCTATACACCAATGACGGATTTTCGCAACGCGAGGCCTCACAGCTAACTAAAATATTGCTAACTAGCTAACTATAAACTAGCTAAAATATCGTATCGAAGCACGGGTATTCAGCTAGTTCATAATAATTATGAGCTAAAAGCTAAAAATTTTAAACTAAAAATTGGAGAGAGTACTACAAGTTGGTAAATGTATTGTTGTATCTATGAACTTTATATAATTAAGCACTAACCGGATGATATTATACTAACTCGATGATATTATACTAACCCGATGATACCATTAATAACGAGTTTATTCATTAAAATTTAAAAGATTCATTATAATATAAATACGTAATTTTATTACCAATCAATCAAATCAAAAAAAAACTACAAATGCTTATTTTCATTTTTCTGTTTGTAATAGCAATTTTACAAATTTAATGACAAAAGACAACAATGTTAAAGCCTAGCTGTACTTCATCACAATAAAAACTTTTAAAAACTTAACACAATAATTATCTTGCTGCATATTTCGACAAATTGTTGAAAAAGTCGTGATCAGCCTAATACATATTTTGTCAATTCCCACGCTATATTTGTTAAGAATACATTTAAATATATTAAGAATCAATGATGAGCAGCAAAAGTGTTGTTAGGAGCATCTATGATTTCAGTCCTTTAATTTTTTATTCTTAATTGCTATTAATACGTTCTTTGAATATTAATAATTTAAAAAGTATTAAAAACCATTTATTCTAATAATTATAATTTAATGACTGTAGTTCATACCATTATATTATGGTAATTTTAAAGAATTTTTAAACTAATCAAACTTAAAGACTAAAAAATAACCCAACATATTTCACCTCAAATACTACACATGCTAAGGGAGTAAAAGAGCAAACTGGTGTTTATATATATATATTTTTTTTTTAAAGTTTTTTTCTCATTTTATATTTAGTTAGAGGAGTTAATCAAGTATTAATTAGTAAAAATATGATCAAATTTATAATAAACTTTAAGTGTATGTATCGCGATAAACAGAACTTCCCATTTGTATTCTAAGACCTTATGGTCAAGGCCACAACTACTGGAAAATAGGGCAGTTGTGGTCCATGTCAAGGTCAAACACGACGTCAAAGACAGGTTGACCCTTTAATTTTATGTCCGACTCGCCATAAACGCGTTTTAAAGTTCCAATCTTCACAAAAGTTTGGGATGTGAAATTGTTTGTGAAAACGAAAGGTCGTTGATTTTATTTGACAAATTTATTGAAAGAGAATGGGAAGATATTGTTGATATAATAATAGGTTGATAATGCTGTCGAGATGTATTGCTGTGATAATTTCACTCAAGAGGATTTGTCGACAAATCTTAAAATTTACCAATAGTTACAACGGTGGTCTTGAAAAGCATCAATTACTACGTTATTATAGTTTAAATATTAAGTATCTTCATAAAAGTCTTAAGGTTTTCATTAAAAAATTACAAAATTCCTCCTTGACTTCTAACTTATAATTTTCAAGTGTTAGCTACTATTATAAATTTAAAGAGGTAAATCTTATTTTAACAAATATTAGAGAACACGACTTACATAGACCGGTAAGGATTTATTCCAAATTAAATTGACAAATCTATGATTGCTGGATAACGGTCTTTAAACTTATTTTACTTTCATGGGTCACCTTTTTTTTTCTAAAAAGTACCAGAACTATTTCATTCTATTATGACCTCTTCGTTATTGTACCTTTCTTTATTGTCCAATTAGAAGACATCACAAGCTCCAACTTATTCACAATATTTAAAAAATGACACATCTTCCAATTATGAAATAACACACTTGACCAAAGAAACATAATAAGTATTATATTAGGTTTGAAAATATAATCTTAACAGTCGGACATCTTTGTTCTTTCTACCCTCGACCATAGAGCTACATTATAGCTCAATGCCCTCGACAGCCCAACATTTCCCTCCCAATCTTTTTTTGAATTGTGTTATGGGCTTCATTTAAGAGAAAGCAATATTTATAACTGATATAAATAACATGTAATAAATTATTCACTTAAAGTAATTTATGCATTATAATTCTTGTTTGTATTGATAATTTCTGTATTCACAATAAAATTAACAGTCTTAATATATAAATCAGATAAAAGCTCGTGTGTTCAACAATGCTTCAATAATAGGTCATCGGAAATCAAAGTTAAAAAAAAAAAAAATATGAAAAAACTCCACTGTTCATGTTATGTAGTATTTAAATACACCCGAATAAATCGTTCAATAATTTTTTTTTTATGTTATGTGCGTAACTGAGGGTTCTAGTTGATACAAAATAAACTTTTAAATGAAAAACATTTGCTTTTCATATCAAAATAATTGGAACCGATTCTACGCTTTTCCTTATCAAAATTGTTAACGTTGAAATTTTTTAGTTCGGTTTTTTAACTAACGATAAATTTTTTTTCTTGAAATGTAAAGTGTTTGTAATTGTGCATTCTAATATTTTTTTTAGTTGAATAAAGTGAATTGATTCTAAGAGTTTGTAATAAGTATATCGAACATTGGTATCTAATATTTACAAGCATGCTAATGTTCAAATCCCTGAGTGTAATAAATCTATATAAAACATAAATTAGCCAGTGACGTACAGAGATATAATTGTATGAATGAATAAAAAAAAATATCTACAATTTTTGCTCAAAATTATCTTGATGCAAAGCATATTATTCTAATTTATACCTTTAATTGAAGTGCTTAGTGGAAGAAGATACTCCCTGAATTTTTTTTAATTCAGCCATCTGAGTTGAATAACTTGTTATGTTCTGTTTAAATGGAAATCTTGTAAAAATATTCTCAAGTCTTCAGTAGAAGAAGGTGTTATATATATTGCTTTGTGCCATTTTATTAGTGCAAGAAGGGTACATAACATCTTCTTTCACTGGAATGAAAATGAAGATAATCCTTAATGAAAAACATAAAATGAATTAAGTTTTTCATTAATTAATATTAGATAAATATTATCTTTTATTTAAAAGTTTCGATGTTTAACTTCATTACTTTGAGTTCCATTATTTTGTGATATTAACATTTTGTCGAAACATTTAACTTATCTATCAATATTTTTTTTTGTCAAACTGTAATAAATAAACATTGCTTTGTAGTTGTATGATGTATGAGAATACTGGAATTTTGTTTGTTCCCAATAATGGCAGATGCGCAATATGCAAGTATGCAATTATGCGCAGGATATGGTTAAACTGTTTACTGTCAAAAGTGTTGTACGAACAATTTTCGTTACCAAAGTCGCTGATCCACTTATCAAATCTATCTTAAAAAGGATTCATTAGCACATGCTTTAGAAATGTGTTGCATTACACTGTTACTTTCTTGGCAAACTTTTTTTTTTCAATAGCTTTTAAGTGTATGACAAAATATTGATTATTGTTGCCATTTTAACTCTCTCAGCCAAGTTCAAACTTTAGTTTTGAAGTTTTTGAAAAGGGAATAAAGAAAATCGAAAAAACACATGGAACTACAAAACGATAATCAAAAAACTAAAAATGTTTGGAAATATCGATATATCAGTGACTTTTATCGATATTTTTAATATCAATATTTTTTTAGAAATATCGATAAAAATATCGTCGTATCGATATATCGCCGACCTCTAATAGATACGGGTTCTCGTGAGGCTGTGTGAAAAACACATGAATGAGCTCATTCTGGGTGACCCCAAAAGATTGTTTGATCTGCCGATGTTCATGTACATTACAGTGGAGAAATTTTAGCTAGAGAGAAGAGAGAGAGAGAGAGAAAAAAAAAGCTGTTCAAAATAAAGTAAGATTATTCCTCAAAAGAGTTTATAATACAACTGTTGTTCACTTGTGATTTTACTTTTATTTTGGCAGAACGTTATCAGAGAATAATGTGATACAGTTAACGAATTTAAAACTGCTTAATAATTCATTCAAATGCAACGTACAACAAAGAAATCATTTGATTAAGTTCAATCTTTTCTTGTACTGAAAACTATGCGTAGCGTGATTCTCGCCACTTTTTGTCAGTTTATCAAAAGAAATTATATTTGATGACAGAACCCGATTCTTCTGTACATTGAAAATTCGTACTCCATAGGTAGGTACTTTAACTTTTTAAATTAAAATAACATTGACAAATCTACTGCATTTGCATTCCCGATTGCACCATTTTCCTCCCGTTCAAAGTGCGTGCTACTGTGCGTATGGTACAACTAATAAGTAGTCTATTGTTAGATTTGAGTGTAATTGACAAGAGGAAACATGTAAAATATATCCAGGCTTTATCTGAAAGTGATCTGTTATAAAATCTTTTCACTTGTCTTCCTATTAATTATTAGAACATTCTGTAGATCGATGTCAATTTAAAATACTTTCTCACAACTGTAGTGATATGTAATCGTGTGTGTTTTCCTTATCTTTATATGTTTAAGTAGTGAGGCAAAAAGCTTATCATTAAACATTATTTTTGACTCGTGATGTTGCTTTTTTTTACTCTTTATATTAAAATAGTATTTATGGAACGAACGATGAGGATTGAGGGTAAGTTAGAAAAATAAAAAGAAGTGAAGGAGAATAAAATTTGTAAATTTGCTATTATAAATAGTGAAGATTTTTGTATTATTATAATATGGTATTACAATTATTCTTGAAATCATTTAAATTTTCCGTGGTTTAAATATTTATAGAATGATGGTCAAAATAGTGTTAAAATATGAATAATTTGTAAAAAATAATATTAAAATAATAAAAAATAAATAAAAATAAAATAATATAAATAATATAAATAAAAATAATAAAAAATAATATTAATAACTTAATCCCAAAAAAATGTGCAATGGTTTTTTAATATTTATCTATTTTGTACAGTAGTTTGGTTTTTCTGTAATAAACTGAGGACTAAAAATGGAAAACAACCTAAGTATCAAAAAAAATCGAAAATCGTTTTTTTTAAGGAAAAATGTCCTAATGACCAATTCAAACAAAGTGGAGAACTCCCAAAGAGCGAATTCCAGTAGCAATAGTTCAAATTCAATCTGAAGTATGTACTTAAACCATTGCCTTAAGTACCATATGCGATTACTATTCGACTTTCCTGAATTTTTTTCTTTTTTGGACTTAGATCGTTTTTCATTTCTAGTCCTCATTTTATTTTTGTCTTTCTTGTATTTCTTATTAATAACTCAAATAATGCCATAGAAATCGAACGATTGAGAATAACCAATTCACTAATTTAAAATACAACCTTTTTTCAAATGCTTAAGCTATTTTTTACAAATAAGTGAATAAATATTTTCATTAAAACACCTTTATCAATGAGTAATGAGAGTAAGAGCAAATGTTTTGCATGATTCTATCGATTTCTTCAGTGTTTCTATACAGTTTTCCACCTACTTAAAAATTAAGGAACACATTGTTGAGTAAATTTTGTCAGAAGATTTCTAATTACCTTGAGTTTAGTTTTCCTCCAATGAGAATTTGCTTAACCATGAACAATAAATACAAGAATTATACAATTGAAATTTATATCATCCAACGTTACAAAGCATCTGATAACATATTTTTAGTTAGGATGTCCTGATAGACAAAGAAAATTATAACCTTTTTGAAGAATACAGTATGCTTTTTCGGGATGGATCTTGTGAGAGTAATATTTAAATTTATCGGTTTTTCAAGTTGAATTGTTCTTTATTATTCCATTTTATTGGAATGAATTGTTCTTTGTTATGATATTATTCTATTATTAATTTTCAAATCGAGGTACATAAATATACCTACATTAAAAATTAATATGTCTTTTTGTGGCAGGATTATCCTTTCCTATCAATTAAAAAATAATAGTTATTTATGCAACTAGTGGGGTAAGTAATACTTTTTCAAACGAGGTAACTTATTTGAAGAGTGCGATAGCACTCTTCAAATAAGTTATCGAGTTCCAAAAAGTATTTTCCTACATATTGCATACAATATTTTTTTATAATCACGTGCAAAAAATATTTTTAAAACATATATTTATTAATGTTGGCAACTTCAGTCAATGAATTTCTTCTGAAAATGTGTCATTTCAAGGCTGTTAGATTCTTGAGCAAATTTTTAAATTTTTTCAGAAATTGTAATTATGTATTATTAATTATACACTTTGATAATAATTAAAAAAATTACAGTATGTACTGTTTCGATTTTTCCTTCTCTGTAGCCTTTATGTGGTACCAAGCTTAACCCCATTAAAGGAAAAAGTTAGGGAAGCAAACAAGAAAAAACAGTTAAATTACAAAGATTTATATTTTAATTTTTTTTTATTTTATGCTTTTAATTATTCAACTAGTTCTCGTGGTGTTCAAATGATAGTTCCGAATACAGGAACCAGAAGACACAAAAATACAAAAAGAATAATATTTTATTTCTTCTAAGTCCCAGCAATAATTAAATAAAAAAATGAAATACAAAGACAGTATTGGAAAAGCTCAATTTAATTCGAAAAATAGATTTCAGGGACTCATATTTGATGCCTATTAATTAAGAAACAAAGTATTTTCCATGAAATGAGAGAACAGAATGGGAAATTATTGCCCAATAAAATAAATAAATAATTCTTCTTTTAACCTGTCTATCAATAGTGCCAGTCCTAAAATCATTCAAGTGCAAGAGCTAGTTTCAAAAATAAAATAGAAATATACAAGAGATTTAAAAAGAAATAAAAAAAAATTTCGAAACTGTAATACTTTTTTTTTCTGTGATTTTACATTGTTTTAATTTTTTTTTTAAATTTTCAAAAGCTATGGCTCATTATTTCTTATTAATTACACACTAAAATGGAAGAAAATGCAGAAGGTTATAACCCCTTAAACGGCGTATGTAACTTTTGGGACACATTTTTTTTTATTTATGGCCCTCACTGAATAATTAAATAATTAATTAAAACTCATTATTATTCTTTCAACTATCTATGATTTGGCTTAGAATGTTGTTAATTTTTGAGTAAGCAAGCTAACATTTTTTTATCGCCATGAATTGTCATAGATACAATGTTACCTTAAACGTTCAAAACGATCGGGAATACTTTTAATACTTTAAATTAACTATATTTGTAACTTGGATTTAGTCTGATTAATTTTATTAAAATCTTTACCGATAGTTGTTTAAGTAGTTCGACAAAAAATCATTAATGAAGAAATAATATTTTTGAAGGAAATTTTTTGTCTCTTCAACATAATATTAAAAACAACGTAATTCTTTTCTTTTTTTTTTTTTTTTTTTATCATCATTTACGTCATTTGTTTCTTGGTTTAATTTTTTTCTTTTGAGGATTTACATCACAATAGATATCAAGGCCAATTTATCACACTCAAAATTCAAACTTTTGTTTTTCCACCAGTCATTATTACTACAATTGTTTATAATGTCGTTTATTTCCCTGATAATTTCCTGGTGGCTCCACAAAAGAAAAGAACAAGTTTGCTTTTCCATCTGTTGCTTGTGTCCAAACGTCAAGGTTATTAGTTATTTCACACAATTCACAGCATTTATTTAACTTTATACTGTTGAATTGCGCTTTAGCAGAGCTTAAAAAGATAACACGTTATGAAGAAAGGAAAAGTCAAATTATCAGTGAAATTGTGAATTTATTAACTTGCTCTTTTGTTCAGTGAAAACATGAATTAGGATATTTCGATGACAGAGAACACTTTTGTTTTCATAGCAAAAAGTTATCTATTTATCGTTACGCGTGAAAATGTCAATCATATTCGACTTGGATTTTCTTATGGATATGAAAAACTAAAAATGTAACCTTATTTTAAATACAATGTTGCAATATACAAAAACTATAACCAATAGTAATTTTTTTTTCGTATTGTTTGAAATTTGAATTTCATGTTTACAGTTGACGTTGACAGATTTTGAGATTGTTTTTGACAGTCCGACAAGTGTATTGCTTTAATTTACCCAAGTTAGTTAGACATTTTCATATGTACTGATTTGGAAAATACATTCTTTGTATGGTTTATTTGTAATCTTTTTCTATAATCTTTTCTTATGTAATTTGTCTTTTTCAGAACTCCCTAATATTTTTTTTTTAAATTTTCCTTGTTCTAAAGTTAAAATCGGAATACTTACATATTAATTCCAATGTTGTGATTCGTCGCCCAAAACAATAGACATTGCAAAATGTTGAAATTACTCTGACTGTTTCAATTAAATCTGTCCCGTAGCCTTGTTCATAGATACGAAACGTGAGAACACGTAAACAATGAGAAGTGAACATGAGAAAATGTGTAATATCCTTCATAAATTCAAAATTTGAGGTTTTATTGTTTTGCTATTTCGGATCTCTAAAACATTATGTAAGATTTTAAAGAAATATCTAGGATTTTTTAATCACATCCTAAGATATAGAGTACAGTTACAGCATATTGCAATGGGATGTGTGAATATGGCGAGGAGGATTGCTTAAAGTTAAAAAAAAAAAAAAAAAAAAAAAACTAACCTATTACATTTTGAAAAGTTGATGAATCAACACAATCATTTTCTACGTAACACCTTGATAATTTTATTCGGTATTTACGTATTAAACCACAGACATTTTTGTCGCAAGCAAAATTTCGTCAAATGTTGCCATTTCTTTCAAATCATAATTAACTGTTTATTGAAAATAATTTTATATCATCATTATAATTCTCACTGAATGCATAAATACTTTATGGACTGTAGTCTAGTAATTTAATTGTCAGAAAAATTCCGATAATTGAACTTTGTTGATGTTACTTTCATGAAATCAAATAAATAATTTAAATTACAAGAATAAAGTAGGTGGCTAATCTTATAATTATCGTAGTCAACTGCCAACAAAAATTGCATCAATGGTCGCGTATGATACCATGGTATCATACGTATTATACTCTCGATCTTTCTGTCGTAACAAAAAGTTTGCAAAATATTGTGGACCAAACGAAATACCCCAAAATATTATTGCCGATCTCTTAAACAAATCAACATAGTCTAGGGATGACTTGAAATTCTAGTTCAATTCAATAAAAATACAAATACTATAAACCAAAGATATGCAGTCGTTCTCTTTCTTCTTGATATTTAAATTAAGTCTATTCAAGAATGCACGTTTGATTTTACCTCTTGTTCAACTTCTGGAAAAACATGGCCATTGTATAAACAGTAAAAATTAAAGATTTGAATGTGCTTTACAGTCCCCAATTTTTTGTGTGTCGATTTTGCCGCCAAGTTGAATTGACACCAATCTACAGGTTTGCAAAAATGGATGCTAAGTTGGAATGGAAATCTTAGAAACTGTTTCTGCTGTGTAAGCGGATGAAGCGGCACTATCAAAATATACATATTTCATTTCACGTAAACAATTTCTGCAAATAATAAATAACATTTAATTGGCTTTAATCCTTGAGTGGAATGGTTTAAGATAATTAAGTTAACGTATTGCAGGAAAGTTTGTAAAAAACATGTCAAACTTTGTAAGGAAATATTTCGCCTTTATTTAAATGTACGCATGCAATTTACCTTTGTTTTGCATACAATTTGCATAAACTCATAAAAAGTATATTGTATGAAATAATGAAATTTGCATTTGCAACTATATAAATTTGAAATTGAACACAAGACCAATGATTGGGTAAATAACTTGTTGCCTGACTGCTCCAAAAAATAAGTAAGTAATACCCGTAAGCCTAGCAACTACGAATGCACTAAACATCTTTTTGAATATAAACAACAGAAAAATATCAGCTTAAATTAATTAATATATCATACTATGAATTTGTACCTTGAACTGTTTTTATACTAAGGAAATTTTTCCATTGCATTTTATGAATTACCATCAAAACTAGATTTTTTCTGAAGGAATTAAACTATTCTAGTTTAATATAATTTTGTACGTGTATGATAAGTTTTATGAGTAATAAAATACATAATATATACATAATTAGAAATTTATCTGAAAATGTATTTAGCTATTATTTAATCTATAATATATTCATTCTATCTATTATTATCTATCTATTACTACCTATTACTACATTCTACCTATAACTATCGATTACTACCTTCTATCTATTAGTATCTATTTATTATCATTTTTATAAATATATTTGCATGAAAATTTGAGCATACATGACCAATGTATTTTCAGAATCTATCATTGGAGGGTTTATACTGGAATTTTGTTAATCATTACCTTCATTAAATAGGTAACTAATTTCCATACTTTAACAACCCTTATCTCAGATAAAAAAAATCAAGAATATTTAATGGACACTTGTAAAGAAAAAACTTTTCCTGAAAACTTGTAACTCTATACTTTTTTTAAATTATCAGTATGGGGTGGTTATAATTATAATGCATCTGTTTATTACTTTCTTAAAGCTGTTTTAAGGCACATATCTGGATAAAATTTAGTTTTCGTACTGAACATAAGAACCTTTACAGACCAAGAAATATTGGGATGCTGTTTTGTATCTTAAAAAAATTCAATTACATTTCGAACCTTTGCTATGTAATTTTAGATTTTCAAACTTAATACTTAAAAGTACAATCTCAAATAGATATTTTTTTCTCAATAAATTCTGTCTAATAGAGATTCTTCTCTCAAACAGATTCTGTTTGAGTTTTTTGAATTTTTTTCAATGGTTTCAGTAGCATGATAAGATATTTTTTATTATCATTCAGGCATTTTAAAATTCTTTATATTAACTTCAATTTTGTCTGTATGTTTGTCGATAGCTAGAAAATCTACAGAGGCTTAATTAACCCCCTTGAGGTCATTCAATCAGACTGAAACTTAGCATACAGATTCGATGGTAATAACAATGCATTCTATCAAATTTTAGGGGTTGCCACTGTCAATAAAAGGTTTCTTTTACGGAAAACTAATAAACCAACTTGTCGTCATCCATTCGCTCTGAAATAGCATCTAAGCGATCATGGAAGATACTCTTTCCTGCTGTCAAAATTGTTTTAATGAATAAATACAAAAATAAATTGTTTTAATCAAAAATATTTGGATGTGAGTATATAATTCAGCATTCATTTTTAATGAATAAATTTTTAAAAGGAGTTTACCTGATATTTTGCTGATAGAGTTGTTTTTAATATTTAAAATTAGATGCCATGGTTTCAGTAGCATGATAAGATATTTTTCATTATTATTCAGGCATTTTTAAATTCTTTATATTAACTTCATTTTTGTGTGTATGTTTGTCGATAGCGTTGGCAACACATGTTGGCAACAGAAACGGCGCTTTGTTAATGAATATAAAAATTGGCGATGCATATAAAGGATTTATATTAAAAACTTTGTTTTTGTGGGTTATATTTTTGTTGATTACTTCAAGCACTAAAATGAATCTTTGAATCTATATCGGTGCACTTTAAATGCAACAACCTTGTAATTGGCCGCTGGGAACTCATATTACATTTCAACTTTTCACACTATATTATCAACTCAATAATAATTAATTAATCGATCTTAAATTATTATCAAATGGAAATATAAAAAAAAAAAAAAAATAGAATTTTGATGTCAATATTGTTGCTTGGATGGGTTCGAAAAACTTGAAGCCAAAGCAGATCAAAACTTACAGAAATTTATTCCGATATAACTCCATAACTTCTCGTTCTAGTAGACTCAATACAGCTCTTCACACAACAATAGAGCATAAAACAGCAGTTAAAAACTTAATACACACTGCTACATATCGCCGTAAAAGACAATGCAATACAGTTCGCTTTTAGAACTACTCTAGATGCTCACTGAGAGACAGCTTACTCAGTAACTCCAGTCAACTAACTCAACTCAGTCAGTAATTCAACTAACTAGATAACTTCACTCACGGCCGGTCTTATATAGGAAGTCACACTACAATAGAGCACAATAGAGCAATCTTCTAGAGATAGAAATTTGGACTTTCCAGATCGTAGTCGAAAAGTCCTATACATGTACATGGGGACCGAAAATGTCTCCAAATGGTCGCCAAGTTTGGTGACATTTGGCAATTTCTCTCTAAATTTGGTGACAAAAATTAGTCACCAAAACCGTCGCCAACTTGGCTCTATCAATTTGGCGAGATTGCCATTACCATAATGTTAAATGGTCTGCTCTTTGTAAAACTCGCTTCCCAGCATTATTTCTGTAAAACTCGTTTTCAAGCATTAATAGACACATTGCAGGAAAGCGAAGACAAACTATTACACTGCCTTATGCGAAATGTACATAAATTTTCCTTTTTAAATAATTAATACTAGAAAATATTTACAAATATACAAAAATTCGTAACAATATTATGACATTGTATATTGCATTTTGGTGTATTTTACATTCAGTGGGATAAGTATTTGAATTCCTTAGCTATTTTTTGAATGAATTTTTTCTATAAATACAATTAATCTATGTGTTGTTAAAAAATTTTAAGAAATTTTGTCGTTGAAAACAAAATTACCATCACAATAAAAAAAAATGTTTATTTAAAAAAAACTTTCAGCTCTTATAGGACAGCCGGATATATTAAGTACAATTTTCAAACTTTTTAACTCTCTTAACAATTTGCTTGAAATACTACTGAGCAAAATTTGAGAAAAGACATTTTTGGTTGAGGCTTAATGTACGTACAAATGCCGGCCTCCCTCAAAAAAAAAAAAAAAAAAAATATATATGCTGTTTAGTTGGGGAAATTATCTTCTATTAAATAAAGTTGCTTTCACGACTGAACGTAACTTTTAAATAAGAACGTATTGTGTCAACGCTTTTCTTTTGTCTATTAGCGGCATTTTTATTTGATGGATCTTTTTTCCTATAGCCCTGGTAAAAAAGTTTCACCTATCATCTCATGCAGGATCAACTAATATTCAGGCTAAAATTTCAGGAGATTATCGTGACTAACAAATAAGAGAAAGGTCATTGCTTTGAAAGAGCTCATCCACAGAAATAATATGAGACATTTCGACGTTAATGAATATTATGACAGTGTCGACGTTGAATTTTAGAGTAAATTTCCGTGAAGCATTATTCAGTTAAACTTAAGTTTTTTAGCTTAAATATTTGAAAATCTTTAATGTAATTCATGTTTCTATCAATGATGTTTGTAGATTTTCTATGTCGCTTTAAATAATTCGATGAAATCTTTAAAATATTCAATGTTTGATACATTAATTAATTTGGAATTATTAAGATGTTGGTATTATAATTATACTTAAAATGTTTAATTTATAGAAATAAAATCGGTACTTGTGATGAACCGTTGTTAGTCACACAATTGTGTAACTTATAAAGTGAAGATCCAAAGACTGGTTTATTGATAGCCACAAATAGAGAGGGAGAGAAAAAAAGAAAATGGAAGGTTTTTGATAGTGCCAAATGTAATGGCGACAAAATTTTAAAAGTTTACGTTCCTATTTAAAAAAACACAAAAGAGTTTAATTAATTAATAATTATTCATTAAAAACTGTGTAATACAAAACATGTCTCTAGATCTCAAGTTAAATCAACGCGATGTCTTCATCATAATAAAATAAAAGCGTGGTAGAAGTGTCGTGTGGTGATGAAAGATAATTCTATCGACGATTCTGAGGTGAGTGATTTTCAAATTTGAGGCATTTTTGATGTCCAACAAAAGACTATTTTTTATTTTGAAATTCAATAGCATGAAGGCTTAGATGTTTTTTTTTTTTTTTTAAATAACTTTTAATAGTATATATTTTTATAGTTAGTATGTAGTTATGATACATAATACTATCAAAATATGCCTTGAGCCTATTCTTATATAAATTTTTAACAAAGAGCAAACCAAGAAAACCTGATGTCCGAAACGACAAAGTCAAATTCCTTTTTCATATTTTACCAATTTCCAATGAATTAAATAACTTTAAAGAGCATATGTATTTTTAAAAATCTATATTGTAATAAATCTGTAAAATATCTTTGCTTTTTTTATTTTTATTTTCTCGTGCGTATTAATAATTTTGTGTTGTCCGAGATAAAAGTCAGGTCTGTTACTGTCAGATCTGTTACCAAAGTTAATGATTTTCAAAATGACTCAGTAGCTGTGATCATCATTTTCTAATATTGCTTTCCTAATTCAGTATGTGTTGGGTTTTCATAAGGTGAGTATTTTTTTATGTTGTCAGGTCTGTTACTAACTATTTAAAGTTAATTAGTGTAGCCTTATTAACTGCTTGCCACATACAAAGTAAATCTGTTAACTATATTTGAGACATGGTATCTTAAGCCTAAAAATTTTACACATGATTGTAAAAAAATCAGTAATGTTAAGTTGTCAGATTTGTTACCGGTAAAAGTAACAGATCTGACATAACTTAAAATATATATATATATATATATTTAATTAAATTACATTAAAATGTCATAAGTATATACATCCACTAAAAACTAACGATTAAATTAGTAAAAAAAATGAACACATAACATCTGCTTTCTCAAATCATGTAGATCTATTGCTCAACTACAAGTCTGTTACTCAGTGTCAAGTCTGTTACCTTGTAAAAAAATATGTGTTAAAAATAAAGTTTTTCACTCAAAATTACAAATGAGTGTGCAAATGATAGATATAAAACTTATTTATGATAACTATTTTTTTTTTACATATACATCATATCATTTTTATACATTTTAGAGAAAAGTTAAATTAATAATAATAAGAAAAATTAACAGACTTGAAGTTTTTTAATGTAAATAACATGTACAAGACATATGCAAGAACTAATTTTAATCACCAAAATCAATTAGTTTTAATTTTATTTTCAAAACCACTTCAGTTTAAAAAATGACTCAAATTTGGAAACCACCTAGGTATCAAGTGTTAAGGCATATGGTTGAAAAATGCTTAGTATGATTTTAAGTATAAAAAAATTGAGATTTTCAATAAACTGGTTTCAGAGTTTGATAAGTAACTATCCATGCACGTGCGTGATTATTGTAGCAAGACAATTAAAATTACACTATCTGATAGAGGTCGGCGATATATCTATACGACAATATTCTTATCAATATTTAAAAAAAAATTATCGATACTAAAAATATCGATACAAGTAACCGATAAATCGATATTTTCAAACATTTTTAGTTATTTGATGATTGTTTTGTAGTTCCATGCGTTTTTTCGATTTTCTTTATTCCCTTTCAAAAACCTCAAAACTAAAGTTTGGACTTGGCTGAGAGAGTTAAAATGGCAACAATAATCAATATTTTGTCATACACTTAAAAGCTATTGAAAAAAAAAAAGTTTGCCATTTCTGTTGCTAACGTGTGCCTGAAATTTGCATCTAATTCTAAACATTAAAAACATCTCTATAAGCAAAATATGAGATAAACTACTTTTCAAAATTTCTTCTTTAAAAATAAATGTGAATTTATACATTGACATCCAAATGTATTTTATTTATTCTGATTGATAATATAATTTATTTATTAAAATAATCTTTATAATTTATTTATTAAAACAATTTTGGCATGAATTCATGAAAAGTAGAAATTTGCCCCGAAAAACATCGTTTCTGGTATAATTAAAAATTATAATAATAATAATAATAATGATAATAAAAAAAAATCATGTATCGATATATCGATATTTTTTCCCTATGCAACGATATAGTATCGATATTTATTTTGATCGATATTTCCGACCTCTACGTATCTGAACAAAGTGTAATCGATGGTATTTAATATAAATCTAAACAAACTAACTAATATAATGAGCATATTATTTATAAAAAAGGGGGAAATTTTGATAATATTTTGAAAACATGTGTGTATGCAGTGATCACTTTAGATTCCTGATTCAACCTGGTGATTCCACTAATGAACTTACGAAATATCAACTTAGTAATTCCTTAAGGCAAAGGAAGTCAATATGACCTCGTTTAACTTAACTTGTGTTAGGAATCTTTGTCTAAATATACAAGGAAAGTTTGTCTTTCTGTCTAGACTTAATCATGTGATTAATAAATGTGATAGCTTTGAAGTTGTGAAAAATCTAGATTTTGATGTGTTGATGTACATGGTATCGATAAAGTGTGAAAGACGGCATTCTATAGAATGCCTAGGCATTGCATAGAATGCCTAAAAACTAGCCGGTAATGTATGAAACGATTCATATTTCACAGATTTCCTAAGCATTCTATGGAATGTCAAATAAGAAACCGGCAAAGTATGAAATACATAGCTGAATCGTTTCAAATATCAAATGGCAAGGAAAGTGACTTTTAACACACGCTTATAAATATATTTTACCCCTTCTACAATATTTATATTTTTAATCACTTGCTAAAAACTCTAAAATGTAAGGTGTTTCGCACCCTAAAAGGAAAAGTACAACATATTTTGTTGGACTTACGGTCAATTAAACATAAAAGAAAATACTCCCACCTATTTCGGGCAGGCTCTTGTGGCATGTCACCCCCTCAAAATCACTTTTTTTTAATTACTTTATATTGTAAAACTCTCTAAAAAGTAAGGTGTTCGTGCGTTTCGTGCTCTAAAAGAAAAAAAATATGACCTATTTCATTGATCTTACGCCCAATTGAACCCCCCAAAAAACACCCTTACCTATTTCGAGCAGTCGTTTGTGGTATTTCATTCCCAAAATCCCTTTTTTTTACTTATTTGGTAGTGTAAAACTCTCTAAAAAGTAAGGCGTGCACGCCCTTCGTGCTCTAAATAAAAAAAATTACGATCTATTTCGTTGGCCTTATGGTCAATTGAACCTAAAGAAAATACACCTACCTATTTCGAGCAATCGTTTGTGGCATCTCTCCCTCAAAATCACTTTTTTTTAAAAAATTAGTTTGTACTTGTACTGGTAATAGGCCTAAACAGCATTTGTCAATCTATAGAATGCCTAGGTATTATATACAATGCCTAGGGAAAGTATATAATAATTTTCACATTTCATACTTTGCCTAATGGTAACAGGCATTTTATATAATGCCTAGGCGTTTTACACTTTGCCGGTAGCATATGCACAAACAAGATTAAACACAACTCCAATTCGTCGTTCCATAATTAATCTCTAAATAATATAACCCTTAAAAACAGAGTTTTTAAAAAATCCTTTATATGCATCGTCAATTTTTATATTCATTAACACAGCACCAATATCAAAAAAAATTCTATCAGCAAAATGTGCGGCAAACTTTTATTTATTCTGATAAAAGTAATTTTAATATTTATTTATTAAAACAATTTTGGCAAAAGAAAATAGTTTCTTCAATGGTCGGTTAAAAGCCATTTCAGCGCGAATGGATGACTGCAAGTTGGTTTATTTAGTATTCCGTAAAAGCGACCTTTAAGTGACAGTGACAGTCGCCAAAATTTGATAGAATTCATTGTTACCGTCATAGAACCTATCTGCCAAGTTTTAGCCTGATTGGATGACAGTAAGGTGGTTAATTAGGCCGCCGCAGATTCCACCGCCAACGACAAACATAGAAAAGCGAAATTAATATAAGGGATTTAAAAAGAATACTGAAACGTCACTGCGTCCTAAAGTTTGGGCAGGGGTCTTTTTCTCTTAAATATTTAATTTCAGTTTTGGTAATAGCTTCACATTACAGTGCAGTGTAAAATCTAAAAGTTATGCACGCATGAAACTTTACATAGAAAGTTATATAAAATAAGGAAAACGGGTTGTGTTCCAGGTTTTTGTAATTTTCCCTATTGTGCAGCACACATTCTAACTGCTAACGTAAAACATTTACGTAAAAGAGATAGTTCTGAAGAGAAAGTATGATGAATGAATGTGGTATGTATAATTAAATTACTGGACAATACATTTGTACTACTTTTTTTTTTAATTTAGGATTTTAATGCATTTTATGATAAGGAAAATTCACAATAGACGGATATTTCTCCTACTTTTATCTGATATGCATTTTAATTGTGTGGCAATGAAGCAAAAACTACATTATTTGCCTTTGAGCAATTATGCAGAAGAAACGTCTCAACTACGCATGAAAGGCAAAATGAGGAAATTTGCTTAAAAGAGACTATTGTTTGAAATGGTAATGTGTTCACGAGTATATGACAGTAAAGACATGATAATAACAAAATGAAGTAGAGTAATGAATGTGAAACATTGTACCACTTACATTTAGATTTTAATACCGGTCACTCCATTAAAACTTATAAAATTTCTCTGAGTAATCAATTGCATGCGTTTTATTTTTTGAAATCACTAATTTAGGCAAGTATTTGGAGATATTTAGTTTCAGAAAACTTGGCTAGGTAGTATGCATTTCGGAAATCTGATTATCAGAAATAATTCCAATTTCCCTGTTTGGATGAGACAACTACCATAGAACAAGCAAAAAGAAGGTACTAAATACAATGTTGATCAGAATATTAAACTAAAAATTGTGTATTTTGTTTTTATTTTAGCATCAGAAATGAGCTTGCATCTTTTTAGTCATTACATTATGCTTTACCTGGATATTTTTGGTGACTAAAAATTGTGATTATTGGTAGGTTTCAATTATAGGAGGAAGTTATAATTTTTGTAAACTTTACAGTTTACAAATTTTTTTGAAGTTTTTGGTAGTGGCAATATTAAAGACACCCTTAAAGGCGAAACCTAACTGATTTTGGTTAAAATCGTTAGGAGGCTGTTCTTTTTCTCAATTTCTGAAAAACCAAACTTTTCAACAGGAGATATCTATGCATGAAAGCAATTGAGATGAAATCTTTACTGTTTCAAAAAAAGGACATTGTTTATTTGCAGATCAAATTTAAAAATCCCAACATGTTCTGTTATAATGCTTATCACAAATAATCCTTTTTCTCTCTCCCGGATGGATGAGCACACTTAATATCTGTTATTAACCCTCTCCCTGTTTGCATACTTTTTTTTTTGGAGGGGGGGGGGGGAGAGGGGTATACAAATTCTACTCTAAGGATTGGAAATGATGATAATTAAATATTTTTGGAAATCTCAATAAAATTTTTATTTGAAAAGGAAATTGATTTTCGGAAGTTATCGGACACATTTAGCGTGCCGACAAAAGGAGTATTCTCATGTGACGCGTTATGGCGTTCAACGTTTCATTTGAGAATTGACTTCGAGAATAAAATTCCTAAATTTCTTATGTAACTTATCCATGGGCAAAAAAATTACACACTGTTTCTAATTAGAAATTTATAAGATTACAAATTATAGTTGTAATATTCAAAAATGTGGTTATATCCAGTTAAAGATGAAATTGAAATGAGATAAATATTTAAGGACTGAAAACAAAATATCTATTTATTTCTAAATTTTATTTCAAAATAATACAATTTCAAATGTAACGAAAATAACGTATTTTGTATTTACAATATTACACACCATTGGTTTACAATAATTAAATGTATGAATTCAATCAAGCAAGAGTTACAGACCAAACAACAAAAAGTCAAAATCAACTTCAGTTAGAACCCAAATTGAAAAAGTATTACCAAATAATAATAATTTTCTAATAAAATAATGTGTCAATAAAAAAATAAAAATATTCTACGAATTGCATTCCTTGATACAAAATTAGATGAGTTTCTGATTTTTTTTTTTTTTCAAAAAGAAAAATATACAGCATCGTTGACTATAAAAACCTATACCGACTGCAAAATTGAGCAATTTTGAATTACAATCCTGTGAAACAAAATATGTTGTATAATCTTAAGTCCATCAAATTTATTCAGTTCAAGCCAATTTAAATTCTATTTAATTATTACAAAATAAACGTGGTATGCAACGCATACATTACACATCATGTGTATTTTTATTTGGCAATAACAATGATTCTCATAAATATAAAATAATAATGAAAGTATACATTCAAAATGTTCACCTTACATATAAATAACGATCAAAATAGAATAAACATTTTCGTAAACAATAATAATAAGAGTTCTATGAAAAGAAGAAAATTTGAATTATATCACAGAAGTTCAAACTTAACCAATTCTCTAACATCTTAAATCAATAACAGATGAATTTTTTTTAGTTTTATAGATTAGATGTTCTTAATTTGGTTTTCTATCAAATAAATACAACTAAATATGAAAAAGATATTAACGTATGAATGGTTGGGTTGTTGAGTTTGTTAACAAAGTTACCAAAACTTATTTGTTTACAAATAAAATTAAAAATGTATGTTTATGCAGTACAAGATTATAGAAACTTTATAACAAATTATCAAGGCTTTAAAAGTTCAATATACACACTTATCAAATTCAACAACATAATACTTTAATTATATACAAATTATATTAATTAAAATCCTAAATACCATTAGCAATTGACGCCAAATTTATACACATAAAATTTCTTTTACTTTGTAAGATATCTAATTCTTACTATTTTCATGGTTTGGATAAGCCAATTACATACAGGATATTTATAGATAAAGTTCAACTTCCGAATAGCATGACTTTAAAAACATGGCATTTTTTTCTCTCATGCCAAATCATGGTTTTCAAAAAGCTATGATATGGCATAAGAAAAAAGTAGTTAGCAATACTTTTTTTTTCTTATTTTCACTCCGTTTCAATCTTCTAGCGTATAGAGGGGATAATTTCAAGTTATTCTGACTAGTGCTTTTTCACAGCTTTTTGAAAGCTGAACTTTCAATAGTAATCACCCTAGTACATAACTTAGACTTTGCTTTGGATAGAAAAGTAATTTTGGCATCAAGTGTTCAAGTATAGTCAATTTTTTTCAGTTCCTTCTCCTGAAAAATAACAATTCTCAAGCTAAACACTATCAAGCTTTTTGGAATAACCTAAATTCACACATCCATTCTTCGCTGATGAGGTGTCTGGTATGGCAGAAATACCAGCAGGTGTATTCTCTTGCTTACCAACGGCTTTTGGTTGGAAGCTTACTTTGTCTTTGGACCCAAAGAGTGAACAAATGTGTTGCTCCATATGGTAATAGGGCTCCACGAAGAACAGGTGTATAATGAAACCTGCCATGTAAGATAATGCTATGTAGCTGGTGGCCAGAAATAACTGAAATAAAAAGAAGAGTATCCAATACCATGATTATCAGAGAAAAATGAAAATTATGTTTCAGTTTTATATAATAATCTACATCAATCTAAGTTTTAACGATCAACTTCTAAATATGTGTTGCTTCTAAATTATATAGATCGAGTTAAAATTTGAATAAAAATGATTGTTAAATAGGAAACCTTTAATCTAGATACATTTATTGTGTCAAAAGTAAGCAAAAGATATGAATTTATAAAGATAAATTTCCATAGATTATCTTTTTAAGGGATATGCGTAAATGCTTCTTACAATGTCCAAATGCCCCATGTACATCCGTTCTCGAAGACTTCCACTGTGATAGTACATAATTGGGATGTGAATCAAATATGTTATGTAACACAATCGATCAAATGGCACAAACAGCTTCGATTTTAGAACTCTAGAAAAAGCTCCTGGAAAAAAAATTAAACAGGTAAAAATTAATGTGAAGGAATAAAGAGTTAAACTCTTATTTTTTTAAACACTTTTACTAATATTAGTTGTGTTGGAGTTGAAATTGAGGATCGAATTGTGTGTTGGGATGTTTTAACTTCCAGTTTCATATTGATACATATTTTGAAATAAATCAATAGTAAATTTATTTGGAACAAAAACAATCGTCTAAACTAATTTTTTGATGTTTCTTTGCGACCTTTAAACGATAAATGATTGAATAAATATATCCACCAAAATAACGTCATACTTCGAATGCTTTCTAAATTACATGTTAAGATTCAAAGACAGAAAATAAGGTTGGATTGTTATAGACATGGTGTTTCATTTATATATTGCACAGATGTGTCCATACCACTTTATTTCAGCAATATTCAGTTGATCATCCAAAATATGCATAAATATTCTCAATACTTCATGTATTTAGCAACTTATTATACATATGTTACACAATTATACTCTTATGTTATTTTTTATAGTATATGCGAACTGAATAACTCAGTTTATATTTAGGTATCACGTAAATTATTATTATTTCTTTCACCTTATTTCTTTCGTAAAAGCCTGAGTTATTTAGTTTGCATACATTTTTGGCTTTTACGAAAGAATTAAGGCATTATGACACCTAAACATCATCAAATTTTGCCTTTTTCTTTTAATTATTGAAAAAATAATTCAAACTTTTTTCCTTTAAATATCACTAAGATCATAATTCTAACCTAATTAAATAATATTTTTTCACATATTTAAGTTGGGACTGAATTAATTGTAGAAAGCCGTAACCTTTATATTTTACCAGAAGAATTTTATTTATGTCATTTAAAAATACATTTCAAATTTGCTCGATTTGAATGGTGTCAAAATTATATTTTAGGTAAATAAGAATTTATGACTTTACTAAGTTATGATTCTAGAAATAGTAGTAGACTCCATTTTACTGAAATATTGGCTCTGAACTTTTAGTGACATTCAAAACTGTTCAAGTAATCATAAAAATCACGTGCTATTTAATAATATAGATATAAGTGTTTTATAAAAATATGCCTTTATTTTTTTAGCTTTAACCCAAGATTTTCTTTTAAAAACGGCATAGTAAAATAACAGTGCATTTTTTTTTTCCAAACATTCTTAAAAATTTCAAAATAATTTTTAAAAGAAAACTAAATGCATGTATCCATTTTAACTAATATAGATATGTAATAGCTTATTTCAAAAAGATTAAACATTAAATATTTTTTTTTTAAACTTCAAAAACGGGAAAACAATTTTAAATATTAAAATATTGCTCATTTTTTAATACTATTTTTTTGTTTGTGCTATTGTACAACAAATAATCAAGCCAAAAAGCGCTTCAGTAACTTTAAAATAAAAAATATTATCATTGCACCTGACCCTTTAACTCTCTTAAATTTTTACCAACTTCAACAACTATAGTAATAAATAATACATTATTTACCATTTATGAAAAAATCAGCTTTAGTTTAGTTCTGAAGGTTGTAAAATTTCCCAAATGTAATTAAAATTCAATAACAGTTGGGTAACTTTTCCATTCCCAGTACAATATATTCTCAAATGCAACTTTACCTCCATGATGAGTACAGCATGCCACAAACAGCCACCCTATACCTATGCACCATACGTTCCTGTGCATAACGGCGTAGAGTACGGCTACCGGAAGATCCATTTTGTCCCCGTTCTTGTACCGGTAGAGACCAAACATGACTGAGCTCGTGCACACAATGGAAATGCACCACAAGATGATGGATGTCATCTCAAAACATAATAGAATAATTTGTGAGAAATAAAAAACTTATTAAATAAAAGTTAAAAATGCATGTATTTTGAGAAGGTTTGTGTAGTAGTTCATTAGATATTCTGATTGAAGAGAAATACGAATTTATGTAGAGGTTATGTTATAGGTGATAATATGTATTAGATTTTAAAATATTATTATAGAAGAAAAAGGTATATAGGTTTTATATGAACCTTAACCTTTAACTGCTGTGGTTGGTTTGATATTGCTCGCGCAAGAGCAACACGTGGGTTATGACCCACGTGTTGCTCTTGAGCAACAAATTGATGAACTCATTGAGCCAAACAAATTGATGAACATGAGTTGAAAATTTCAATAAACGTTGTATATGTAACAATTATATAAATGTTAAAGATGAAATATTTTAAAAGGAAAAAACATTCCTCAAAAAATAACTTGCTGTCTGTTAGACCGCAGACAGAAAATGTGTATAATTTGGTGCAAAGAAGGCCCAAAGAAGATTTGATTCAGCATTTAAATTTCTAATACAAAGTGATTTCAAGTGTATAGATTACAATGTTGAATGGATGCATACAACATGGATGTATGCAATTCATAAAAATCGCATCATAATTTAGAGATTTTTTTTCTCACAAAAGTGATTGATTAATAGAGCAATATGCAAGTAAATAATATAAAAAGACAACTTAATCTTTAGATTGGTAATAAACTGACCAAACTTTATGGATGGGCCTTGAGCTTGTAATTAGTCTTAATTCTTTATTGTATCTACAAACCCCCAAACTTGAAAGTGGCTTGAAGGGGTCTGAGTTTTACATCTAAATTCATTTGAAAATATCAACCAAATACTTGACTTTGTTGAAATATAGAAGAAGTATTAAATAAGAATATGTCATTGATTTAAGGAAGCTTTTAACAAGTAAGCTATTCCGAAGAAAATAACTGTTGAAATCAAGTTTTTGCTAAAAGCTTAATCTACAGTTTTAAGTAGGATGGTTGTTTTAATTAACCAAAAAATTTGAGAATGGGTTTAACTATACTTATTGTAAGAATCTATTATAAAATAGAGGATAGTTTAAGAGAACTATGGATTGAGGTTGCTAAATTATCGGTAATTTTTAATTAAAAAAAAATTATATTAGTAAAATTAACCATATCGACTTATTTACAGTAGTTTTAATTGGATAATATGAAATAAGTACGTACATATACAATAACATTCATTTAATAATTTAGAAAGTTAAAAAAAAGAGAAAGATTCCAATGCCGTAAATAATTTTTGAAAGTTCATATGGAATGTAAGGAAAAGGAAATACATCAAGAATATTTTAGACCATTAAAGTTCTTGAGTCAAAAAGGTCAGGAAGACCTATACGAAATTGCTGAAACTTAGGTAAATTAGAACCTGAAGCAATGTTTTTCACATCTTGTCAAAATATCAATATAAGACCAAGTGTGGCAACCTTTTACAAGTGTATATATTCATTTAATCAATATTTATTCAATTAATGTGCAAGTGTATATGTTAATTTTTACTTTTAACATTTAGCTACAACTTATTGTAACTCATAACACTACTTTTACTAAGAGTATCAGCACAAGTGCCTGACTTCAATGGGAAAGCTTTTAAGAAAAGCTTAATTATTAAAGTTTAACGCATACCTGAATACATACTGAAACGTAAAGTTACGTGCATTTTAATATTAAGCCAGTAAAATATTTCTTTGTAATTTTTTTTCACTTACATCATTTTCAATAAAAACAAGTCTGAATAAAAAAATTAAGAACTTTTAAGAAAAAAAAAATTATCACCTAGAATTGTTATTTGTATATCATCCATACCAGTTCTTTGAAAAGTTGATAGGCAATTAATCGCTTCTTAGATTATTTTAAAATTTGTATATATTCAACATGAATGTTACATTTGGTAAAAGAATATATAGAGAGGAAATGAAATTAAATAATAATGCAATTACCTTTGAGATATTTAACTTGTCTTTCTTCAGAGCCAAAAAGTAACCTGTGCCCATCCCGATACAAAATGGACCAATATGATCATATGGTAACGTAAATACATCATTCCAAGCGATCGGAAACGTCCTATAACAAACATGGGTATACTTATTTTTATTACAAAATTATAATTCCACTAATAAAATGGTTAAGTTTTTTAAAATTATCTTCAATGAATTTTTATAGATTTATAATCGTTTTATTATTAAATACATTAAGTAACTTAAAATGGTTACTAAATGAACTACGAGAGTTGAAGAATTGCTTATCTGTGAGAAATGGTTTAGTTCTGCAATCAATTAGAAAATGGTGTTCTTGACTTAAATGTGACACTATTTGTAAAATTTTAACAAGATAGATTTCTTTAGAAAGGTATTATCTCGTGTGTATGCCTTAATGTCAAGTTTTGTTGAAAACTGCACCACTAAAAATGTTTTGAGGAAAAAGTAGCCAAAATCTATATTTATATTTTTAATATTACAAATGCTTCATAATCCTGCGAAGTTATTCACTGTAATGTAAGTTAAAAAATTATTTATAATAAAAAATATAAAAATTTGCCTTATTATAATTATTATTTACCTTATGTCCAGCATAAAGAACGCCAGAGCTCCAGGGAGATCGTGTATAACCGTCATCACAGCTACACCTATGACTCCAGCAAGTGTTAAAACAGCCATGAATAAAATACCGAACATTCTTGATCTGAAATTAGGGGGAAAAAAAGATAGAGATATTTTTAAGTCACGTGGTAAAATTATTTATTTTTATTTGACTGTAATTAATTCTGGAAAAGTGGTTTTGTGTCTATGTATATAATAATTTTTAAATCTGCTTGTTATTTCTGATAATAAATTGTTTTTACTATTTAAAAATAATTTAGCAAGTAAAATTTTTGGCCAAAAAATTCGAACATATTTGAAATTTTAAAATATTAATTTAAAATTATGATTTGTGGTTAACTAATATTAACTGATGCAAAAATTTAGTCCCCAAATCCGTTGTATTTCTATATAAAACACTATCATTTAAAAAGAAATCAGTGTTTATGCTTTTAAGTTAAATACTAACAACTAATCTATTTCTTATCATTTTGTTATAAAAAATCCTCACGTTATTTTGGTGTGTAATTAAATTTTCGATATTTAAGAAATCATATCATAATTCATACTATAAAATACAATATATACATAACAGTGGTGAAATGTTTTATGTATAGCAGATAGGTGGCAAGTTTGCATTGTAACAAAATTAAGAAAAAGTATTATTTAATTTAATAGCACTTATCTGTATTATCAACGTTTGAAAAAATTCAGGTATCTAACTCACTCCACTTTTCTTAGTTAAATATCTACTACACTAAAATTATCAAATAATATTTCTTTATGACAACTAAATTATACTTTCGTTATATTTTAAGATGATTAAAAAATATTAAAAATATCTTACTTTTTCAGTACCAGCATTATTAATACACCTATCAGTGTCAGTTGGAAAAATAAAGCTAATATCCATGAATGATATAGGCACTGGAAGAAGACAAATAAATAACAAATTATAGTACAGTTTAAAAATAAATGGAAAGGTAAAAGATAACTCTATTTTAGAATGGTAATCGCAAAGATGAAAAATTCTATTATTTACACTAGTAAACTTTTAAAGACTCATTTGTGACCGTTGAACATTTACTTATTAAAAATTACTATTTTAAATGTAAATGTCTTATGGATAATAAAGAGAGTCTAAACCAAAAATGATAAATTGAAAAAATGTAGGAATTTCTGTTGAAATCAGTATATTTGTGTTTAAATTAATTAAAAAGATTTTAACTAAGACTAAGTAAGAAAACTTTCAATGATTTGTCAAATTACTTCTTTTATCCATCGAAATAGGATTTTATTTAAAGTTTTTAACGCTTTTGAAACAATAAAGTGCAAAAATTATAGCTAAAATAAATAGAAGTATAAAAAAGCTTTTTGTTATTAATTTTAATAATATATATATTGCGCCAGACTGAGTAAAATGGTAATAATTTAAGCATTTTTGCAATACCAGTTAATTAAAATTACACAAGTTCAATCAAAGGCAATATTTTTTCTAAATCCAAATGTATGTTAAGTTTTTATGTTATTATTATTAAATTTAGAACTTGTTTATATCAAGGTGTGCTTCCTTGTGATCCGGTGAACCACATTATACAAGGTTAATGAACGCTCAATTTTGAAATTGCTAGACCACAACCTATGGATTCCGTTTTTCTCAAAGTTTATCGCTAGAATCTAATTGAAAGGTGTAGGCCATACTATTAAAATAATCGTTCAGATTATTATTATGTCATTCATAAATAGCTTTAATCAGTTAACTATTAAGTTATCAGTTACATATTAAGTTATTAGTTAACCATTATGTTTTTACCATCTATTAAGCATATTATCACTTTCCTATCTTTTTATCTCTGAAGACTGTCAACAACAATAGATTTCCCAAGAAACAAGACTTTGAAAGAAAACTTGTCAAGGAAAATAGTCAGTCAGAGGTTATCAAATCTAACAGTTGCCCCAAGGAGCAATATTTTTTAACCTTGATATTTTAAAATTTTATTTTAACCCATTAACGACGGTTAACCAAAAACTTGCCAATTGAAATTTTAGACTTTTTTTTTTGCTGATAAATTGCGATTGTGGTTTCACTTAGTGTTCTTTTTTAAATCATAAAAATAATTTTCCAAGCAATCTGAAAAATTAAAAATGTACCTTAAATGATCTAAATAAACAAGGTAAAAGTTAAAAACAATGACTGTTTATTCTTTTCAAAGTCGTCTTTTATGGGTTAAAATGAAAGTGGTTGTATAACTCAAAGTTGAAGTTTGAAATAAGTATTATGAGAGCTTTGATAAGCCCGATTGAAAAATAAATCAATTTTACTTATATCTAATTATAATTTTTAATAGTTCAACCTAAACTATCAGAGTCGCTTCTTTACATTGAGAAAAAACACAATATCCAAAATCCGTTGATCCATTTTATTTCGTCATTACCCTGGCTAAGAATTCCAACTTTCCATACTATTCTGGGGGCTAGGGGAAGGGGGCGGGGGTACAGACACTCGTGCGCATTACACATACAAAAGTTTTTGTCATAATTTGAACTTATTGCAGCGTGGAACTAGGTAACTTCTTATTGTGCATCATTAAACTAGGTATTAATAACAACCTCAATCTAGGTATCAATAATAACAACAATATATTAAAACGAATAAAATAATTTTTCTTTCAAACAGCTGCTATTTGTTAAATTTTATAATTCAATGTGGCCAGTTAGTTTTTTACTTACTACTTCCTGTGATTGCCAAAAGTTGTGTATGAACAGAATATTTAGCCACCATCTTTGTTTGCAGTTATTTATCATAGGGTTGACGTAAGCTGACCATAAGGGCCCTGATCCAAATACTGGAAAAAGCATAAACAGGCATATGCACAGGAGTTGAGCAGCGGACATTCTGGAAAAATATTCATCATGGATTGTTATTAGTTGATAATGAATACGAATATATGGCAATGATCTTTAAGTACAAACATTGATGAGTCGAACATTACAGGTTACTTTAATTTTTTTTATTATATAAATATAATTATCACTGTTTCATTAATAAATTCCATGAATTACACAAAATTTTAATTTGCTTATGGAAAATTGGCTTGCTGATTTCAAAATACAGTTTTTTCAAGATATTGTTTTTTTTTACTTTTGTGCAAACATTATTCGAGTTTTTATTGTAGTACAAATTAAAGAGGACTATATTAATATATCCTTTACATGAGAAAAAGCTGATAACTGCACAAATTTAGAAAATAATAAATATAAAAAAGCATATTAAAAATAAATTAATACAATTTAAATTTACCGGATGTATCGTGAAAGTAATAATTTCAAAATATTTAACTTGACTTTTCCCTTTTCTGCAATGAATCTCCATCGGGAGTACGTAATTGTGACAGCTCTAAAGGAAGAATAAAACATTACTGTTGGATATAGTAAATACATAGTTTAATAAGTGTACAAAATTAACTATAAGTTTATGTTTTGTACATCTTCTATTCAGAATATTCGGATAAATAAACACTTTACCAAATTAGGATAATATTAATAAAAGTGATTTTATTACAATGAAAATTATTCATCGAAAATGTTTCTTTTTATGGATGCTTTAAAATATTTTTTAGTGTATCAGATACTGTGTGCCTTTTCTTTTTTATGTTTATGTTATTTTCAAAATCTAGTTAAAAATAAAAAATGTAAGTAAATAAATAAAATATTACAAGAAGTTATATAAATTCATTGGATGATTTTTTTTAAACATATTTTTCTGTCCAATACTTATTTTATAGAAAATCACATAACTATTTGATAATTATTTTCTAGAGAAATTCATGGATGTGATAAACATTTTATTATTAACAAAAACTATAACATAATGGCGCTATTTGCAAAAGTCTTACCAAATTTAATGTCGTCTTTTCAAATATACAAATAGAAAAGAGTAAAAAAGAAAAGGGGTCGAAAAAAGATTACTTGGAAAATTTTCTTACGTAATTTTAAATTGGTATTATTTATAAAATGAGAATAGTTAAATACTCACGAAATAAACACCATCGAATCTAAAGTGACAGATCCGTTTCCTATTCCTGAGAAAGTAAAACTTTCAAAAAACCGCAGGAAGTTTGCTGCCTTTGCTGAAAAATTGAAACCAAATTTGTCTGTTCGTTGCGTAATAACATTCAAAATAAATGTAATTCAAATATCGCTGTGAAATTCAGATACATACGTAAAATTAACTAAAGCTTCTCTAGGGATGACAAATGAAATTTGGAAAGTAAAATAATATAATTTGGATCTTTGCTTTCCAAAATATACAAATTGCATAAAATACAAATAACTTTAATAAATTAATCACCTAAGTATGAAAAATATTAAGACCAATTTTAAAAATATGTTCATCAGAAAATAAATAGTTCGAATATTTTTTTTTTAACGTTTAACATTTTCAACGAATATTAGCCGAGTATTATACTTTATAATAATATTTTAACGAATGCAAAATATTACTAAAATATTATTTTAATAAACCTGATTTGAAAATTTATAATTAAGTACTATTTTATTAGTATTTAATTATACAGATAGTATAAAGGGAATATTAGTTCGCGTATTAGAAATTTAAAGAGGTAATAATACTAGATTATAATTAATCTTAATTGAAGCTTATTATTTATTACAACTTCACAATGTAAAATTGCGTTAACTTGAAAAATAGGTAATTAATTATTTTTTAAATTATAATAAATATTAAAATTAAAATAATAAACCTAATTGAGTTTTTCGATACAGTAAGCAAAAAAGTATCTTACCAAACTTTTGAAAATGAAGTACATGAAGATGAGCGTAAGTGTGACTGTAAATAACGATAACTACAATTATCGTTCTAATTCCACATAAGCAATGCAAACTGTCAGGTCCGCCATCAGTGGAAAGAATGTTCAAAGCATTACTATAGATGGAAGTTTTGTTTGAAAGCAATCTCATTAGGTCTGAAAGAGAAATTAGCTAAGTATCATAATTTGTAAAATTCAATAAGCTCGGAAAAAGATGCATATTATAATTAACTGTCTTTATTTCAGAAATCTTTGCAATGAGTATTAACTTTTCAAATAACAATAGTACAATATATAAATTTCTAAAATGTTAATGCAATAATCAGAATATCATTTGTAATCATTGATAGAGTTGAATTTATCATGAAATCCACATGCAAAGCGTTTTTTTTTTTTATAATCTTTGTTTCCTAATATTTTAATTAGTGCCTACTTAGTAGCTAAAATGCTTATTGACTGAAATATGCAAGCCAATATAGCAAGCAAATGTAAATATTAGTAAAAATATCATATTAGAAGCCATAATAAAAGAGATAGAGAGAGATTTATGATTTAATAAAGAAATCATTATTCATTATTACGAATTCGTTACAATACTCACGAATATAGTTCAAGAGAAAGAGGTGAGAGAGAGAGAGAGAGTTGTTTGGTTTGTAAGCTTAATGATCTATTCTTGTGGACAATAATGGCTAATCCGGCCGGGACCTACATCTTAATGTAGATTCCAAACCACAACGTACATCCATGCCGAACCACAGATTCAACCCAGCAACCTTAGCATGCGAAGCCGGAGCTCTAACCACAGAGCCATCAGGTGGGCAGAGAGAGTCTCATGAATACATTTACATTTACAATGGTTACAAATATAGTAATAAGATCACGAATGCAGTTACGATGCCCATGAATATAGTTACATTGCTCACTTGAATATAGAAGAATGCTGCAGCTTGTCCCACTCTTTAAGTATTTAAAAATTAACTAACTGGTATTAATGTTTACGAAACCAACCTACTTGTTGAATCTGATTTGATTTCCATGTCACCTCGAATTCTGAAGTATGTATCTCCAATGGTTCCCAGAATCACACATCCTACCAAAAAGCTGAATAGACAGCTACATAATAAAAATGGTATTTCATTACTTTTATATAAATACATATTATAATGTATAAATATAATATTACTTTTTAATTCTTGTAATACAAAACATATTCAATCAAACAAAATTAATCTAAACATCATTTTTAGTCCAATGACATTGGAATTCACTTTTTATATATTGTACTAATTCAACTATATTCCAATAAAAGACCATCAGTAAATTTTCCTTTATTTATTCTATAAGCTTTTAAAATATCTATTGTTGAAATTACGCAAAGACAAATCAGATATTGATATACACTTGTACTCAAAAATTCAAAGATACGCAGATTTTTGCTATTAACTTTCCAATTGAGTGGATTTAAACCATGATATTAGTAGCAGTAATTCTACATATTGTAATAATAAACGAAACAACCAATCGCAAAAATAAATAGAGTGAGAGTATATGTAAATGAATGGAATAATACTAGAGTTCAGTTGTTCCAGATGCATCCATGCCAAAACTTCTACAAATTAAAGTTAATTTTTTTTTTATAAAATACATAATCGCTCCTAAAATAACGTTCATCTTGCATTGTATTCTAATATTTAAAATGAGATTTTTTTTAGTTCTGTTGGGCAAATTGTTCATCCAACTTTTTTTATATTTTAAAATAAAACTACTGATATCAAGAAATCAATAGGTAAAGTAATTAATTCGTATAACATTACTGCACAGTCTTTGATAAATAAAGTAATGCCAATTGAATCAAGTAATATTAACAAAACAAAATACAAAGCTAGAAAAAAAAAAAAAATTATAATCAAGAAAAAAAAATTGTCAAATAAATGTCATTTTAATATTTTATTCGCTTTTCTATAAATGCTTATGCCTGGTTATATGAAAAGTTGATTCCATAAAAAAATTGTTTGCATCATTAAAACCTCTCAATTAGTCTGACTAAACTATTTTTATTAATACATATACTCAAGGCTAATAATAACGTAGAACCTATTTTTCAAATATTTAGTAAGAGATTTAGTTACTATAATTTACTCAAATATGCTTACAGAAGAATAATTTCAACAGTTGAAATTTCAAAATCTCCTTTCTGTTTACAATATGGAACAGATACTTTTCCAAGTACGCTTTGAATTGGTCCTACTCAATAGAAACACCATTAATAACTAAAAAGGACATATTATCATTAACAGAATATGAATAATAGATTTTGATAATAAGTATAAATATATATTTAAAAATTATTATCAATGAAAGAAATCATTGATCTTTACTTAAAAGGAAACTTTTTATGGCTATATAGGTAAACATAATTTAAATATGCTATTAAATAAATCATACATTTTTTATTACAATTACAGCAAACCATATTATATTCGTAATAAGAAATATAGATCAATAGATTTTGTGTTAAAATAATAATTTTGAAGCACATTTACTGACAGTTTTAGTTACTTTATATGCAATATTCAAACAAAATTACTGATGTATAGAATGCAATATATTTTTTACATTGCAAAGTAAAAATAAATAAACTTTCGCAATCTATTTCATTAGAATGATCTCAATTTCCACTATGATTAAAAAAATGCTTTTGTTGCATGACTCCCATTTTAGATATACTTGGAATTGTTGAACTAATACCATATTTCTGCAATTCAACAAATTTAATATTTTTTCCCAATTAAAAAATACATAAATTAAACAACAAGCATGTTTTTTTTACGTACAGAATCAAAAAAGGATGCCAAAATTCAAGCAATAAAATGCATTTAATTGAGATGCCCTTTTTTAAAAGTTACGATAAATATTACCTGAGTTCATTATACTTTCAATATCTTCGAGCGAACATTTCGAAGGAATGCATACTCCTAGCTTCATCGTAGCATTAGTTAAATGCTTGTACCTCACAAACATGTTCAGGAACTATAATATAAATTAGACATTTCGTGTTGAAAAGAATGGGAATGATTTACAATTTTTATACTGTCAACACTCGGATAATCGCATACCTGATAATTGGAATCTTACTTAAAAAACCCATACAAATTTATTATTTATGAGATGAAAATATTATTATATTTCTGGACATGAAGTATAACGTTTTGAATTTTAAAACAAAATTAAATGAAATTATTGTTAATGAAAAGTAATTAAATATTTTTGTAAGTGCAAACTTCCTTTAAATTATTATTATTGCTATTTTTTCAAATATACGATTCTTAACAATCATAATTTTTTCCAGTTAGAGAGTTATTTCCTTATTTAATTAAATTTTCATAGTATGCTACACTGCGCAACGGACTCAATAGCAGATTATAAATATAAATATTAAAAACGATTATTTACAGTTTGTTAATTCATGTGCGTGTTGTCTAGATACCAAATTATTGGTTTGTGTGGAATGTTAAATAGCATTAAGATAGAGTTGTAAGCAAATTTAAACATTAACTATTTTATTTAATATAGTCAGGGTAATTTAGTAATAGAAAGCCCTGCTATAATATAACCAACTAAACACTACACAACTTTTTGTATTTCAATACGAAATTTTATTGAAAATTCTATTGTTATGTACGTTATAGAAAAATAAGGGTCATTTTAAAAATAAATATGATATTATTCCCTGGATAAATTTTGACGAACATTTTAGTCTTATGGCTAAAATATTCGTCTACTATAATATTTATAGTATAATAGTTGTCTGGTATTATATTTAGTAGTGTTGTTGTGCTGTGCTTTCCATGGTGGAAAATATTGTAGCGTGTATAAATCAGTTTTGACTTTTTTAAAAAAATCAATGTTTCAGATAATTATTTCTTCTTTATTTGTCCTATGTGGAAGTTGAATTCATTATGATTTTTACTTTAATTTTAAATTTTTTATTTGATAATAATTTTTAATCAAAATCAATCATTAAATTTATTTCAATCATTTTAACACTAAAGAACTTGAATTGTATGAAAACAATATATTTCTACAATTTTGAGTTAAAATTTAAGTATCTATATAAATTATTTAAGGGTTTAATAAATGGCGGATATAATTGCAACTAAATTGAAATCAGTAAAATACTATGGATGGTAATTATATTTTGAAAAGGTTTAAAAATCAATTTTAAATAACTTAATTTGTAATGTATTTCTATTTAACATGAAAGGATTTTGCACTGACCGTTTTGGTTTTTGCAATTGGAGCATCCACATTCCCACTTTCGAAATCTTTGATGGCTCTATTGATTGTTTCCGGTCTGTGAAGCTCCAACAAACAATACTGGCCTTTAAAAATAGTTTCTTCCGGTGTTTTGGGCTTCTCGTCTCTTTTTCCAACCACAATGTCCAAACATTCATCGTAATCACCTATAGAGATTGACGTGCCTTCTAATATACCAGCTGGTATCTTTCCCGTAGCATCAATGACTGAAAGAAGAGAAGTAAAAATTTATTTAAATTATAATAATCATATATTTAAGAAATATTACTTAAAATAACTATTAATATTATATAATATTATTGAGGTTAAATAATTAAACTTGTTAATTGAAGGAATAGATTTTCAAATGGAAATTATGATATTAATTTGGAATTTAAATATTATTTATTACTATGAACTACTTGTTAATAAAACACAAGAATCTAATTTTTTTTTTTTAAATTAATCAATAAGTATTGGGATGATTTTATACATGTTAGAACATTTTGAAATGCACCAAATAATGAGTATTAATGTTATAAAAAATCAACAGCTGGTAAATTAAAAGTATTTCATAGGGAAAAAATACATTTTAGACTTTTCATTAATAAAGATAGATCGCGACATTTACTCTTTCATAACGTTTGTGAAAATAGGCCAATAAAACATTTTTATAAAAAAAAAACAATGCTAAAAAAGATGAATACTAGCAAAAATATTTTCAGAAATAAATTCAATTCAAAATTTCTGGGAACGACAGTGAAAGTTGGAAGGGAAACCGATTATTGGATAGGAATTAACTTTCATTATGAACCGGAGTCGACAAATCTGTTAGTGTCGCCATCTGTTGGAAATCTTAGTATTTTATTTCACTCAGCGTCTTTTAAAATACCCTTAAGAGCTAGCTGATTTAGGATTGAAGCAAGGTCGTTACTAGACTTCCTTTTTTATTATAGGGTGAGGGGAGTTATTGCAAATATATATATATATATATATAAAATGACAGAATTTTTTTTTAACTAACCAATCATTTCCTATTGTTTTTATTAAGAAGTTCGAAAATATATTCCCGAGAAGTTTAATGGAAGATAGAGAATATTTCGAAAGTGAGGATTGAAGCCCATAAAACTCCACCCCTTGGATACGGCCCTGCATTGAAACTCTACTTGTGACAACCTGGGTTAATTTAGGCTTATAGATATCTACTTCAAGGTAGCGGCTCGTGAGTAGTAAATGTGAGAGAGCCCGAATTAACAATTGTATGGGTTTCTTTGGAGAGTGGGAGGAAAGGGAACGTAAATTTCAAAATATATGAATGCCGTGCAATTGCATAAATGTTACTCAAATGCCAAATGCCCATACAAACAAAACTATAAGAAAAATCAAACAATTAAGTCATCATATTTTTTTTTTTAATTATACATATATTTTAATAAGACGAATGATTATAACATTTCCAACATTCCAGCATTTCGTTTGAGCATGGGACCCTACGGCTCTTGATTTTTGAAAATTAAAAACGAAGAGGAGAAACGTCGTGAAATTTTCAAAAAAAAAAGTATAGTATGGGTTAAAATCACGAAACCGGGAGACTTTGATTTTGAAACTTCATGCAAACAAGTTTGTTATTCATTATTTCTTTTAGTAAACTTATTTTTTTTATTCTATCTTTCATATCAGTATATCAGTCATTTAGTCACAGGTTAAGTTGCAGCATTTTGAGCCCCATGTTTCGCATTCCGTTTTGATATTAGCAATAAAATGAAAATCTATAGTTTCTTTCAAATGTCGTCAATTGGCTCCAATTTTATTTGTTGCAACTGAGGAAATATATTACGACTTGTGAAAATAAATAATGATTTAGAAATATAGAGCAAGAAGTGACTAAATGATCGAACTTAAGATAGGACTTTAACTAATATACTAAAACCAGCTTTGGCTCATCAATTCAATCATTATAATTTTCTAAGGTAAATGTAAAAATATAAGGAAATATTGACCTTACATTTGATCCTCGCATTGTAAGGTTAATAGTTTCACGTGATGCGTGCCCAAGAAAACATAAATTTTAGCAAAGCAATTGTGTTGTTCCACAATATTTGGAATCACGCGACCAACTTTAAGCAAAATATCCCAGGAATTTTTTTCGCGTCCTTCAGTTATATAAATCACACTTTTGTGCACTGTTCTTTTTGTGTTTAAAAAATTCTATAATAAAACGACAATAGATTTGAATAAAACGCATTTCAAATTTAATTTTAAATAACATGTTTTTACTTAAAGTCACTTTATTTCCCCCAATAATTAGACATTTAACTGTTAGTAGATTTCCTTTAAAAAGCGCACAGCTGTGAAAGGCTTGACATGTTTATGACATATATTTCAATGGTAATAAACACGAAGGTCCATAACTTTTTGCACGCATTCTTTCGCACGCTGAGTTATTTAAGCATAATCACCATAATCCTAAGGTGTTTTGTATTACAAAATTTCGCAACGGCAGAAAACATAAGAAAATTGCACTTGAATACAAATTTTACTTCGTATACGCAATATCTTTTTCTTTAAATACTGGTTGAAATGCAATTATTATGTAGATTTACATACATGTATGTGTAGTATATGTAGATTTACATACATTTACATACATTATGTAGATTTACATACTAAAACTAAAAAATTAAAATAATTTTTTGTTTAAAATTAATAAATTATTAAGGGAGTTTGACTTTTAAAATTTTTTAAATGTGAAACTCAGCAAGGATATCGCATTGTAACTCTATTAGTTTTGGGGATATGTGGCTAGCGAAGAAGATTTAATAGATAAGAATTTCCCAATTTTTCAAAGGTTGAGCCCCACCTTTTTAGAAAGTTATTCAACCCGACCCACTTTTTCTATCACACCACGTCCGTCATTATTAAACAAGTGTTTTTATATTATTATTAACGTTACTTTCGACTAACCATAATAAAAACTTAATTCACATTATAGTTAAAAAGTTACTAAATGTTTCTAAATTAGTAAAATATTTAGTAAAAAGTACTAAATATACCTCAAGTTCCTTAAAGTAACTTACTCTTATAGTATAGTTTGAGAGAATATATAACTCAAAGGCAATTTTTAAATTACTTTTTGGTTTAAAAGTTTCAAAAACTGTTAAAAAAATATTAAGGAAACTGCTATGTCTCATAAAATGAAATCTGCACATTAATATTTTCTATTTTTTTCCATTTTGATATTTCTGACTACATCCAATTTTCAAATGAAAACCTCACATTTAAAAACTATTCTTATCCCACTAAAACTTGGTTCATGACCCATCAATGGGGAGCAACTCCCACTTTGGAAAACGTTTTAGTAGATTACTTAGGGTTCATTACACACATATGAAAATAACAGACTACTTCACCTTTTAGTATAAATGGAAATATTAAATCAATGTTAAGTAGCTTTGAAAAGGTCAATTTTAGTAAATACACTTTTTCTCCTTTCGCATATTTTAAACATGTGAACTAATTACTATTGAAAATATAATTTTTTACAACTCATGTTCGAAATTTTTTAATTTCTGGGAAATGAAATCTCACAATATTTATTTTTGTTTTTGTGTTATGCTAAAGGACTGCTAAACACACGAAACATCCGCACGTAAAAAGCTATTACAACTTTTGATATAATGACATAAAGCTAATGAAATCCGTAACAATTGGTACCAAAAAATTGTTTAAGTTTGTGGTGGCATATCGACCCCAAACTTTGAAGAAATACACGATTTTCTTAATTTTTCTAATAAATGGAAAAAAAAAAAATCAGTTAACTTTGATGATGTAAATATATGCATATATTAGTAGAACAAAGTGTAGAAAATATAAATAAGTAAAAAAAAAATAAAAAAATATTTCACAAATTATTAGCAGCGTATGACACTTGTAAAAACATTAAAAAAAAATAATGATAATAATTTATAAATTGTAATTGAAACAAGAAATTTTTCAGGGGAACTCCCACTATATAGAACAATAATTCGGCCATTATTAATTTTCGAAATAAAATATAAAATTTTTTAAAAGACTTTAATTTTTATAACATACTTTTTATATAAAATAACATAAGATTTAAACACTAAGTTTTGATTTACTATTTAAATTGGTTTTAAAATATTAGCCTATTTCGCATTTTTGTAGATAATTTAGCAATAAAGCAATGAGTTTTCTATTTTGGAAAAAAAAAAAAAAAAAAAAAAGGAATACTTCTACGCAGGAATTTATTAATAAGTAATAATACTTATTATTAAAATTAACTAACTTTAGAATGAAGAAAAAGAGAAACAAAGTATTTTCAAGAAAGTAAAAATTCAAAAGAAACGAAGTTTTTCTCTTAGGTTAAGCGAGAATCATAAAGTAATTCCATAACCCATATTTGACTTTTACTGAAATCAACCTGCTCTATCCTAAGTTGTTACGCAAGCAACTGGTTAAAGAAGGAAAAAATTTCAATGAATAGGAACAATCCATTCGAATTCTTACTAAATAGCAAAAAATCCCGCTCCTTATTTAAATTTAATAAGAAATAGATTACTTCCCATTTATAGCAATCTGAACAAGAAAGGCACATAATTTTTAACGTTTTCGTCATCTCTAAAATGTAGATATAAAAAAGAAGCTCTAGACTTTTGTTTAATATATACTTAGTGGAATTGGTAAGAAAGGAGAATTTGAAGCAAATGATCTTTTATTTTGAAGATTTAAAAAAGAAGATAGCAAATATTTAGTTAAGTGTAAAAGTCGCAAAGATGATTTTTGTTCATGTAACCAAATCTGTGTTTCGATTGCAAAAGCGTTCTACCTACTACATACACTTATTTTCCACACTTTCAAAGATTTGCATTAGAGTACCTTTACAGAAAAGTACAACAACCACGTGGTGTAATCGTAGTGTATCTATTCTTAATTGATAAATAATTCTTTTTTATCCATAGAAAAACTCAGGTTGCACTGCAGAATTGGCCAATGTCAGAAACAAGGGTTCTGGAGGTTTGTCCAATTCTGGCCGAAACTCGAACATGGTTCCAAATTACACAGTTTATAAAAATCAACTTGTCAAAAATATCAGAAAACATATTTTTTGTGTCCTCCATCCTTTCTTATAAATGAAGTATTTCAGTTTTAAAGCTGTGCATCAACATTTCAGAATTTTCAGTATAATTTATCCACCATTGGGAGACATTGGTCAATATCAGTAACAACGGCCGGTTTACATCAGCATTGATTAATGTCGAGCAATATTGTCACAGTTGATGTATTACTGAGTTAAGTATTTTGCGTAATTTTACACCACATTAAATGCTTAGAATCTTATCAATATATATTTTCTATATGCCTTTCGACAGTTCAGTTATCCATGCTTATTTCTTGATATCGTTTCATTAGCTATGTGAAAAAATATTTTAACTACTACATGATTAAACTTGTTTACGACATTAAAAAATACAAACAATAACACAAGTTGTTATTTTTATATATGGCTAGAGAAGGGCTTAAGTGTCCTTTCTTATATTGTCGACATGCTTTCACATTCAACGCAAACTATTGACAATCCCTTTAAAACTTTCAGAAATAGGGCGGCTGTAAATTGCAACATTTGTAAACAGGGTTCCCACTCAAATCACAAAATGAAAATCAATGACATTTAAGTACCTAATTAATGTTTTTAAGGACTTTTGAAAATTTGTTTCAGGCATCATGTTTATATATACATTTTTTATAAAGTATATTCTACCAAAACAGTTACAAGTTGGCGCATACCTAATACAAATATGTCAGAAAATTCCTTTACGGTGCGGATAAGTGGCGGTCACGCGAGGATAGCAAGTCTGAGTTGTATTTTTATAAATTATGCAATTGGACAACATACACAGAAATTAAGGACTCTTAAGGATCTCTAAGCATTTTCAAGTACTTTCAAGGCATTGAAAACAAATTAAAAAATATTAATCAATTTTAATGACTTTCAATGACCGGGGGAACCCTGGTAAATTACTTTTAACTGTTTTCAAGCAATTTTCTTAAACCTATGGAGCGTGTTGAGTGTAGTAGACTCATTTATTCTAAACGTTAGGACAGGTAAATAATTAAATGTTAGAGAAAAATAAAATGTGTGGCCACATCGTGCCTATTTAGTTAATGCATGGAATTTGTTATTATAGAAATTGCTAATTTAAATTCTGAATAACTAGAAAGCGAATTACTATGTTTATTGTAACCATTACAGACACTGCAATAGACTTATAAATAATTAGATAAAATATTTTCTACCAATTAACAAACAAATTGTTAAATGAAATTTCAATTATTGCAAGGATAACATGTTTAATGACCAGTACTCGAAAAAATGAAATGCAATAAAGAGTTTCAGAAGTCTTTGAAAGTCTCATATTTTATCAGCAGCTGTGTTGATGATTGTATATGAAACCTTTAACATCATTTAATTTTAAATCATGCATTAAGCATTTGTTAGGACTCCCTTCTATGTTTAAGAAAGTTATTTGTGTATTATTATACCTAATAACATGTAAACGTTTAGATATTTAGCAATTTTCCACATTTTTTTTTAGATGAATACTGATTTAATTGAGTAAACAAAGGCTACTCCGTCAATAGCTGGTTTATCTAGTTTTTTACTTGATTTGTATTCATTAACTAGAAAAAAACACAAGGACACACTTGGTAATTCATAGGATTCACATTCTTGAAAGGTTTCATACACAATTACTTATGAAGCATCTCTTGTAAATTGGTGGTAATTATAAAGCTTCCATATCATGAAAAAAAAAACACGATGGTTTTCTCTCCCAGGACATTTAATAACATATAATTTTATGTGGGATTATATGTTGTTAAATGTATGTGTGACTTCTGATTTTGGTCTTTATAGGTAGACTTCCTCCAATAAATACTGTAGTCATGTGGTATGACAGATTCACTGGAACTGAGTTGTATTGCAACCATTTGCATGAATAAGCGTCACATTAAAGAATAACTGCTTTATTTTGAAAACTTCGCAACCTGTATAATATATACTTATAAGTGTAAAACATATCAACTTATCTTCATATTAACTTTAAGAAGTTAAATTTGCTTATAGTATCAAAGAGTTATTACCATAAATTTAAGTTAATTTATTTTTTGAGAAAAAACTTTTATAATTTTCAGAAATATGCCACGGAACACACATATTTTGTTTTGCATATTTTATTGTAGTTTTGAAAAGCGCTAATACTGATAACCTCCTAAAAGAAATGTTGATGAATTAGTTTCTCTTTAAGCCTTGGTGATATTGATAACATTTACTCTAATTTTTGTAAGGTCCATCCGAAATTGATACATTATCTTGTTACAGGAGAGGAAAGTTCTAGTAATGATATTATTACTAAGGTTATGTATAATTCTTTTATTATATTGCAATTAAATTTAAATCTAAAAAAATATCCATTAATAAGATGGTAAAAAGGTCCCATCAAGTTGTCTGCCCAAAAATGCAGTGAGATCATTAATGGTCCTTGCCGAATTGCATTTTACTCCAATTAGATACAACTACTAGGCCTTTCTGCTTCATATTTTTCTTGGAAGCTTCTATTGAATAGTTTGAAATAACTTGTGCATCGAAATTTAATTATTATTGGTAAATTATTAGCTTCTAACTTCCAAACTAGCGTCGTTTTGAGAGTTTCAAAATGTCACAATTGCGAGCACGCAGATTTTGGTTCTAACATAGCACCAAAATATTATAAGAAAAATAGAAAGTAAAAGGTATAGTGTTGAATAATCGTTAAATGTAATTTAGTAGAATTCTATTCTGAATTCGGGGGGGGGGGGGGGCTATTGTTTTTTGGCTGACAACTTGACGGAGGACTTTCTTAACGCCCTTGTTTTTTTATTTTTTATTTTTTTATTTTTTATTTGAGATTTATTTATTATACATTAGTTTAACAAATGTACGGAAACACTCTGAAATTTTTTAAATATTCCTAAGAATTGGATTTAGTTTGTAGCATGAAATCGAATCCAAGTTCTAACATTCTACAGTCCGATATCTAAATCACTTTTCCAACTAGCACTCAGACATTTCTTGTTGTTTATCCTTAACTTGGAATACTCTTTACCGTAGTAAAAATACTTAATACCTTGATTTTTTTCAATACGATTCCTGAACCCAGTATTCGCATTGAGTATTTATCACTTGATAGTTTATCAACGGTTTCTGTTGTGTTGAAGGCATATTTGGAGGCATAACGAACCATCAAGTTTGAAGGAAAATACATACTATTGAGTTCTCTTTGGGAAATATCTTTGTAATTTATATAAATGTTCGTTGTTATTTTACGGAAGCCAGCTAATCGATATAATTTTTGAGGTTGTCAGTTGTCTTTTTTTTACTTGTATTTAGGAATTTCCTGTCAGTTAACTATAAACCTTCAATAACATACCGATCTAATTTTGCATATCAAACTATGACTTTCAACTCAAATTGTCATATAATTAAAAAATCAAATGTAAAAAGATAGTGTAGGTATTAAAGCCTCAAACCTCAAATCCTCAAAGAATCAGTCAAACCAAAGAATCAAGAAACCAAAAGTGCATTGTGATGGATGTATGCGTTTATCTGAAGGTTTTAATTTAGAAACACGTTACTTAAAAATAGTATAGGTACACTAGGAGTATACTTATAAAAGCATAAAAATAGTCACTGAATGTTCCAATGAAGCACAGTTGTCAAATTAACAGCTGGAGAAAAATGGCTGCTTTGGTAAGCATTGACTGGTACAGATGACCTTTTCACCTGCAAATTAGTATGAATACTAAGATAAGCTTGTTGGATAATTTGTTTGAATTACGAATATTACACGAACACAACTATTTCTACAAGTAAATAACGCCATCTTATGAAACAGCTACAAAAAACTCATTTTTAATTGTCTGAGGCTCATTTTCCATAATATAGAGAAGTTCTTTTCAAACATCAACTATTATACAAATATTCATACTTTTGAAAATCTATCTAACATTAGCAGCTTAAAAATTTAACAGAGTCTACTTGAAAAACTAAAGTTTTTTTTGTACTTCTAATATGATTTACAACTTATGTTCTACTTTTTAATTGTGGAGTAATTAATAAATATTAAGAATTATGTTTAAATCTACACTTATAACTTAAAATTCCTTTTCAATTATTTGAAAGTGGTTAAATGAAGTCACGATAAATTTCATATTTCATTTACAAAGCTGAGACTAAGAAAGACAAATTTCAACTTAATTTTATAATAAGAACACTTCAATATATTAAAAAACCACCCTGAATTTTATACCTCGAGAATATTTTTTACAATTTTAATCATGCTGGTCACATGGTACACGTAATAATTAAACATTCCTTTTATTTTCTAAGGCTTCCTTCATTTTTCCACCAGACGGTGTTTAAATTTGTAAAGATAGAATATTAGTTAATTGAAATCAATTAGGTAAATAATGCCGTTAAAACATTTCTACCAATTTTTAGTTTCTTAGCTTTAAGAAAAGGACATTGAAGTATTCCACTTTTGGATTGTTTGGTGGTGTTATGTCTCCTTAATGTGATCTTTCTTTTTGCATGCTAGATCTTTGATATTTTGAATTTAAGGGGAAATTTCAGGCCCTATGCTTTTACTGGCTTAATATTTATTCCTTTAAGTGGGGAAATTGGTATTAAGTAGAAAAAAAGTTTACATTTAATATTTTCACTCTTTATTTTACATGTTTATTTATAATTATTTTTTACAAAAATCCAAAGTATGGGAAATGTAACCTCAATGGAATGTCCCCACCCCGGGTTTTTTAGTGTTCACTGAAGAAATAAACCTGATTAATAATATATTTGTGGACAAATCTGGCAAATATTTATTTATTATATAAAAAATTAATTAATCACAGAGAAATATAAGTTTTAATTAATTTTACCACTTTATTTTAAGCATATAAGTTGTCCCTAGGGTGTTGAGGTAACCTCAATGGAATATCTTTAACTTGATTAAAATTCTACTAGGTAGCAGTACAGTCTTCTTTACCAGAGCTGAAGTGAAGCTCAAGCCAAGTATTTTGTCTGGTGATGTTGTTAGATGTGCATAATTTTATATTGTTTGTGAAAAAGCTGTCCAATCCTCAAATATCTGGTGAGTTCTTTTTATTCTCGTAACCTCCATGCTCAGTAAAATTATTCCTTATAGTGTTAAGCATACTTTTGACCTTAACTTTTATCAAATAGCCATTTTTTCCCCTCTAAAAACAAAGCCATTGTGTCCTCATTTTTTTAGCTTAGGTTTTTAGTATGGAAATCTACTTATATCTGCTTATTTACAACCTCCATGTGTTGTGTTAACCACGGAGGTTACAAGCAAAATTAGAAAACTGTTTTTTTAGAAAAGATACTTTTTCCTTGACCTTTTTTATTTAGAAGTAGTAAATGCATTAGTTTTGTTAATAAAATTCTAAAAGTAAAGTTTCAATTTTGTTATCTATTTTTTTTTTAATGTTTTTTTTTTTACCTCCTCAAATTCTCTTTAATTTCAGAATCGAAATGAGTGAAAGTTTTGGATATTAATCAATTAAGAAAAAAAAAAACCCGCACTGATTATATGTCTTATTTTATCGAAAAGTTTCACTGGTTTACAACTTTGACAATTTTATTCCAGTTAACGTTAAAGAACCAAAAATAAAACAATAAGCAACATTACCTAACTCGTAATTTTCTGCATTATTTCTTAACCTTCTTTTTGTAACGTCTATTATAAGACATGCTATTTAGGGCCACCATGCTTGGTTTATAACGAAAGGTTTCCTTTTCTCTGAGTTTCAAGGTAAAAAGAGCAAATTGTGACCTAGGAAAATTTATAGCTCATGGAAACAGCCGTAAGCGTAAATACTAATGCGAAGGTCAAAATTCTGATATTTGTGGCAGCCTAAAAATTACATTATATACATTTACTATAAATTATTCATTTTAAGGTGACTTGTTACCAAATCCGATTTAATGTGTATAATCACGGTATATTTTCTGTTCAAATGATAGCGATACACGTTATCAAAATATTGATTATTTCCTTACGACTCCGTAGTGTCACGTGCATCTTCATAAATGATTTCATGATTATCGAAAACGACGGTAATTATTAGTTGAAAAAAATATTGCGATAAAGAAGGAGAAAGTGACAAATTATCTATTAAGTATTTATTTTTTTTTAGGCCAAATTACTTGTTCTTTTCTTTTTTATAATAACGTTCAAAAAATTAAAGTGTGAATTAATGTGTAAATGTACTTTCCCGCACTCCTCGTGGTCAAATTTTGTGTAGTTTTGACTTCAAATTTTATATAGTTTACACATTTTTAGAAGAGATTCATTGACTGCAGTTGTCAACATTAGTTTGTGTATGTATTAAAGATATTTTTTGTTCGTGATTTAAAAAAAATATTGTATGCAACATGTGGGAAGTCACTTTTTCAAACTCGGCAAATTATTTGACTCGTGCCTGCCAAATAAGCATTTTGCCTTGTTTGAAAAAGTATTACTTATCCAACTAATTGCATAAATAACTATTTTATAACAACTTGCAAACAATTAAACTTTTTTTAATCATTTCGAATCAAAAATGGTGGCGAAAGTAGCAAATTTTAGCGTGTGAAAAAGTACTTTTTCGCACGCTTTGTGCTCAAATATTATATAGTCTTGGCATTGAAATTACACATTTTCAGAAGAAATTCATATTTATAAATATATATTTAAAAAAATATTGTATGCAACACGTGGGAAAATACTTTTTCAATGACTTTTATTCAGAAATGAGATATTTTCAGATGAGATTTATTGGCCGGAGTTGCCAATATAAATATATATATGTATTAAAAATATTTTTTGCACGAGATGATAAAAAATATTGTATGTAACACGTGCGTAAATACTCTTTCAAACTCGGTAAATTATTTGACTCGTGCTAATGCATTGAAAAAATATTGCTTTCGAAACTAGTTGCATGAATAACTATTAAATTTAGTAGTGAGAGGATTATTAACACCATTAGTGCTGTTTCTATTTAAACCGTTAAACCAACTCGCAACTTTTTATAGTATTAAAAGGGCGAAACATCAATGTTTATATTACGCCTGATTTTCCTGAAACTTTTAAAGAACCATTGTTTGAGCTTGTAATGTTTTACTTTAGGTATGAAACAATAATTTGTTGAGTGTTTCATACCCTAAAATGCAGTGGTGAAAGTGGGGTAAAAAATGAGGTGTGTGTGTGTGGGGGGGGGGGGGAAGGCCCAAATGTCGATGACAAGTGCCCCTTCCCCCTCCCCTCGAATAAATTTTTAAATTTTGTATCTTATAAAAATATTAACTAATAAGGAAATAATTTGTACTTTCTAACACTAACGTTGAACAAGGGTCCCAAATTTTTTGTTATTTAAGTGAATATTTGGCGACTTTTTTTTGTTTTTTTTTACTAAAGTGAAGTAATAATTCAACATTATATACGTAATTGTTTACTTACATTTAAATAGTGCTTCGAAATATGCATACTTTTATGACATCAAATTAATAGAGAACTCTAAAATGTTTTTTTAAAAAATAGCTTGTCTTTATATGAAACAAGAATAGAAATCAACTTAAAAGAAAGTTCCTCCTAAGTTAAAAGTCGGCCAAGTTATTTGTCGATAAAAAATACTTATATCATTTTACAAAGTAGTATGATACACTTTTATAATAGTATGATGTATAAACCATAAATAGTTTTTTTTTTTAACATTTGAAAACATCACTTTTCTCAGTGTCACTACATTCAAACGTTAATGTTATTTTTTTTAGTAGTTTTTAGACGAATTGCGTGTTTTAAAAGAGAGGGGATGGATTTCATTGGCTTTAGAAATGGGAGGGATGCATGGATATTTTCTTAAAAAGTGAGGAGACGCGTCACCCCACACTTCAAGCACTGCTTAAAGGTTAAATACGAAATACTTATTATTACCGATATATCTCTTTAACAGTTTGTTCTCAAGTTTAAAACCACGCAAGCTGGTTTGATGATTTAAATAGAATTTTTCATGCATTCAGTCTATAAATATATATAAAAAAATAAACAATCAATTTTTGAAATTTAATTATTTTTCCAGTTTGAGATACTTTTATTATTATTATTGTTTAATTACAGTATGTTTCGTACCAAAGAAAATATACTTTCAAGACGATTTAAACGCATTTCAAATCTGCAGCTCGTTAAACGTTTTATGAAAACAACATCTAATTAGTAGCATGAAAACAACAACCGCCCATTTATCAACAGAGATAGTTAATAATTAGGAAAATGGAAAACTATAACAAGTTTCCAATTTTTTTTTTTTTATTAAAATATAATTTTAAATAAATTTTATTTGCTTTTTTAAATTTTAATTTTTAATTTTTTTTTTTTTTTTTAAATATAATTTTAAATAATTTTAAAATATAATAATTTGTATTTAGTTTATTAAAATATATTTTATTATAAAATGAAATGTGTCTAATATACAGGTTATGATTGCATATGTCTACAGTATAGAATTTGCTATAAGAGTTATCTTGATCACTGACTCTCTCACTCACAGCTTACCCTACTCTGTCACACTCTAACATTGCGATATACATTTTAGATGAATTGATAAGATACACGTGCCTCTTTTAATTTATTTCTGATTTCAAAATAATTTTATGTTCTTAGCTACATTATGTTTAAATTCATATGCTTGGTTTTGCGTTTGCAGGGAGAGGCAACAAGGTTTGTTTTTAGATAGGATTAAGATTAGCAGTTCGTTTTTAGACTCCATGAATGTTGTATTTTTTACAGTTATAATGAATAAGGGAAAATATCCTGTTCATAAAAAACGTCGCTTATCTAATGAAAGAACGAAAAGTGACGGCCATGGAAAATAGGCGATGAAAAAGTTGTCAGGAGAATTGTTTGTACATGTTTGCGACAATGTTTTCACCACCTCGCTTTCTCACTTGCCAACTTCCTATTGGAAACACAAAATGATGAGGAAATTTTAGGAGGGAATTGCATTCTTATTAAATATTTCGTTCATATTAAATTGAAATGTTTGTTATATACATCATTTTTCAACGGGTGCCTTAGGCACCTTACAATTTTTTAGTGTTAGAATAATAATAACAACATAATGCTATAACTTAATTAATATAAAGTTCTGCATTATTGCAAGAAGTAGAACGGATTTGAATTCAAACACAGTCATTAAGCGCTGAAAATGTTCATGAACTTCTTGTCAATTATAATTTTAAGTGCAAAGAAATAAAGGTAAAGTGCGAGTTCTCACACGTCCAACGTTAAGATCTAGAACTCTCGAGTTGTAAGTAATTGAATTTTACTTGTTTTTTTTTCTCTCTTTTTTTGTGAAGGAACAGTCTTATTACAGTTTTTGTTCTATAAATAAGTCCCCGTAATGATTTGTATTCTTAGTACATTTTATATATGCTTCAGATTATTACTGATTGCATTAATGTTATAATTATTAAACATAACTTTTTTTATAGTATATCCACTTAAGACATATACTATAAAATTCACAATTTCATTAAAATTGAAATAATTACTTCCGCTCATCATTTCAAGCAGCACACCTTATGGAAAGATAAAAACGGTTTCAATTATTTACATGAAGGTCCACAATAATATGGATATATGAAACCATTTTTACTATACTCTTGAGCATTTTTTGCATATTTTTTATTTATGAATTTTTCTACATATTTATAGCCATTTCGAAATAATATATTTCAAAAGCATCTACTATAAAATCTTTTCATGTACAACCTTTTCACCATTAAACAGCAGATAATTTAACACATGCATGAGTACTACCATTTGATCGAAATAAAGTGCAGCCAATCGCGTTTAATGACGTATAGAGCAATTGATTAATACAGGTTACGATATGGCTTTTCTAATGCAGGCGACTTCCTCTCGTGACCTCTAGAAGTGGTAAGGCGGCCACAGGCAAGTTTATCCCGGAAGAAATAAAAGTAGTATCGTCGAAGCGAGTGACGTGTTTCCTCAAGTAGGAAACTTTACCGACATATGGATAAAAGAACACATTTTTTTGTGGTAAAGGTTTTTGTACTTGACGTCAATTGCAAAAATGTTTCGAAGGTAGATGACAACAAATCCATCTTGTGGTAATCAATCATTTTGTAGATTAGACTGCGGTGTATAAGTGAACACATTTATTTAGTATCTTTATTGTAAATGTAGTTGTTGTATAAAACCGCAGCTGTTTAAGAAAAACATTAATATTAACTATATACTGGGGGATATTGTTGTTTAACTGAGGATATACTTTGAATACTATATATTGGGGATCTTGTTATAAAACAGGGGATCTCGTTGTTTATCCAATAAAACATAAGAATAAATATAATAATTCAATTAGGTGAGTTTTTACGGTCAGTTATGAATGTAAAGATTTAAAACTAAAAAAAAAATATGCCTAAGAAATAGTTTTCCAAATTAATTCTCGGAAATATTTACTTACTATTGTAAATGGGAAAATGTTAACATTTCTTCCGTTTACTTATTAGTATTCAATTATCTATATTCTACAATGGAAATAAATTCGTTCGATAAAATAGTAAGAATAATAAAGTATGTCAGCGTTTTATATTTTTTGCTATTTAATTAGTTTGGGTATAGTTTTTGAAGTTTTATTTTAATTTTTTTTTATTTTGGCTTGGATTTTTAATCCAAAGCTTTAGTTTTAAAATTATAATGTATGTACGAGTATAAAGAATACTCGAGTATATGAAGGACACATCATGAATGAATTTTTCAGACAATTTCCCATTAATTCCGAAGTGATTATAAATTATTACAGCAATAAGTGTTTCTAGATAATATTCTAATGCTTCGAGTTACAAACTTTTTGATTCTCAAAGTAATTTATTATATTTTCTAAGAATGAAGAGTTTTTAACTGGGAAATAATGTTGTGTAAACATTTAATAACTTCTGTTAAACTACAGAAGGATGCATTTGATGTTCTAACAATCTATTAAGATTAGAGAATTCAGTTAAAAAATTTTGTGAATTATTTAAAAACTGTGTATAAAATATCACGAAAAATTTTTCACGCGACATTTTAATTAAACTTCCGCTCAAATTACTTAGCGTTTCCTTTTTACCTATGCGATATTTCATGCATTTTAAAATCTATTCACGATTTATTTATGTAACTATGCATAACTTAGTATCGTCAAAATTTCTTCGAACTCATATTGAGAGACTTATAAAATTAATATATTTTGTAAACAACTGAATGATGTCTTTATTAAAATATAAATTTGAATTGTAAATGTAAAATAAACTCACATCTCATTGCCCACTCTTTCAGCTGGCGTACTCCTCCAATAATCCTCAATATACTCGCTGTGCATTGACCCGACACATTCGCATCCGCCGATCCCCTCATCAGATGCGGCAGAATCATTTTCACTCCGTTCGCAACGTTCACTTTCATCTTCTTCTCTAGCTGCTGAAAAGTCTCCATTTCTTCAGTGGTCACTTCAACATCTACTGAATTCACCGTAGTCCCATTCTCAACAGCATCAATCACAACAATCCCACTACATAGCAACAGAAACATCCAGCTGAACTTCAACTCCATCTTGCTCTTGAAACTCTTTAACGACTCTTAATCAATTAAAAAAAAAAGCATAAAAAAAAAACTATTTTCGTTTATGAATCAATGAAGAACAATTAAAAACTTTTCAGTTGAGGTCGCAACAGCATTTGCATCTTGGTATCGGTAAATTATTAAGTCCAAATCAATCAATTCCATCAGTTACAAAAATTTATTAGAGTAAGATTATCGAGATATTATGAACTTAAAATTAATAAAGGATGAATTTATGATTCATAAAGCGTCATTGATAATTAAAAGTAAAGAAACGGACTACATTTCCAGCAATTTTTAACTAGCAATTCAAATATTGGAAATTAGATCATCCGGGAGTTGAATAGGTGTTCAGACCGAAGATCTGTCCGCATCTAAACAAACGAAGAGACAGCGAGCTTTCCTTGTCGGAATCAAATGAGCAAGCACGCTTTCGGCGTGTTATATAGGAACCTTGAAAAAGAGCTGATTTGAAGGTCGTCTTAAAGAGCTTGGGGGATGCTTCACCTCGTCTTACCTCGAAATCGGCCTCTAACCCGTCCGGCTGGATAGAATGGGCCTCCCTACAAACATTTATCACTAGTTTTTAACCAATAAAATAAAAAATGAAAGAGGTGAAACGAGTTGGAATTACAAAAATATATATACGTGGAAGTTATTTTTTTTCTCTGTATACACAAGTTATAGATAGGATTTTGATTTGTGTAATTGATGAGGATGTTACAGAGAAGTGATGGTGAGGTAGAATTGATATTTTGCTTATTTTCATGGAACGGGTCTTCCTATGAAAATTTGTGATAAGTTTAAAGAATGAAAAAATATGAAAAAGGAGAAATGTGTGAAAATGGAAAAGATAAAAAAGTACACGTGAAAACTATTTTTCTTTATTGATTTGTCTATTTGATGGGCCTTTTATCAGGAAGTTATGAAATAGAGTTTTTTTTTATATTAATTTTGTGGTGTTTTAAACAGATTGTAGGAAGTCTTTTTTTTTTAATTTTTAATTTTTTTAATTTTTTTTTTTTATTTTCTTGTTCATGAAAATTATATTATATTATCGAGAGAATATGAAATAGAGTTCTTTTTTAGATTTATGGTGCTTAATAACAATTGCAAAAAGTTTTTTTTTTTTGGCTTTTTAGCAAGGAATTTCTAGAAAAGTTTTATTATTTTTGAAAATAAAATAAAACTATAGAACATGTAAAATGAGTGATAAATGATGAAAAACTACACATTGAGGTTTCATGTGCACAATATATATCGAGTATTGATTTCTAAATTTAATTACTATATTCAAGAAGAAATTAACTAATAAAAGTTTTTGTTTGAATTCATCAAGTTTTGATAACAAATGCGTGATCTTTTAATTTTTTCACTTAATGGAAACAGTACCAACAATTTATTTTAAGATACAACTATTATATTTGGAACACCCTCCGTAGCATAAATTCGGTGGACAATATAACTCAACAATGATCAAGCAGAGTTTTAAAATTGAAATATATGTTTATAAGAAAGAAAGGAGTTACAAAAATATGTTTTGTAAAATTTTTGATTTGTTTATATTTAAAAAAAAATCTCTGTGTTTTGGAACGATGCTCGTGTTTCGACATGGATATTGACTAATCTCCTCTGAACTACTGTTTCCTATATTGTCCAGTACTTCTGTGTTACCTGGGATACTATATCTTTTGTTGAAAGTCATTATATTTGTCCTATATTAACATGTTAGAAATATACTCTTTGTTTCTTTAATTAAATGAAAAGTTTTCTAGAAGTGGGAATGCGCTGCAATAATTCTGAAAAATGTATTGCTTATACTTTCTTTGAACCGATTATTCATTACAATTGTGAAATAAATTTATAGGAATAACTAATAATTGATAAATATTCGTAATATGGAAGTTCTTTTGTTATATTCCCCGAAAAATATTTTGTGAAATACAGATTGCTATTATCATTATTTTTCACAATCTTTCAATTTACTAAAGAATATGGTATGGATGTACACTTACATTTGCTACATCATAGCTATACAAATTATTTGTTTAAAGTGCTTTATTTATATCTGAAGTTTTACCAATTATTTTTAGATTAATATAATAGTATGCGTAGATTTTTTCTTTAAAAACTATAAAATATTTGGAGAAAATAAATTAAAAGTTAATTTTTTTTAATAAATCTAAACGGTATTTTTTAGAAAATTACTTAATAAAAAACTATTTTGAGACAATGTTTTCAGTTTTAATTTTTCATTATAATCATATTGACTTTATGAACACATTGACGTAAATTGAGGAGAAAAAAAAGTTTGAAAAAAATATAGTAACACAAAATTTTATATTCAAAATATACATCATAACTTGTATAGTTAAATATTTTTTTTTATAATATCAATAAAATTTGATAATTTTCAAATATTTAATTACATTTTCAAATATATAGTTGCATTTTCAAATACACTATGAATTATATATGAGTTCAAGAACCAAACTTAGAATCCCTAAACTGGCCATGATCATGAATTAAAACATTTCAAGAAAAACTTAAAAATCACATGACTTAATCGACTAGGTTTCTTTTGTGTAAAAGTGCTCTTAAACATACTGAGTTCAACAGTAGGAATAAAATATACAAAAACAAAGTTGTTACCCAAATCAATAAAATAGTTTGGGAAACGATCAGTTATTGACGAAATTTTGCTCTTTATATTATTCACACTTACATTCATTCTGAAAGAGCTATTCTTAGATTATATTTTATTTATCATATTCTTTACTTTTTAATTTTAGTATAATATTTCGAAACAAAAGTATCACAGATGTGTTCATTCATCTTTTGTATATAGAAAGCATTTGATTGAAATTTGACATTCACGTGGACGTAAATGTGACAGTGAAATGCGAGAACTACCTTTAGAAAAATAACAGGAAAACTTCCCAATATGTAGTGAGCAGGTATGGGAACAACTTGCATCCTTTTCATTTTTTTAAAAAAGAAAGTAAAACAAATCGGATTATCACTAAAAGACCCATTATTCATATATACATATACAGATTTACTTCTATAAATATTTTTTTACTGAAGTTTCATATTTACGGCATTCATAAATTTCCAGCACTAGTACTTCAATATTAGCAGAACGAGAAATCGATGACTTGGCTGGATCAATGCACATTTATAATCGGACTGGAACCAAACAACTCAATTAAAAGTTTTGAAATATAATTTTGAATACAAATAAAGTACAAAAACAATTTCGTTTTTTTCTAACACAAGGATTTGGGAGGATTAAATTAATGACGTTTTTTCTTGTGCTTAGTCTCTACACTAGGTTGGTTCGAAAAAAACGTTTTATGTTTATTTCAAATTATAATAGAGAGGAAAAGTTGCGATTTGGCACAAAATGAACGAATTTTTATTTTATTTTTTTCTATCACGTTTTCCACTCGCGCATTTTGGTTGAAATTCGCTATGAGTGATGCAAATCGCTTATTTTCCGAAGTATTTAAAAGTTAAAATGGTCATTTTGAGTTTTCGATTAATGCAAGATTAAAACTATAGATCATCACGTGTTCAAATCTGTAAAAGTATGGTTAAAATTTGGTGCTAACAATATGCGCAATGAGACCATAAAATACAATTTTTAAAGAAAATACAGTAAAACAACGAAATTTATGGAACATCAGAATCGATCATTTCAACTTGCTTGACTAAACTTATGGTATATATTATTAATATATTTTCGAATGTAAGGGTCAAAAGATAATATTACACTTTTAAAGTACATCTAGTATTATTACAACTGAATTAAAAAAATATTGTGGTCACATTAGAAATTACTTGGGTTGCTCAAAAACTAAACTGTATTGAGATTTGAGTGAAGTTTGGTATAATATTTCTCTACTTAAGGGTAGATCTTATATTGCCATCTCTTGATTTGGTTCCGCAGACATTGGCTGCTGCCTCCGACACCAACTTGGCGCATCTTTCAACTGTTTTAGTGAGGCACGGGAAGGCGTCAAGATCTCATCCAGGTTTATCATCAGAGTAAATAAAACCCCAAGTTTCTTCATTTGCTATTCTTCTGAGGAAAGGTATGAAATGTTAACCGAACCCCAATCAAACATTTCGAAATATTAATTTGCTTGAAAATTCAGACATGGAACTTTGAAGTATCTGACAGCAGTTTTCAGTTACAAATTGCCCTTCTTGTCTTTCAAAATTCTTCTGAGCCCGAGTACTTGTACATGGGGTCTATCATTTTCGATCATGGAGAGATACAAAATCTCGGGATGGGCAAAACAAATTTTTTTTCAATGACTGGATCAATTATACATTTAAGCTCATCATTCACGAGAAGTTACAATTACTTTGAACAAGATATGAGCACCTTAGTGAACCTGCTTTTTTTCTTTATATAATACTAGACTGGCATGTAACATTTCTAGATGAAACGAACGATTTCTATGAGTTGAAATGAAAGATAATATACAGACAAAGGATACCGTTGGCTCTTGTTAACCATCGTGTATGAAAAGTGGGCCTGAATTTCAAACCGATTTATCTTTCAAACAATCATCCTCTCGTATATGGCAAGCAATATGTCGAGAAGATATTTCTGAACTTTACTACAGATTTTTCTATCAATTTTTGGTAATTTACAATAAATTCTCTTGAAATCTACCACAAGCTTTTCAAAAGATGTGTCGGTTCGCGATCTAGACGCACAAATGACTATTTCGAAATTGTTGACTGGGGTTCGATTCACATTTCATTTCTACTCGCCCTCAGATGGATTGCAGATGGAAATATTTGGGGTTTTATTCTCTATGATTAAAAACCTGGATGGGATTTTGTGTCCTTCCCGTGCCACACTTAAGCAGTTGAAAAATGCATCAAATTGTTGACGGAGGTAGCAGCCAGTGTCTGTGGAGTTAAATTAAGAGATGGCAAAATAAGTCGTGAAATAAACTCCTCAACAAAAGTATAAGTCCATCTCAGAAAATCACATCCTGAAATTATGTATACACTGTAAATGCTGGTGTCTTAAATATAGACACAAAAGTGTCTGAAAGTTAGTTTCAGACACATTAGGTGACTTATTTGCTAACGCGCTAATAAATATCAGACATCACAAGTGGCTGAATCTTTCTGAATTTCCATTTAGTCACGATAAGTGTCTTAAACAGCTAAAGGAATGGTCAAAATAAGACATTTGGGTTTTCAGACAGTAAGTAAGACTGTAAAATGTCTGAAATATACGACAACATAGCGAAACTTCAAAATGTGTGTCATCCAATGAAATAAGATTTTTGCTTTTGGAATAGCGCAAGGCGCATGTGCTGTGTAAAAAGTTCTTGCTTGATTTTAACGTACAAAGGTTTGAATTTTTCACGTCTCGCGTAGCATTCGATTACAAAATGGTATTGTAAATTAATTTAAAATAATTTACTTTCCTGCGTTTGCTATTATAAAACGGTCATTTTAATGATAATATACTTTAGTCTTGTTCTTTTGTTTAACTGTGCTTAAGAATTGTTTGGAAGCATTTGTCGTCTTTTTTGAAATCAACATGGAGCATTCTTGACTTGAAGCAAGTTGCATTTCAAGAAACCAATGAACCCCTTTTTGAACTATTTAGATTGGCTTTATATTTGAGAGTCAATGAATTAGTGAAAAATGGGGTACCATGTTACAGCTAACTGTTATTTAATGATACACTTAATTCCAGTGTTTTTATTATAGTACATTTTAATTGATCTAGTATTTCTAAGAGACACTCACAGAATTATAAATTTTCTGTTTTTACATTCAATTACATTTTTATTGGTTTTGTTGCATATTACAAGTACTAATGATTTTGAATATATATTTGGCATGATTTGATATAATCTGAATAAAATTTATTTTTGGTACTTGATGACAGCAATAAAATCAGGAAAATCAAAGCTACAAAATAACTTGTGCAACATTAAATATTTGTCAAAACGAAGAAATTTGTTTGTACATATGTTGTTCAAACATTTTAAAATTATATTTTAGCAAAAAAGCTCATAATAATAGGCTAATAATTTATTTACAATCACTTATTTAAAACTCGGTTGAATAAAATTTTCCGCAGTGAGTTGAATTGTGGTAGCTCGTAAAAAAAAAAAAGGTAGGTAGCTCGTGTGGTAGCTCGTTTGTAAGAACAATGTATGGGCAAGTCCTTATAACATGTCTAATAGTCTCAGAAGAAAAATTAAGATTGCAATAATTTCATATTTCACGTGCAGAGACCATCGTAGTAGAAGCTTTTCAAAAAATTATTCGTTTGTCTCTCTCTCTCAGAAAGTAATGAAGGACGTTCAGAATTATTTTTACCATACTCAGATTTTTTTAAGCAAGAAATTTCCAGCAACGTTATGAGATCTTCCAATCGTACGTGCAGTGTCTCTGACACATTTGCCAGAGTGATTATGCCGGGCAATCACTCTCTTTTATCCCGCTCCGTCAATTTTAAACCTCTTGGCATTATGGGAAATACAAAATAAATCAGATCGGTGCTTCCTACCTAAGAATTTGTGAAATTTAGCAAAAATCTTTTTGTGTTTGAGAATCATCAGATAAATTAAAGATATATGACGGACCTATACTTTCGTAGAGCACTTTATTATGCCAAACTATACTCAAATATCAGTGCAGATTAGTTTCTGAACAACTCGTGTAATTTCTAATCAGACCACAATATTTTTTTACTTCAGTTGCAATAATACTATTTGTCTTTTACGAGTGGAATATTACATAATGGCACTTACACCCGAAAATATATTAATGATATATATGAAGTTTTGTCAAACAAGTTGGAAGGATCGATTCTGATTTTCCACAAATTTCGTTATTTTAGAGTTTTTTTCTTGAAAAATTGTATTTTATTCTCTCATTGCAATATTTTTACAGATTTGAACACTTTATGGTCTATAGTTTTAATCCCGTATCATTAAAACACGAAATGATCATTTTAAGTTAGGTTAAAAGACTTCGAAAAATAAGTGATTTTCATCACTCATAACGAATTTCAACCGAGAAACGGGAACTGAAAATGTGATAGAAAAAAATAAAAATGTTTCGTTCATTACTCTACAACTTGCCTTTAAAACTCAACTTGAAGGGTTGCTGTTCATATGGCGTGTTTTGAAAGGTTTGGTCTGAAATTTGCTTTACATCCTTTTCAATGTGGTTTTAATTATTAACTGTTCGGTTAAATAATCGCAATCAGTCCCTAGGTCCAAAATTTGTCAATCATTTGATATTGATGTATTGTCTAGAATATGTCTAGTTCCACGATTGGACATTCGGTCGTAATTTCTGGTTAGTAAGGTTGATTTGCACAATTTGAAGATCTACATATATATATATAGTAATTTACCTAGCTGGTTAATCAAGTAAAAAAAGTTTGCCATTTGGGCTTTTTAAATAGCATTCTCATTGTCTGTTATCTAAATTGAAAAGCATTTTTCAATGCTAGTGACAAAGTGGCTTTTACGACTAACTCATATCGTTAAGCTGGTATATCCCGGCCTGAATAACAGTTATTGTGCACAAAAAACCTGGCCTTTCTCTTTAACATAAGAATATTTACAATAAGTTTGTAACTGAAATAATATTTATATATCTTAATACATCAGTTTAAACATTTTATCCTTCAAAAGGCTACAATGAATATTTATACTTTAAAAAGTGTAAAATACGCAGTAAAAATTTATTTTTATGGCTTATTATTTACAATTTTTTTTACAAATTTACACTCCAAACTAATTATTAGAATAAATACCACAATGATTACAGTTATTAATATGTAGTCACTTTAAAACTATTCTTATTTAGTTTGAATCAATGACTGTCTAATCTTTCTAAGAATATGCAATATACCATATTCGGAATTTTGTAAAATGTTTTATTCACTAAACTTTCTAAGAATTTTATACCGTATAATAAATTCTTTATATTTAGTCATTGAAAAGTTTTAGACAAAACCAGTTAAAATAATAAGTAAATAAGTAGTTGTTTCAAATTTATTATTGGAATTCGTTTTTAGAATTTTGGACTTAATCTTCTGATTTTGTATCTCCTTTAGTTTTTCATTTCTTCACCTTATTGATCTTCTATATATATAAACATTGGATTATCCTTTATTTTGCAATAAATAGTTCCAGTGTTACTTATTCTTGATCCACTTAAACCTTTGCTCAGTGTTCTCATATAACGATTTAAAGACTTCTTTTTAAAAAGTTACTTTTGAGTAAATAGATGCATCTAAATATTCAAAGGAAGTCAATAAATTTCGCTCCTTACATTAGTCTAATACAAAAATAAAGTACAACACCCCATATTAGGTAGGGAAATATTCAGAATTTTAATAAGCATTATCTATTCCCAATTTAATACAATTTCACATAAAAATAAATACAATGAAAAAGGGCCAGTTAAATTTTGTATTTATCTTGAAATTAAAGTTAATAACATGTCTTTCAGAAGAATCATTTCAATAATTTTTTGTGCGTATAAGATATTTTATTATTTTCAAGTGTAATATAATCAATTCAAGTTGAAAAATTAAAAAAAATTATAAATAAGTTTTTCTAAGTTATCATTAAAAACTTGTTTAATGATAATTTGGCACTGTTGCTAAAAAGTTAGTAGAAAAAAACTTTAATTTGCTTGCGTTTTTTTAATAACATGTTATCAACCTTAACAAGAAGAGATTTCAAAATGTTGCCAACAGGTAACTAAAACATGTGAAAGAAGTCAATCAATCAAAAATCATCAAGAACGTATTTATTTGGGAAATAAAAATCACTACCCTATTAAGCATAAAAAACCCATAATCACTTTTACCCCACCATCAAAATACCCGTCATATTTCTTACAAAATTAAAACCTCTTTAAAATTTCGGTGGATGACAATAAGTTAAAATCTCTGTTTCGATTTCTGTACAAAATTAAAGAAGAGATAAATTTATACAACAGCTCTATCTGTTCAAGAATGAAATTCCCAACCTAAAATGTAACACTTGCTGTGTATCATATGAAAGAAATCTCTTCAGGAGTTCTCATACCATATTTCAACTCTATAATTTGAGTTCAAAAAATTAAAAAAAGTTATAGTACAGGAGATATAGGCAAAAAATAGGCTATAGGTGGAACTAATTCCCACAGAAGCGGCGATTGAATTTTTGAGCTCGTGGAGGATATCTTTTTGACATACTAAAAGTCTAGAAAAATCTGAGCGTGCAAAATGCGTTTTTTGGCCGCCATCTTGGATTTTTTTTGTAAAAATCATAAAAAGTCATGTGTGGTATCAAATTACAGCAAATTTTATGCTGAAAAAGATTATCATTTTGGTTTTAAAAAGTACAAATAATTAGCAAAATAGTGACCAAAAAACTAAAAGCTTATGCAGTGTTAAAAATCTTTTTTATTAATAAATAATAAAATAGTTTTATAATACGAATGCATCATGCATTTCGTCAATATTTTTCATCTTACAATAAGAAAAAAGCTATATCTATTACTATTATTTTGAAATACTTTGTTTCGGTGTACTATTTGTGCAATCTCTACCATCAGAACAGTTACAACCTATCTCGGTACATTTCAAGCCATTACGTCGACACGTAAATCTACCACACAGTTCATTTGTATACATTTTCCATGTGCAGCGGACCTTGTTCAACAATAACTCTGGTGCAGGGCTCATTTCACATGTTATGGGCTGTAGTTGGTCTCCTACTTTTTCCAACCCTACACTTGACAATATTAGTGTTCATAGTTTTCCAACAATAACATTGTAATTGTACGCGGAGAAGATGATAAACAGCAGCATCTTCTGTAGGTGGCAGTCTTACCATATTAAATTCACTTCCACCGTACAATGATATCAATGTTTTGGTACCAATATCTGTAAGTTCTTTTCTGATCCAAATGAATCAATATTAAATTCCTTACATTTCTAAAAATGTCTATGTGCTGCCTATTTACTTTTACCAAATAAAGAGCTTATGATATCACATCTAGTTAAAGCATGTGAAAAGAGAATAATTTTGTATCCCTTATCCTAAGCACATGTTGCACCTTTAATGTTACGTTTTTTTATCGCCGGAAGTAGGAGGCAAACAAATATTTTGTGTATTATGGTAAATCAAAAGTACAAAGATATCGGTGTCCTCAGCAACAACTGTTACACGCATTTTTTCTGCTAAGGACAGTGCCGTTTTCACTATAACTGTATCAGTATTATCTGTAGCATGAATCACAATGTGGCCATTCTCTTCTAAGTGTTTTCCAAGCATGGTTATAAAGGACTGTATATTTTTTTATTGGAAAGAAAGGGTCCTTTGCCAATAAGAAGTGGATAGCTCTCAGTAAATTTCACTGTTACTGATGATTGTTTTGTGCGTATCTGATGCTCTATATCCTTTGTACTGGAGATGATATAGCCACCAAATACTATTGTCACAACTTGATATTGCTTATAACAAAATGATTACTATATAGTTGTAATGCATTTGAAAATTTCCCAGTTTTTGGCCATGGTTTAGTGAAATTAACAGAGAGCTTTCCACTTCTTATTGGCAAAGGACCCTTTCTTTCCAATAAAAAAATATACAGTCCTTTATAACCATGCTTGGAAAACACTTAGAAGAGAATGGCCACATTGTGATTCATGCTACAGATGATACTGACACTGTTATAGTGAAAATAGCACTGACCTTAGCATAAAAAAATACATGTAACAGTTGTTGCTGAATACACCGGTGTCTTAGTACTTTTGATTTACCATAATACTTTTGCAGTCTTCTACTTCCAGCGATAAAAACCGTAATATTAAATCGGTGCAACATGTTCTTGACGATAAGGGATGCAAAATTATTCTCTTTTCACATGCTTTAAACGGATGCGATACCACAAGCTCTTTATTTAGTAAAAGTAAATCGACAGCATATAGACATTTCTGTAAATGTAAAGAATTTAATAATTGTGCTAGCTACAGATATTGGCTCACAGATATTGGTATCATTGTAAGGTGGAAATCCAAAGACTGAGAATCTGAACCTACTACGATAAAATATCTACTTGAAAATAATCACAACTGCCAAAAGTGAATTTAATATTGCAAGATTGCCACCAACAGAAGATGCTGCTGTTTACCGTCTTCTCCGCGATCATTTACAATGTTGTTGTTGGAAAACTATGAACATTAATATTGCCAAGTGTGGGGTTGGAAAAAGTAGGAGACCAACTACAGCCCATAACGTGTGAAATGAGCCCTGCACCAGAGTTATTGGTGAACAAGATCCGCTGCACCGGATACAAATGAACCGTGTGGTAGTGGTAGATGTATGTGTCGACGTTATGGCGTGGAATGTACCGAGATAGGTTGTAACTGTTCTGGTAGAGATTGCACAAATAGTGCACTGAAAGAATGTATTTGAGAAGAATAGTAATAGATATAGCTTTTTTCTTATGTAAGATGAAAGATATTGACGAAATGCATGATGCATTCGTATTATAAAACTATTTTATTATTTATTAATAAAAATGATTTTTAACACTGCATAAGCTTTTAGTTTTTTGGTCACTATTTTGCTAATTATTTGTACTTTTTAAAACCAAAATGATAATCTTTTTCAGCATAAAATTTGCTGTAATTTGATACCACACATGACTTTTTATGATTTTTACAAAAAAAATCCAAGATGGCGGCCAAAAAACGCATTTTGCACGCTCAGATTTTTCTAGACTTTTAGTATGTCAAAAAGATATCCTCCACGAGCTCAAAAATTCAATCGCCGCTTCTGTGGGAATTAGTTCCACCCAAAAACCTATATCTCCTGTACTATTAGTAGAAAAAAACTTCGAATTACTAGAGTTTTTTTATTACATGTTATCAACCTTAACAAGAGGAAATTTCAATTATTAAACGTTATTAAATTGTACTCTTGATAACTGGACCTAATGTACATCAATAGAGACAGCTTTTAAGTAACAGTGACTGTCGCAGTTAAACTTTTTTTAGTTTTTATTTTGAAATGTTTAGGGATTTTTCAACTTTGTCACATTTGCAGATATACATTTCTATATTTAAAGTCAGTACTTCAAAAACTACGTATGCAAAGAACTTCAAATTGAACCGCCTTCGTTTTCTTGTCAAGTTTGAAAATCAACCTTAAATTTTTTAAATTCTTAAATTTAATAGTTCAAAATATACTTTTTATTGGTTAATTTAACATGAAATCATCTATTTGTTAAATGAAAATTAATGGAATTTTTAAAGAGTATTATTGATTTTGTCTGCACTTCAGTTTTTAAAATAAATGTATGTATTAAAAAATAGTTTTATTGTCCTCTATTGACCATTACACTAAAGAATCACCCGTTAATTAAAGTACTAGGGGTGTGGAACATCGCACAACTTTCAATTATACTATAATACTGGTCACTTCATTTAAATTTGAAGTAGACTAGTTTTATTACCAATTTCATATTTTCATACATTTGAAAAAAGGACCAGTTTGGCAATATACATTTTTTGATTCCTTACATTATTCTTTTCCTGTAACTGTAACAGAGGAGAAGGGAAAAAACGGTCGTTGATGAGTAGGCTTGGGCGATGTATCGATACATCGTCCAAAACCGGTGTGAAATCAACATCGTCAAACCGGTTTCACTATATTCCCCAAACCGATACATCACGATCTTTTCTGACAAGCGATACTTGCCTAGTACTTCATGGACGAAGAACCGTTGATGCCACGATTCATGCGCGGTGTTTCTAAAATACTATAGAAACGTATTGAAACCGTCGACACCGCGCCGTTTGTGATACGATACTTCACCACATCGCAGTTAATCCTCCCTGCATATGTGCGGTGTATCCAAGACTGTATAGAAGCGTACTGTAACAGCTACACCGCGCCATTTCCATTTGCTTTTGCTGGGGTGATACTTCATCCGCATCGTTATAATCGTATCCACCTTCGGTATGTGCGATGCTTCCATTTTAGGTTTTATTCCTATTCCGCGTTTATTTCCTATTTCGTTTTTACAGCTGAGTATTGGTGGTTTTCAGGCGCCAGTAGTCTAGTAATATTGGAGATTCGATGAAAGAAGTATTCCTTTTATTGTTTCAACATTTTTTTTTTCTTTTTTTTTCTCTCAACTCCTTTTGATTTTTATGTAATTTGTCATCAGATATAAGACCTTGATATTCTATTTTTGGAATTCAATTGAGTGTTTCCTAAATTTTTTTTTCTCTAACTTGGAAGAAATAAAGTATAAAATTTTTATATTTTTAAATCTTTTATTACTTCAGGATTTTTTTATCCAACATTTTTACCCTTTGAGAGCTTTGTTTTATTTATTAACGTAAGGGGATTGCGGTATTTTAGAGGGGGTAATTTCTGTCTAGTTCTTATCTAGTTAAGATAATCAGGTTATTTATTGCTATGATGGTTTGTTAGATCTGCCAAAGTCAATATGAACTAGCGCATGGACTGATCACAGCTGTTTCTCAAGTTTTATTGCTTAAATATTTATAAGCGATTTTTTTCCCATTTACGTTGAAGGATTTTCTCTTCTGATTCGTAAGTAAATAAATGTTTTATAATTTTAATTTTCTTTTTCAGTTTGTACAATTTGAATAAAGTTTATTTCCATAAGATTAACTACTCAATCCATCATTGCTTCTTAAAAATGCCGAAATGCATATTTTTTTGGCACAAAATAAAGATCATTAGAATTTTAAATGTTATGCATTAGTTTTATTTTTATTGTTTAATAGTTATATTGTATATAGTAAGTAATAAAATATTCCTTATAAAGTATGTTTTTGATTTAATAATTAAGAATATCCAATAACTAAAGTAACATGTGGACCACCAGGAAGTGAACTTGTCCTCCCCCCCCCCCCTGCTATCACCCTCCTTCCCTGGATAATAACAAAGTAAAATTTCATTAAGATATTAAGATAGAGAAATGGAAAAATCCGGATTAAACCAAAAAAATAACCAGCTTATACTCCCTTGGGTGCTTTATGTATCCCCCTCAAAGTAATTCGGCCGCTGCTCATGCTATTTAAAATAAACTTCTATACATGAATTCAATAAAATGTTACAAATCTAAGTAAGCATAACTTTCGGCTACATGTTTTCGGCTTTCTTTCGGTATAACTTTCGGCGTGTTATGAAATGTTGTTTTATAGTATTTTGTAAAAAAAACATAGTTAACATCGTGATGTTTGCTTCCCGATATATCGCGATGCAGAAATCTTAACATCGCCCAGGCCTATTGATGAGCGATACTCAAGAGAAGAGAACTCTGTGTTAAAGACATTCGTTTTTCAACTTTCTACACCTTAATAGCATTTTAATGGCAATTTCAGAGGTGGGGATACTTAGAACACCTTAAGAGGCATTACCATAGTAACTTTGATCAAAATCGTTGGATCAGTTTTTTAGCAATTGCTGAAAAACATGATTTTTTCATGTTTTGCGCAAACGCAATATTGAAGAAAATCATAATGACAGGTCCCATGAGTACCAATAACCCGTACACCAATTTGAATATCGTAGGTTCATTCATACGGAAGATATGCTGACCACGTACATACATACAGTCACGCAGAATTTTTTTTTCTAGACCATTTTTTTTTTTCTCTAATGGCGGCCCCAAGTACTTACAGTAACTTTTAACTAGTGACAGTAGACACTTGACCACTACAAAGCCAGTAACTATAGCCGCTTGTAACGATAGTCTTAGTGGGAGGGCCATCGTTACCTCTAACTTAGGATATCAATGTTTTACATCCATGTCTTACACAGGATTCGAACCGAGACCCACCAGCGTGGTAGTCTGATGCGCTAACCATAATACTGAATGGGCGACCTAGATCATTGTTCTGCACTTCTCTTTTCCCTTGGCTGAATCTCCACTGCTCTTGGCGCCTTGGCGAACTTTTTTTCTCCGGCAACCCTGCGTGGTTGTTCTTGAAACTGCAGTCTTTTTATTAGAAGCGCTTTGTATTGACACTAGCCAAACTATGGCTCGTCATTTAGTAATTAAAAAATTAAATAATGAATACAGTCCACAATTATTTTAACTTAACTCGCTCAAACATTTTGGTCCTAGCGAACCGGAGTCACCCGCGAAATTCTGAATTTATTTATTTATAACTTTAACAACCGAAACTATTTTTTTTTTAATATGACGAATTTGGTCGTTCTACATCGCCGGCGCGGCAATGTCAAGGGTCAGCTGACTAAGCTGTCCAAGGCTATGGAGGATGTCGAGTCTGTCGACAATGAAATGTTATTGGCTCATCAAGACCAGCTCAACAAACTTGAGAAGAAATTTGAAGATTTAAAGATGGATTACTACGCATCAACACCCGAAGGTGAATTCGATACTACTGAGAAATCATTGACTGATATAGACGATGAAATCCGGGCTTTGGAGGTAAGAATCTCTACCTCTTTAAATAAATTAAGAAAAACAAATATTGATAAAACTTCTGAAAACAAAACTGACTGTTCGAAAACTTTGGTTGACGACCATTCGCAGTCAGCCAATGTGGTTTCGAAACTGAAACTACCGGAAATTCCTCTTCCCATTTTTAGCGGGAAAATTGAAGAATACACGTTTTTCGAAGCGCAGTTTGTCAATTTAATTGACCAAAATCCGTCCCTCTCGGACATGGATAAGCTATATTATTTGCGCGGTGCACTACGTGGCGACTCTAAATGTATTGAAACTATGGATGATTCTTATGGGTCGTTATTAGAAGCACTGGATAAGAGATATGAAAACAAACGTTTAGTTATAGATACGCATATTCGATGCATATTAAATCTTGAACCGATGAAACATGAGTCAGAAAGGGAGCTCAGAAACTTGGTTGATTGCGTCAAACGAAATCTAAGAGCACTTTCAGTTTTGAAATTTGAGAGGGATAAACTGTCGAATGCATTACTTTTGAATGTGTTGTTAAGCAAATTGGATAGAGACACTAGAAAAAATTACGAAGCTTCATTAACCACTAACGATGTCCCCAATTTTGATGACTTTATTTTGTTTATTGAAAGAAGAATTTCAATACTTGGTAGCATTGCCAGAAATTCCAAACCAAACACGCTTGAAAGGTCTAAAACATTTTTTGTAAAATCTAACAAAAATTCTAAAGACTGCCCTTTATGTCACCAGCCTCATCCACTTTATTTATGCACAAAATTCAAGGAAATGAAATTAGAGGATCGTTTTGATTTCTGCAAACAGCATAAAGTGTGCATGAAATGTTTGTCCCACAAATATGACAAAAATATATCTTGCCAGTCAAAAGGCACATGTAAAGCTTGTTCTCGTGCCACTCACCACACTTTGCTACACAAGTTCTCAGCACAAGCTGAAAGCAATAATTTAAAAGAAACTTATTCACCCACTACACAAGCTGAATTTCAAACGCCAATTTCAGATCAACCAAATATGAATGATCATTTAGTGTCAGACACTCAATTATCCTTTTTTGCAAAGGGTGAGAAAAACGTCCTTATCAATACAGCTGTCTGTTACATTAAGAATTCTAAAGGTCAACGTATTGCCGCCCGCGCGATCCTTGACTCAGCTAGTGAATCCAGCTTTCTTTCTGCTGATGCTGCCCAATTTCTGGGTTTGAAAAAAGAAAAAACTGACGTCCCCATTTGTGGTTTAAACGATAAACCATTTCGTGTAGTTTCTCAAGTTTCTGCCAATATTTCGAATCAGGATAATAACTGTCACTGGAACTTAAAACTTCTCATTGTACCCAAAATAGCAAACGCCATGCCGTTTAGAAACTTAAATATCTCAAACTTAAACATCCCTAAGAATATTGTTTTGGCTGATCCTAAGTTCTTTTTGGCTCAAAAGGTTGATTTATTATTAGGTGCCGAACTTTTCTACGATTTATTAAGGGAAGGCAAAATTAAATTGACTGAAAACCTATTCCTGCAGCCAAGTTGTTTTGGTTACTTAGTGTCAGGAAGTGTTCAACATGATAGCCCTTTCTCCGTTAATCGCTGTTTTCTTGCTACTACCCTGGAATCTCTCAATAAAACCTTGACTTCGTTTTGGGAAACTGAGAACTCCCTTGATGACAATAACATTTGCGACAGCGACGAACTGAAATACTGTAACGATCATTTCCAAAACACTCATTCCCGTAAACCCGATGGGAGATATGTAGTCGAGTTGCCATTTAAACCAGGTATGTCGGAAGACTTGCTGGGCGGCTCAAAACAGATGGCATCTAAAAGGTTAGATCGCTTATGGAATAGGCTAGAAACTGACCCCATCATGAAGGCACTCTATTCTGAATTTTTAAATGAATACGAAGCTTTGGGTCATATGGTACAGGTACCAGAAGATGCTTACTTCGAAGATGGTTATTATTTACCCCATCATGGTATCTTAAAACCAACAAGTCAAACCACAAAGTTGAGGGTAGTATTTGACGCAAGTGCCAAAACTACAAGTAAATATTCTTTGAATGATCTACTTTCTAAGGGTGGAGTTATACAAGATGATTTGTTTTCTATACTCATACGATTTAGAAAACTCACTTCAGATGTGAAACAAATGTTCAGACAAGTTGAAGTTGCTCCCTCCCAAACTAAGTTCCAAAAGATTCTTTGGAAAGAGAGTAAGTCCGCTCCTATTAAGACTTACCAGCTTAAAACGGTGACATATGGCACTGCCAGCGCACCTTTTCTTGCCACAAGAGTCTTAAAACAAATTGCATTAGATGAGAAGGATGATTTTCCTCTCGCTTCAAGTGTTGTCCTACAGGACTTTTACATGGATGACTGTCTGTCGGGCTCTTCCGACCCACATGAGTTCGAAACACTTCAAACAGAACTGACACATCTCCTTCAAAGAGGAGGTATGACCCTACACAAATGGCAATCCAACAAAGGACACACAAGTGACCCTATTTTTCCTTTCGATAGGAACTCGGATGAAATTACCGTTAAAACTTTAGGTCTATTATGGAACAGTTCTAATGACTTATTTACCTATAAGGTATCCTTTAATTCAAATTCTACCATAACGAAAAGAGAAGTTCTGTCCCAAATTTCCAGAATATTTGATCCCCTTGGCCTCCTCGGCCCAGTTATTACAAGGGCAAAAATTTTTATGCAACAGCTGTGGCTTCACAAGTTGGACTGGGATCAACCACTCCCTTCAGAACTTGCAGTACAGTGGCAGAATTTCGTAGAGACTTTACCACAAATACAACATATTAAGGTGCCCCGTTGTGTCCTGCCCCTTTATTTCACATCAATTCCCTTGGTAGGATTTGCGGACGCGTCTTCAAAAGCGTATGGATGCTGCGTGTATATACACACCATCACGGATACTGGTAATCGCTCCAGTCGCCTTCTGTGCAGCAAAAGTCGTGTATCTTCCCTTCGGACCCAATTGACAATCCCTCGAGCAGAATTGTCCGCTTGCCTTCTGCTCTCCAAGCTCGTGCAGAAGGTTATTCAAGCCTTCAAGCACAAATTTGATTGTGTGCAGCTCTTCTCCGACTCCACGATTGCCCTGGCATGGATTAGGACCTCCCCACATCTTCTGAAGACCTTCACGAGCAACAGGGTTGCTCAGATACAGCAGCTAACCTCAGACTTCCAATGGCTGCACATCACCTCCTCATCTAATCCTGCAGACTCTATTTCCAGAGGGCTGGATGCTCCAGCTTTGTCCTCCAATGAGCTATGGTGGAATGGACCGGAGATGCCCCCCTGTCCGGAACCTGCTGTCCATCACCCTACAGAGCAGCAATTCCTTGAAGAGCTTAAGGTTCCCCCAAAGATGACCCTCTCATCTTACAGTATATCCTTTTTTGATTATTTAATTGAAAGATCTAATAACTATTGTAAACTGATTAGAATACTTGCATATGTGTTCAGATTTTTTAATAATTGTCATAAAAATAAAATTCAACGCCAGACTGGCCCTCTCACAAGAGAGGAATTTGAAGATGCTGAAATGGTCTTAATTAAGAACCTTCAGTTGGAGCATTTTCTACCAGAGCTTGCTTCTCTAAAGAAGGGAAATTCAGTTCCAGTAAAAAGCAAACTACGTTTCTTACACCCTTATTTAGATAGTCATGAAGTAATCAGAGTGGGTGGACGTTTAGATAATTCGGATGTAAGCTTTAACCATAAACATCCCATAGTTTTGCCCTCGGGTTCTAAATTAGTAAAACTAATTTTCCAATACTATCATAAGCGCGACTTTCATGTCGGACCACAGGCCTTATTAAACACAATTCGTCAGAAATATTGGCCACTTGGTGGTAGAAATACAGCTAGGAAAGTTGTTTATGAATGTGTACCATGTTTTAAGATGAAACCAATTGTTGCAAGCCAGCTTATGGGAGATCTTCCCACTGAAAGAGTTGTCAGTAACCCCCCGTTTTCTAATGTTGGAATTGACTTGTGCGGCCCCTTTCAAATTAAATATAAGGGCCAAAGAAAGGGCACATTGCAAAAGATTTATGTTGCAATATTTGTTTGTATGGCCACTAAGGCTGTGCATTTAGAATTTATTTCTGACTTAACATCTCAAGCCTTAATTGCAACCTTAAAAAGGTTCTTCTCTCGTAGGGGTAAAAGCTATAAAATATTTAGTGATAACGGGACGAACCTAACAGGAGCTAGTGCAGAATTAAAAAGGTTACAGAAATTGTTTGTTAATAGTGAAGAAGTTGTACATTTTTTGAATTCAGAGCGAATTGATTGGAAGTTTATTCCTCCCAGAGGTCCGAATCACGGTGGGCTCTGGGAGGCTGGGGTTAAATCATTCAAGTACCACCTTAAAAGAGTAGTCGGTGACTCAAAATTAACTTTGGAGGAGTTTAATACCATAATGATACAAATCGAGGGCATCCTGAACTCACGCCCATTAACTCCTTTATCCATTGATACCGACGACTTTCAGGTGTTAACTCCTGGACATTTTTTAATAGGTAGACCAATCAATTCTCTTCCGGAGCCAAATTTGATTGATAAAAATGAAAACTTATTGAATAAATGGGAAAGGCTTCAAAAAATGGTACAGTCAGTTTGGAAATTTTGGAGAAACAGCTATTTAAGTCACTTGCAACAACGCAGTAAATGGTTGTTCAAAAAACAAAATGTTAAAAAGGGAATGATGGTGATTCTTAAGGACTCAAACCTACCTGTTGGAAAATGGCCATTGGCCAGAATCCTAAATGTCATTCCAGGACCTGACAACAATGTTAGAGTTGTTGATCTAAAGACGCCTACTGGGCAATTTAGAAGAGCTATTACACAGATTTGCATTTTGCCTATAAGTGATAATACTGATGCACCTGCCATTTAATTGTCTTTTATTAAACTTTATTTTCTATTTTGTTTAAAGAAATTTTTTGTATTTTTGCTTACTAGTTTTATATTAGTTGTATTTACTCTGTATCATTGCATATACCTTATGTATATATTATTTCAAAAAAATTGTATTTTCCTTGAAATATCTCTATATTTCAACGCCCGCCGGGATGTTCTGCACTTCTCTTTTCCCTTGGCTGAATCTCCACTGCTCTTGGCGCCTTGGCGAACTTTTTTTCTCCGGCAACCCTGCGTGGTTGTTCTTGAAACTGCAGTCTTTTTATTAGAAGCGCTTTGTATTGACACTAGCCAAACTATGGCTCGTCATTTAGTAATTAAAAAATTAAATAATGAATACAGTCCACAATTATTTTAACTTAACTCGCTCAAACAATCATTTTTTTTTTACGTCAGGATGTTCCGAAACGAGGAGAAATGCAACAACAACAAACACAATTTTATTTTTTTTACCGAAAACAAAACAATACTTTCATTATCCTATGTTAACATATGGATAATTGAAAGTAATAAAGCGGTGTAGTAGATTTAATTACCACATGGATCTAATAAATTTAGACATGGAAAACTCTCTTGGTCTTTTGTAACCAGTGTTCGCCAGTTAAATATTTCCAAAGGGTATTTTCACCACCTCTCTAAATTTTAAGAGGTATTTTTAAAATCTAAATTGTATTTTTTTTAATTTAATTTTTTTTTAAACTAAAGCAAAATAAGTTTTTTTTTTTTTTTTTTTTTATAAAACTAATAACTACGACAATAACAGTGATGCACGATTGTGATTCAAGTGGTGATCAGAGTCAAAATAGATTTTTAAATGTTTACTAAAAAACTCTTGATGATTATAAACCTTAAACTAACTCTTAACACTGTTCTTAATCGTAATAAACTCTTAAATTATCCAGGATGATGTTGTGTGTCGTATGGGTTCAACGGTACCAAACGTAAAAATGAAACATATATTTATTAATGGGTAACACCGTAAAGAACGGAGCGCCTAGACGCGCGTCCGATCTATTTTAATTACGTATACAGAGAGAGAGTTACATGGGAGGGGAAGGGGTTTTATCTTCTTCCCACGCATGCGCGCAGGCAGCAGAACACTTATTCGTAATTCCCAACATACTCCCACCTTTGGAGTTTTTTTCAAATATAAAACTACAAATTACACATGATACAAACTCAAAATCAAATATTAATATAGTAAACCAATATAGAATTTACAAACAAAACATTCTTAACTACAATTAAGATATTAATATAAGAAACACAGATACACTTTACAGACGGCAGGGTGGTTTAGAAATTCGGCCACTTCTAGTTTTCAAAATGTTGTTACTAAATAATGGTTCATTGTTATCATGAATAGGACTGTCCAGTACTAGTCTATACAGTCTGAATGCCTCAGTAGACAAAAGAGTAACCAACTCAAGATGAATCGTGCGATATACTGCACAGGTGTATAGAACAATATATGCCTTTTGTCCGCCTTTAAGGTAAAGAGGACCAGCCAAGTCGACTCCTACAATTTCGAAAATTGCTGCATCGCGCACTCTGTCCGCAGGTAAAACTCCAGGTTGAGCCTCACCTCGGTCACTTGTAAAACGCTGACACTTAACACATTTTTTGATACAATCACGAATTGTTTTACGAGCTTTCAAGATCCAAAATTTTTCGCGTAAATTTGACATTAACATAGAAGTGCCTGCATGCATATAATCCTTATGTACACTAATAATCAGCAATTTCACAACGGGGTGCTTTGAAGGCAAGATAATAGGATACTTAAAATCCCGTGTATCCTCTCTAAATACAATATTAGTTTTAGCTCTCAACAATCCATCATCGTCTAACACTGGTTTGAGATTTTTTAGTTTAGGATCAGAGCAACCCGTGAATGACTCTTGCTGAATGAGTTTAAACAAATATTTTTCTCCTCTATCTATTTCATTCAAAGACAAATATTTCTCACAGTTATTATTAATTTTCTTTGACTTATCATAAAACCTTAAAATCCATGCAATCATTCTTACTATCTTTTTATACGAAGAAAAATATTTATAATACCAATTTAAATCATCCACAGATTTGGTCAAATTCGTAACAACTGTTTTACGCATTTCTGAATTAACTAAGCATTCATCGGGGTTTTCATTTGACTTAGGCCAATTTTCCTCACTTAGAAGAAGCCAATCTGGTCCCTCCCACCAACGCCGTTCGATTAATTGTTCCACTGAACAACCCCTGGATGCTAAATCCGCCGGATTGGCTATTCCAGGGACATGTTTCCATGCCAAAGGAGAAGTTAAAGATTGGATTTCTTTAACCCTATTTTGGACAAAAATTCCCCAATTTAAATTACGTTTAATCCAACTTAGAGCCGTGGAGGAATCAGTCCAACAGTGGATTGCTATCTCTGAAAGATGGAGATCACTTAAAATCGAATTTAAAAGCCTAGCTCCTATGGAACAAGCCAAAAGTTCCAAACGAGGAATAGTGGTTGGTTTTAGAGGGGCAACTCTACTACGTGCACTTAATAAATTGACCTTAACCTGTTCATTTAATTCAATGCGCAAAAATATGCAACAACCATATGCTAATTGACTTGCATCGCAAAATAAGTGACAACTTAATAATTGATTACCCGGTTCAATATTCAACCACCTGGGTATCCGTATATTCGTAAGCAAATGCAACTGAGCAAGCCATGTCTTAAATTTTTTAGCTAAATTCTCGGGGATTACATCATCCCATTTAAGCTTTAACTCCCAGGTTTTTTGTAGAATAATTTTTGGTAATAATAATACGGGTGCGGTAAATCCTATTACATCAAAAATTTGATGAGCTTTAGACAATACAACTCGTTTCGTAATTTGCTCGTGTATCTCGGATACTGGGTCAATTTTGCAAGAAAGAGTATCTTGATCCGTATCCCATAACATACCTAAAACAGCGACCTCATCCTCATGTGCTGACTGCTCCAACACCTTAAGAGGAACATTGGATTGCCACCCTCGTAAATTGAAATGTCCTTTAGACATAATTATTTGGGACTCTTTAATAAATTTATCCATATCCACCTCAGAGTTAAGACTCGTCAAACAATTATCCACGTAAAAAGAGGGTCTTAAAATTTCAGCCGATTCTCTTAAATCATCGGAAACTGTATTCAAATGATAGCGTAAAGTGGCTGCCAATAGAAATGGACTGGAGGTTAAACCAAACGCTACACGTTTATGTCGATATGTTACCAGTTGGTCAAAATTGTCTTTCTCCCACCATAGGAATCGTAAAAAATCTCTATCGCTCTCTTGAATTCCGATCATACAAAAAGCTCGTTGTATATCACTAGAGACTGCACATTTATACTCTCTAAACCTATTAAGAATAGAAGGAATTTGGGAAATCAAATTTGGACCCGTAGCTAAACAATCATTCAGTGACAAAGAATTAATTGTTTTAGAAGACGCATTAAAAACTGGTCTAACTTTCGTAGTGGCATTATCCTTAAAAATCGGTCTGTGAGGTAAATAATGTTTCCCACTTAAATTTGCATCTAAATGTTGATCAGTCACTTGTTCAATAATACCAAGGGATAACCATTCCTCAAAAACATCACCGTAATACTTCATTTTATTTGAAGCAATTAATTTCCTTTTGGTGGCTATCGCAATTTTTTTTGCCAAGAGAAAATTTGTTTCTAACTGTTTCTGATCATTAATCCATGGTAACGCTACCTCATATCTACCTAGTTTATCAATTCGTAAACTGCGTAAAAAATATTTCTCAGTCTCCTGAGAAAGTTGAGTCTCATCCTCCAAGATGGGATCACAAATTCCCAAAGAATCGAGGCGCCACAAATCAGTCAACAAACTATCTTTCGTTAAAAGATTCACTACATGAGATGCAATATTCGTTTGTATAACACTCTCGTGAGTAATGACTGTATTTTGATGATCGTCCTCATTAATATTCGGCTTGGTGCCCATATTTCCAAAACATCCCATTAAAGTCCATCCAAGTTTACTGTGTATTGCGATGGGGCCAGATGTTAAATTTATAACCTTACCCGTGAGTATTTTTGACAAGTAATCGGCGCCAATCAAAAGTTTAATGTCTGCTTTGGCTCCATCGTTTATTGCGAAATCTGAAATGGGAATATTTAATCTTTCGCATTCTTGCGCAATACTGAAAGAGGAAATGCGATTTATTTTTGAACATATCTGTGGCTGATTTAACACAGAAATAATACATTTATAAGATCTATCAATATTACTTATTTCAATATGAAAAGATTCGTATATTCTTTCACGTACTTCAATACCTCCAAACAGAGATTGTTGCAATGTTATTTGACTTTTAGATTTAAAATTTAAACTTTTAATTACATCATCACACAGGTAAGAATTCTGGGCTCCAGAATCTAAAATTGCACGTATTAAAATCTCTTCATTACCATTATGTAATCTAACAACTAAGGTTTGTAACAATACATCAGAGAATTGTGTTTCCTTATTTAACGTAGTAATTGTAGAACGATCTGGTTCCAACGTAAGATTTTCCGTTTCTTTCACGGGCAAATCTGGGCATAACACTACAAAGTGTCTTTTTTTACAAATAATGCATTTATGCTTAGAAAAACATTTATCCGAATGGTGAGATAACTTCAGACAAACAAAACAGGCGTTTTTTTTCCTTACAATATTCTTTTTCTCTACCAAAGACATGGCAGAAACTGTGTCACAATTCTCTGAAGCATGCGACTTTTCACAAAAAATACATTCAATTTTTCTATATCTATATGCATTAGAATCATACACATTATTTTTTCCTGACGTACTTAATAACTCATGAGCTACAGGATTATTTTTATTACGGGAGTTATCAACATTTCTATTATTTTGTTTCTTATAATTTACATAATTATTTTTATTAGAATTATTGTAGGGGGCAGTAAGAGGAGTGTTAAAAGATCTGGCCATTTGTATTCTAGCCTCACTTTCTACTTCAATTTTTAAGAAATCCATCAAAAGATCAAGATCAGATTTATTAGTATTAACATCAACCTTACCTCTGTTACGTTCCCAGGCTCTTATCACTTCACTAGGGAGAGCGGATTCTACTAAAGGATATAAAAACTCAGCGTAATTATTTTTTGTTACATTTAAAGCTTCCAGTGCTCGTAACTGAGTTTGCAATTTATCGTATAAAGTAGAAATATCCGTATTAGTGGTCTTATTCATCACAAGCTCCAGAATATCTCGTATGAACACCTGAATCAAAACTTTGTCTTGCCCGAACCTTTCTTTTAAATAAGTAACTGCATGTTCGTAATTCTCTCCACTTCCCGGAAAACTGGAAACGATTTCTCGCGGTTTGGAGTGCTCTTTTGTGGATTGTAGAAGAAGTTGTAGCTTGTATGCGGGATCAATCTGCGGATTTTCATGTATTTTTTGAAATTGCGCCCAGAATGTGATCCACTTCCTGGGGTCGCCATCAAACTTGGTTATTTCAAACTCCGGCAGCCGTTGTAGATGAGACGTAGGGGGTTGTCTGCTGGGGCCATTAGAAGGGCATTCGTTGGTCGTGATGGACAAGGTGGCCTGCTGGTTAACTTGCTGGAGAAGTATTTTCATTTTTGTTCTCGCCGTACACAGCTTTTCTCGGTATTCCTCTATGGCATCGTACTCCGTCTCGAATTGCACTTGATCCACTCCAGTGGTCTGCATCTCTGCTAAAACCGCTTCATCTGCTAGCCGCAGTTGTTCAGCTCTTTCCAATAGCACGTCCATGGAAATCTCCAGTTGCACTAGATCCGGTGGTTCGGTCACTAAAAGACCATCAAACTTGGTCAGAGCACGAGTAAAAGATCCTCTACTCGCCGCTCTTCTCTGCGTCATTCTCTGCTTCAGATTTTCATGAGACATGATGATCACAGCGTAATTCTATCCAATTAACCGTATCACCGACACGTAATTCGTAACACGTAATTGTCAACCGGTTATGCAATCTAGTTCTACGCACATAAATATTTGTAATCCATAAATTCGTAAACAACAGTTCGTAAGTGCGTAAAATATGTCTACCCAATTCGTAGCAGGTACCTATATTCGTAGTAAACGTACTAACGTCATCCCGGCAGGGATGCCAAATGTTCTTAATCGTAATAAACTCTTAAATTATCCAGGATGATGTTGTGTGTCGTATGGGTTCAACGGTACCAAACGTAAAAATGAAACATATATTTATTAATGGGTAACACCGTAAAGAACGGAGCGCCTAGACGCGCGTCCGATCTATTTTAATTACGTATACAGAGAGAGAGTTACATGGGAGGGGAAGGGGTTTTATCTTCTTCCCACGCATGCGCGCAGGCAGCAGAACACTTATTCGTAATTCCCAACAAACACTATGCTGTTCGGTAAAACCACGTTGGTTTCCCGCGAAACTATCGGGCAAATGCCGGCAAAATCTAGAAAATAGGAAAAATACCGGCAACACTACGAAAACTATCGCGCAAATGACAGAAAATTAAAACTTGACGTTATACAAATTTTAATAAACATTCTAATTACATATACATATACAAATACTTTAAATTATAAAACAGCTGCGTTTGAGTTCAAATTTGACTCTCGACTGATTAGTTCATTCATGTTACCTATAGAGTGTGCTACAGTTGCTTTAACAAGGAGTCGTAAAAAAGCATTACAATGACTTATAAAGAATATTTCCAGTATTTCAAATATAAAAATGCTGAATTTAATAATATCAGACATTTAAATAAAATAAAGTATGCATTTCTAAACAATAAGTTAGTGACATTAAAATTGTAATGTAATAGTTTTTGATTTAGTGTGGAACATAAGGGTTAAAATTGACAATTCGCACTAGTTTTTAATGCGCATTACTTTTCTTGAAATACACAGTGTGAAAACCAATATAAGGCAAGTAAAAGCACACTTTTACAACTCTTGCACACACGTGAATACACAAAAAAATTAAATGCTGTTACTTCCTTGAATACAGTAAATTAAATCAAGTAACAATTAAGATTCGTCGAATCGTACCAATAATAAATTTTCGTTTCGTTTGACATTCGGCTAAATAATGATTGCCCTTTGAAAAAAGGAAGTATTTTGCGCAATTACAATATGGTAATTCTGGATTATATTATGGATATTAAAACCCTTTTGAAACATATAACCTTCGTTTTCGGAGAGGTGGTGTAATTCGAGTAGTGAAAAAAACTTAGACCTAGCTTCAATGATACTTAGTTATTAACTTATTACGAGTGATAAAATAATTATATTATAGTAAAGGGAGCCAAGGACGTAAAATTTTAATAAACTAGACTTCCAAATTTAAAGCCGTTTTTAATCTAAGCCAATTTTCCTCAATTATTTGTAATTTATTACAGAAAAAACATGGGGTAATGTGCTAAGCCAGCGATTCTCAACCTGTGTGTGTGTGTTCCCCTAGGGGGGCGCGAGAACACCTAAGAGAAAATATTATTTAAAAAAATTGATAAACTGACTGAAAAAAAAGCACACATACTAACAGAAAACAAAATACACTTTGACATATTTAACAAATAAAGTAAAAATACTTACTAAATCAAAATGTACTTAATCAAAACATACCAAATTAAACACAAATTTAATAATTATTAGTGACTTCCCTAGGCCTGTCTTGCAGAGCAAAGTTTTTCGAAAGAAGGCTTTATATTAGAAATAGCCACTCTCAGTTCTATTTCTATATTTAGCCGAGATCTGTATTTTGTCTTCAAAGAAGCCACAGCAGAAAATCCAGTTTCACAGAGGTAGGATGTTGAAAATGGTAATAGAATGCGAAATGCCCTTGTATTTAGTGCAGAAAAATCATCCTCTACTCCTGCTCAAAATTCAAACAGTAATTTATTACTAAATTTTCTTTTTGTTTCGTCACTTGTCATGAAGTCTATGAATTTTTGATCCTCATCAATTGAGAGTCCTTCGAGAGTCTTATGAAATGAATCCCTAACCCACACGTAACTTGCTATCAGTTTGTCGTCATCAAGAAAATACTTTTTAAAATTCTTTGTCAGCATGGCTAAATGATTTTCAATGGTTACAAAAACAACTTTTACATGTTCTTCTTCAGCCTTGTAAGTTTTAGTATAATCATCCACATTTGCAATAATTGTTAGGTTTTTTTTTGCTTTAAATTTCTGCTCCACAATTCCAATTTTCTACAAAAAGCATTAATTTTATCATTCGAATCTAACATATGTGTAGTTGCTCCTTGGAGTTGAAGATTCAAGTTATTTAATTTCACGAATATGTCGACCAAGTAGCTCAATTTCATCACAAATAAACCGGCTTCTTTCGGCTTCTAGTCTGTTTTCTTCTTCTAGGAAAATGTCGTTTGCTTCTCTTAATTTATAAACACGTTGCAAAAATTTCCCACGTGATAACCATCTTGTCTCGCAATTAAATAGTAACGCTGAGTGTACTGAACACACGTCTTTACGAAGTGTGGAAAAGATTCTCGATTTCAAGGGTCTCATTTTTATGTAATTTACTATGGTTACCACTGTAGTTAACACAATATTCAGAGCAGGACTCATTTCTTTCGAAGTCAAAGCTTCTCTGTGGATCATGCAATGTGTCCAGACGCACTGAAACGATTTTTGTTTTACAAGTGCTTGAATACATTGGAATCTTCCGGACATTGAACGAGCACCATCGGTGCATATTCCGACGCAATTTTTCCATTCAATGTTTGCCTCGTTCATAAAATAATTTAAAATAGCAAATAATGCGAGCTCTGTTGTTTGGGGTTCTATTGGTTTGCAGAAAAGTAGTTCTTCTACTACTGACATATTATCACAAAATCAAAACATAGGCCAATTAAATGAGCATCTTTATTACTATCTGTTGCTTCATCAAGCTGTATTGAAAACAATTTGTCAAGCAATTTCGAGAAAAGCTGACACTGTACATCTTCAATTATATCACCAATTCGACGAGCATTATCATTATTTGAAAGAGATATGGACTGTAATTCTTTTGAAAAGTTATCTCCAAGCATAGTTTCTACAATCTCAATTGCTGCTGGCAAAATAAGCTCTTCACCAATGGTGTGAGGTTTTTTACATCTGGCTATTTTATATGAAACTTTGTAAGATGCAATTAAAGCTTTTTTATTCACAAAGTTTCTTTAAAACATTATTTTTTCCTTTTATATGATTTTAGTTTTAATTCGAAGAATTCTGTGGGTTTGTTGACGTACTCACCATAAACATTTCCAAATTTCGTCTAAGTTTATAAGGTTTCATTCTGTCTGCGGCCAATATTTTTGAGCAAATGATACACAGGGGCATTTCTTCTTCAGTACTGGTGAACCCAAAATTTAAGTATTCTGGAGAATATTTTCTTGATTTTATTTTCGAAACCACGCTCGTCTGTGTACTTGTTGATGCTTGACTATCATCTAATGCTTAAAAATCTCCCCTTAAAAATTTATCCATGAGTCGGCATAAATTTGCTGCCGTGAATATTTAATATATTGAATTACAATTAACATGAAAACAAATGTAAGTTAGTTAAAAATAATTTAAAAACAGAATCCAAAATATTCAATATACATTATTGTTGTATACATTTTATTGTAAGCGGGGGAGCGATGAAAATAATGATTGAAAACTGGGCCGCGAATACTGAAAGGTTGAGAAACGCTGTGCTAAGCAATCCGACTGGCGTAGCAATTCAGTCCTTAATAAAAATAAAGTTAAATATAACGCAATTGAACAATTACGTTTTATAATTGTGACATTTCATTTATATTTAAATAACTACTCATCATGATATTGAAGATTACAAGTTTTTGAAAAGGGTTGTAATTTGCATGGAACATAAATTAAAATTAAACAGTCGTAATTATAAACAAATTTAGAATGCCCTCTATTAATGCAACAAAGGACATTATTATTGCTAAGAGTCTTTATTTCAATAAATTTAATTTAAAAAAGTTACTTTAAGTTGTGTTTAAGCTGAAAGAAAACTACAAATTACCGTGAGAGTTTGATGTAGTAAGATAAGATTTATTATTAATTACGTGTGTATTAAATTGCGATTGGAAAGTTTCAAATATAGAGATTTTCAATTAACTGAACAAACGTAAGTTAATATAAAATGTTTTATTTAAAAATTACCGTTTAAAAAATGAATATTCATATTATGATTAATGTTCCTAAAAATTAATATTTTTACCAAGGTGGTGTACATTATTTTAAAAGCATAGAATTCTAAAAGCACATTGTATTTTCTCTTGCATTATCCAAAGCAATTCGCCGCAGTTTTTGGATAACAAATGCTTTCATTTGCATATTATCAGTTTTAACTAACCACAAATATTCGGAAATTTTTTCCTCTTCCTATATCATTTAATCATTAAAAGCATATAGAATGGCAGAAACGTTGGATCTTGTAGAAGAGTTAGCTGTTCAGGCACTGCGCTACATCCGTCCATACGATCATTACATTCATTCCCGAGTCAACAATAAGACGACATGGAAGATGATGAGTGGGGCAGCACTCGTTCTAAACGACAATTGCCCGTGTACTAGCATCTTCTTACCATTAAATATTGAGATCCAGAGGTAGGTAGTGTTATCTCCTCTTGTTCAAATCAGTGTAGATATGTATTATTTTCTTCACGTTTGCAGTACCAGCAAGCAATTCTGTTTCCGAATGCTTGATCCTGGAAAATGTCCTATCATTCTTTCAATTTTGCTTTCCAGTTCTCGAAGATTACTTGTGAAATGAATTTTTACAAATTTTACAATACAAATTTTTATACAAATTTTTAATATAAGTCTTCCCTGACTGGAATCCTAACCTGTTGTTGCTGGAGAGGTAAGTTTGTTTATCAAAACGGAGTAGAGCTCTCCAAAATTATGTTCATTTACAAAATATGTAGAGTGTGATAGTACACTTTAAAACTATCAATCATTCATTCTACTGAAATAAAGCACAAAAGGTTTTGAGATTTTCATTTATATTTCATAATTCTAATATTTTTAATTGGAGTTTAAAAATTTGTCTTTTACTGTCATGGCACACATACACGAGGGAAAACGTGAGATCTTTGTTTTGAGATAATTTTATAGCTTTATGTATATCGAAATCTTGGATGGTATGTTTAAAATAAAATAGAGAAAGATCCTCTTGTACATTTATGAAACAGTTCAGATAGGCCAGTAGTGACAACCTTTCAATATCAATCGCCAATTCAATGTTTTCCCCCTCATCTGCTATTTTGTTTTTAATTTTAGACTCTTGTAATTCTTTGAATGCTGATCTCTAAATCTCAGTTTCAACTCACTTGTTAGCGCCACAGATTCTCTCCGTTTCCAGTAGTATCTGTAGGATATCAGCAACTACTAAAACAGAAATTCAGAGAGATGAAATGACTTCGTGAGGTTATCCCATCTATTGGCAGCGGTTATCACATCGCACTAAATTCAATAGACTCACTTCTTCTAACACCACTATTACGAATTTTTCCAGAGGAAACGACGACACAGCTTTTCAAACTGAAAATGATAATTTATTTTTCATTTCAGATTCTCCAAAACAACTTTGAACTCCCTATCAAACTTTTACAAAAGTTTTCGAGCTTACAACATCAGATACAGCGATTTCAGGTTCAGGAAAATAAGCATAGAGTTTCTTTCGAAACAACGCTGAAACTCCAACTCAACTCAAATTCCATTTCCCATTGGTTTTTATATCTTCGCGAGTGAACTTTCTCAAAAGATCCACAGTAACACGATCGGCATGCGCCAGAAACATCACGAAATTTCGTAATTAACTGCTATCGGTTGCCAACGTTTTGATTATTGTAATATAGCTGCTAACAAATAAATTTAAGAAAATAGAACTGTAAAACGAAATATGTACACTATTTACAATTAATACAGGACGTTTACGTAACAATATTAGAACAGAAACGAACTTAAAAAAGTTCAGTAGAAGCCTTATGAAATTAATCCATGTTTATAAATACCATTCAAACACGCGACAACCCACTATTAAAGCACCCGAATCATAATTCTGATTAATTTACAAAGGTGACAAATGATAAATGTTGTAACTTAACAATCAGGTAAGTAGCCAAAATAAAGACTTTTGTTCTAACGTAGTAATTTTGTTGCACGTGTTACAACGTACCACTTTAACTGTCACATCTTGTATCGTTAGTGATGTCAACTGTAAAACTTTTTAAGGAGCAGAAAACAATTTTTCTCAAAAAGTCTAATCATAGTAAGTTTTATTCAAATGAATAATTAAGAAAAGTGTTAGTACCCTTATTCTGGTATACAACCTATTTTAAAATCGGCTGTGATTCTGATACTACAGTCAAATATGGAAAAATATTACTTCTACAGTCAGCCTCACCAATTTTAAATCGTATGTAATGGTAAAAAAAATAGGATTTTTTATGGTAACTAAATAAATGGCACGTTGAAAAAGTAGAAGTTTGTATTGAAATTTTCTGATATATACATTTTTCATAAATAAACTAGCAGACAGCCCCTTGATAAATACATTTTTATATAACTACTAAAGATAGTCGTGTACGTGACATTTGTGGGTGCAAAAAATAACCTAAAACATATAGTACGGAAAATATAGTTATCATTCGGATTTTTTGCCTACTGCAACATAAATAAACCTTAAATTTTTCTTCAATTTATATCTTTATTCACTAATTTGTAAATATTAGAATTTTTTAACTCAGATTTTTTGTAATCTACAATCTATTAATTTTTAATAATCGATAGTAAAAGAATTTTTTTTAAAAATATTGTGTCTGGTAAAAAAAATGTAATTATGTGAAATCAATGTATTTTGCTCTTTTCCATAATTAAAGTAACAAGACAAAAAAAAAAAAAAAAAAAAAAAAAAAAAAAAAAAACACTGTAAAAAAAATAATTTTCGAGGGAAATCTTAAATTTTAAAAGTGAATAAGTCTTAAATTTCAGAAGAATGGGACTAATTATCGTGATAGGATGCACGTTTTGAAGAACATGTCTAAAAAAGTTTCGTGTTTGAGGACAAATTGATAACCACTCCTCAAATCTCACCCACTAGAATCCCCGACGGTACCAGAAACCGCATGCTAAAACAAATCTCCACACACAAGCCAGTTCTGCCCTTCACCTTCAACAAAAGGCTACTGCATAATTCCTTTCCTTCCGACTGCCCCTTTCCTTATCAAACTGATTACCATTCAAGCGACCTCATATTCGACATATAACAAACTGTCCATCGAACAAATGATTCCTCGTGTTAACGGTAAAACTTGCGGTCAACGACACGACCTCAGTTTTAAGGTAGCCACTCGTCAAGAAACATCTTCAACACGTCTGGAGTTTCGCAAAGCCTCAGCAACCTCGCGCGACTTAGTGCTATGCTGTGACCTCACGTGTTAGGATAGGTTTCGTTTTCACTTTTTTCCTTTCTGACCTCGTACGAATCTTAAATCCTGTTAATTAAACTGGGCAAAAATGGCAGGATTTTTCTGGTGGAAGGGAAGGTCCACTCGGAGAAGATGTGGGCCATGGGCAGGTCAGTTACACCGGAAGTTTTGCCATGACTGTCGAGAAGTTTTAAGTCAGCTGTCGATTTGAATTCCGTTAGGGTAACTTAGTAACTTGCAATACTGCCTCAATGCATGAAAACTGAAAGAGTTTACACTGCTAATTAAAATGTCTTAAAATAAAATAAAAAAGTGGCGCTGGATTCAGACGCCAAATGGAGTTTTAATTTAAGACAGGAGTATTTTTAGCGCCATTTTTAAATTCCCGAAGGAGGAGAAGCGTAGTCAACAAATCATAGGGAATATCACACTTTAAAAAATTTCAAACCTAACAGTTCGATATTCATTCAAACCAATATAAATCAGGATACTCAATAAATTTACCCATTCAGACATTTAAACAGAAAATGCACCCAATGTCAAACATCACAAATGTCTTAAAAATTAAAACTCTACTTGGTGTTTGAATCCAGTGCCACTTTTGTGTCTTATTTTAAGATATTGAAATCTGTAGTGTCATAGAAATGGATTTTTTGGATGAAATAAGGATTTTGGAAATCATTTCATTTAGTAAGTTTTGGCTTACCAAAGAAACAAAATAGCCAAGGGTTGGTGATAACTCTAGTCTGATCATGAACAGTGTTCTGCCTTCATTTCTTATCATAAATAATTTTATAGACTTTCTTACGAAATATCTGCGTAATGTGTATTTAAATAGGGAGAAACTTAATGTGATGCTCTTATTCTTGCCCTCAATGTGTCTAAATAACTGCGTAATGTTTAAAAATGAGGTATGTTAACGTTTTATTAATGTCTATAATATCCTGTAATGAAATGAAATGCGATTTCATATAGTTAAATAAAATTGTTAGGTGCTTTTTTTTTTATATTTTTTTTTATCTTATTTATTTTTTTAGAAAAAAGTGAGTGGGTTCATTTTGAGTAAAATTTTAAATATATAACATTAAATTTTATTAATGGTGTTGGTTTTTTATCAATTCTGGTACATAACAAAGCAATTTCTTTCTTTCAATTTTCGTAAAATACACACTAAGATACTAGAGTTGGGTTTCAACAAATATGAATGTATGGAGACCAAATAATCAATCAATCCAGAAAAACTCGTGAAAATGTACTTTTTAGTATGAAGAATTTATTTTCTACATTCATTTGAAATATTTTAAATTTGGTGTTACCTTACTTTAGTTTCTTTTTCTGGCCCTTTATTAAAATAATAGTTTCCATTTTAGAGTGTTAAAAACGAATAAATAAACGCCAAAATAAGCAAATTTTTATTTCGTGTATGTGGTTAAATAACAATATACTTAATTATATTTTATTTTCCGGCTTCCAAAATTTATTGGGTAAGAAATCTTAATTTTTTTGGAAATAGTAAATTTTGTTCTTAATTTAATGCGATTTTGAAAAAATTATTTTACAAATATATTGATTTTATTCATCGATAAAGCATAATTTTTATCTCGATTGAAACCACTGGAAGAATTACATGAAAATGAGAAAAATTATAATCTAATGCTTTCAGAATTAACTTACCCCAGGAATAAGTAGTTCTTTAAAGTGTGAAATACAAACATATGATTTCTTTAAATCATACTGCATACAGTTTCAATTGTTTTTACTCAATATAATTCTATAATATGGCTGACCCAGTCGCCAAAAATTACACTCGTGAAAATAAATACATTGCAACAGATTGAGATCCTACTTATTGTATTTTTCAATGTGCAAAACAAGTCTTCACATTTTTGAGCATAAAAACTTCAGATTCAATAGAATTTACTTGCAATAGTGTATAAGCATTAAGAAATGTATTTGGATGGAGATGGTTTTGAAGCTACGCACCTCAATTAAAAAATACTTACCAAATAGTTTTTTGAGTACAAAAACATACTAAACATACTAAAATAAAATTACAAAAACGTACTAAAATAAGTTGACTTATAAATGATCGAGGTTTACCAGCTTTAAATACGAATAGATATAAAGAACAAATAAAAGTTATAGAATAGATAAAAGTTCAAACAACTTTTTAATAATAATATTAAAAATTTGTAAGATAACATATTTTATCATTATGAGAGAAACTTAACAATCTTCAGTGGTGGAGTAATTAAGTTGACAGCTAGTAAGAAAAAGTTATATGGTTCAAAACTAACCACTCACCTTGATTTCTTAAAACGTTATTTTAAAATGAACGTGGTTTTCTAACTCAAAGTTGAAACGTGTTTTCACTGTTTTGATAAGCATGAGACTTACTAACTAATTTAAAAAATAAGTAAACTTTATTTACTTCGAACGACATATTTCTTCTAATCAACTTATAGTATCAAAATCACTTTCTGAAATTGAGCAAAAGAAGAATATCTGAAAAGCATTGACACGTTTTAATCAGTCATTTCACTGGCAAAAATTCGCAACTTCAAGAATAATTTCTGAGGGAGACGGGGTACTTACTCTCATATACATTAAATCATACAAAAGTCACTTCTTCTAATCAAGCTGAGAAAAATAAAGAAAAAGTAATGACCAGAATTCCTCAAATAGTTTGAGCTGTAGAACCGGCTAATTTTTTGGGCACAATCAGAATCAAAATCAGAAGAACCCAGTTACCACGGTGCTATTGGCTATTGTAGGAAACAGGGGTTCTGGGAAGATTGGCTAGTTCATGCAGATTCTTGAGCATCGTTCCAAAATACACGTTTAAAAAAAATGAACATGTCAAAACCATCACAAAACGTATTTTTTACCTCTCCTGAACAGTATATTTCAATCTTATAGCAATATATTTCAATTTTAAAACTCTGCATCAACGTTTTTTAACTTCCAGGATATTTTATTCAGCAACTTTGCAACACAAGGCGAAATTGGCAAAGTTCCGTGATAACCGCCAGTCTTCAACGGTCCACATCAGGATTGACCAGTGTCGTGCTGATATTGGTCAACGGAATTGTGTAATTGGGGAAGAATAAAATTCTAGTGACTTCCGGTATTTGTGCCATGTTCCCTTGTTCAATGTTAATGATGTGGCTATTTTTCGTCTATTCACTCGAGGCAACACATTAGTTAAAAAAATCATGTAAAAAAATGGCAAAAAATTCCAGCTATCAGCTGTGAGGGCTCGAAAATTGGACTAAGTTCGGTCAATATAATATACACTGGAAGATTCTGCCACTCTGACATCTGGCTTAATCTCGGATCACTGCCGTTTTCCCTGACTTGTGCAATTTATATTAATACTTTTTTTTCTCGTATCATTTTACTTCAAGCGGCATTAAGAAATATTAAAAAAAAAAACCTCACGGAATTTCATATCTCAAAAATCATCGTTAGGGTTAAGATGATTATTTAATTCAGTGTATTATAATAGTATATACTAACGCTTTCTAAATTTGAATTCGGCAATTAAATGTCAACGTAATTTTGGTTGGTAAATTCAAATACAAAATAATTGTTTGGTATTGCCAATGATTCTGAGTAAATATGTATATGATATCTCAAGCGGCAGTTTGTACAACAACGCAAGTGTTTGGTGATTATACTTATGATTCGTATTAAACTTTGACCTGTGTATTTTGTAATGTCTTGCGTTTCATTGAGAAAAGACGAATGTACATAAATATTGGGGATTTTACCTGGTACATGATGCAAATAAGGAAAAAGCACTGTGTCTTTTATGAAAAAAGGCAATCAACTTAGGGAAATAGCAAAATTATTTGCTCAATATCTCAGTTCTTTTTAAAGATATTCCGTGTATACGGAAAATTTATTGTATTTAGTATTTATCTTCCCAGGGAACCTATAACCTTTTCGATTAATGTCAAACAATACATCATAAAGAGTTAACTTCCGTTTTGAAAATTAATCTTCTTTTTATTGCAAAAAGTGGTGTCATTTATATCCAGCAGTTTTTAAATTATGTTTTGCTTAAGCTATACTTGTGCTTTGTATTATAACATATATTATTATTTTAAAATTATAAAAAAATTGTCTTTAAAGTAATACTGGGAGAGTAAATGGTCTATTGAAATAAGGTTTTATCTAAGAACTTATATGTTTGGCTTTACATAAACTAAGAAGGTTAGGTCAAACTCAATATGTTATTATATATATAAAAAAAAAGTTATCACAAACACTGGCTAAATTCCTCGTGTTATTTCTACACATTTTGGGTTCTGTAAATATTTTACCTAAATCTCTTTTAGTTATGAAAAAGTTTGAAACACTTGAATATTATTTATACAATATAGTAATATATTCTTTTAATGATTTATTTTCATATAGAATTAGATTATGTTAGTAATTAAACTTGGAAAATCATTTCATCTAAGTCATAAATATTAAAGTGTTTTTGATTGAGGATCTAGTCATTTGGGAGTAAGAATAAGGTAAACTGTTTTATCAGAAGTAACTTTTAGAAAGTAGTAGAGTCGATGACTGTTGAAGACACATGAATTGTTCTCTTTTGTTGCAATGACTAATAGAGGATTTACAGATATTTTGCTATATTTATGACTGAAATTCGGAGCCGTTTTATTTTTGAAAGATCACCCGTCAATACTAGCAGACCTTATAAACTTCGTGTTACTTTCAATTTTCCAGATATTTTTAGGAATAATTTAAATATCATTGTTCAATGAAACAATTATTCAAAAATTTAATTATAAAACTTAAACGATTGCAAGGCTAACTCAATTATTGTTTAAAATATATTTAATTTTAATTAATTATGTTTAAATCTGCACGTAATAAATTTTAAATTAAAAGTGTTAAATTATTGGAAAATAAAATGCTGCAATTTTTATTTCAAACTTTATTACATCAAATATTTGACAGATGTATAAATTGGAAGAGTCAGACAATCAAAAACTACAAATTCTTGCAATCATTTCCCATTTGGGTTTCGGTAATCTTAACAGACATTTGCCTTAGAAAAATGTAAGTTGCGTTAAGTATTTGCAGATTTTGTTTTGCCATTATAACCAATATAATTTATTTTCAGAAGTACTTCAAATCGATATTTTATACAACCAAATTTTATCATTTAGTCTTTAATAAATATGAAATGCATTATCTTTAATATTAATAACACTCAAAACTATTACACTCTAACACTATCCTAAACACTCAAAAATTGGAGATTCAGGAAATTTATGAAACATTTTTTGACTTATAGTAAAAATGGCAAGAAAACTTAAAATTTGTCTTTTGATCATTATAATATAACTAACCTGCAAAAACACATATTAGTAAATGAAATTTTTTTATTTCTCTGAATGTGTCCAATAAGTGATATTAAAGTAAATATCATTATACTATTATAATCTAAAAAATTCTTATAATATTCAGCAATATAAACGTTTTATTAGGTAATTAATTTATTCATGAAACTGTCCTCATATTTTTCAAAGTGGGGGTCGTGTCATCGACCCCCTGTTTCTCCATTTCTAATCTATAAAAAATATTTACGTGATTGTGCTTTTCAAGACTCATTTTGCTTTATTAATACTTAGTTATTGGTCTGCAGCATATGTGCCAGCCTAATTATTTTCAGAAGGGTGCAGAGGGCTAGGGAGCAAATGGGACTAGTATTACATGCTAGGTGATATAAATCCCTAGATAAACTGTAGGAAGCTATTCTTGTATAGACAAACAATAAAACTTTTAATGCTGACGAGACAGTTTAAATTTTGAGCTTGGGTACTTGGTAAGTACCGCTGACAGAAGAAGTAGCCTAGCCTGATGTTGTTTTCTTATTTTAGCCAAGACATTGTTGTATTATTTAATCTCACTTAAATTTCCATTGTAATGAAACTTTGTAAGTAGCTCTATTTGATGTCTTCAACCACAAATTAAATGACCTCCATTCTTCCCTTTCCACGTTCAGGTTTTTCAGATCTTGAGATGCTGTTTTCCAGATCTTGAATCCTCAAATGGCTACTATGGATGGAAAGATAAATAATTTGTAACTTCATCATGATATCGATTTAATAGTATTCAGTCGGCTATAAATTTCAAAGACATCGATTTGGTGATTTTTGTATTTATTTAAAATTCAAACTATTCTGCTTGTAAGCTGGCTCTATTTGATGTTTTCAAAAGGATAATAAATGCATTCTATTCTTTCCTCTCTGTGTTCAGGTTTTCCAGATCATAAAATGTTGCTGTGAATAGAAAGAGAAATATTTTGTAACCTGATTATGATATTTAAGGGTATTAAGAACGACATCATGTGGCTCCCACATGGATGAATGTCTACCCAAGTAAAAAAATCATCAGAAAAAATTTCCAGGATTCTCTTTCAATTTTAATAACATCATAATAAATTGGCGAATTTTAGAATCGACTTAAGATTTACAATTTTTTTCAATATTTGAACATTAACATGTTGTGTGCATTAACTAACTTAAATACATTTACTTATGCAACTAGTTGGGAAAGTAATACTTTTTCAAACGAGGCAAAAAGCTTATTTTATTAGAGCGATAGCTCGAGTCAAATAATTTACCGAGTTTGAAAAAGTGATTTCTCACATATTGCGTACAATATTTTTAATAATTACGTGTAAAAAATATCTTTATACATAAAGTGTCTCCCAAAAATCTTCGTACACCTTAAAATTTTTTAGAAAAGGTGCTGAAGTTTGGATTTGAATTCGAATATTAACCTGATTTTTTTTTTTTTTTTTTTGTAGAATGTCTATTTAATTCTAAATGAAACCTATCATTTTTAAAAGAAGTATTGGACTGTTTTATTTTTATAAAAATATAAATTCATTAGAGCAGGAGAAAAAAATACCACAAAAGTGTTCGTACGCCATAACATTTTCCAAGCATTTCGTTAATAAAATTATTTTTCACGCTATTTTACAAAATTTTTTCATTGTGGCGATATTTAAAAAATCGATTTTCTGTAATATTTGCCTATTCTACTTATTATAATCTATTTATTCTTTAAAATGGAACGTAAAGAATCAACAAACATCAGTTTATAATTGATCATATTTCATCGTAATAGTAGTAAACGTATTCTATGTATGGATAATACGTATATTGAATTTATTCCATTCAACTGTTTGTTATGTAATAAAACGTTTTAAACAAGAAAATAGAATCCAAAAACAGTCAAGAAGAGATTGCCCAACACAGTTATCTGAAAGTGAAAAAGGATTTATTAAGAAAATTTGAGAAAAATCTACGTTTGTGTGCTAAAAAACAATGAAGGAAAAAGCTTTTTTATCAAGATAATGATCAGAGCACTTAGCATTCAATGATCGCCTCTGCGGCCTGCATAATTGTCCACAAAATCTGAAAATACTACCTCAGTAAACTGATTTGAACCCCCCAAAGAAAGAAAAAAAAAAAACAGATTTAGAGAGAATTGGGGTCCAAAATAAGATGACACGACATTAAAACGAAAAGCCAACTAAAAACAGTAATGAAGAATGGAGGAACGTTGATGTAGAAATTGCCAACAAAGTAGTAAAATTTATGCACAGACGCATAAAAGTTGTCGTGAATGCTAAAAGATATCTTATGAATTACTAATTTACCAAAACATTGTAATAAATACTAATATGTAAAGAAAAAATTTAAGTGTACGAAGACTTTTAAGAGATATTTTTTGGTGTTACTTTTAGGTTACTGATTTTTCTAAAAAAAAGTTTTACAATAAATTAAAAATATTTTATGTACTTATTATTAAAGAGAAATTATAGATATTAAAAAAATCCTATTATGAAATATTAATTTTTGAAATGGAGAATGTAGTATTTGATTGAAATTTGTAACTGTACAAAGACTTTTGGGAGCCACCATACATAAAATAATGTTGCCAACTCCAGTCAGTGAATCTTCTCTAAAAATAGTTATTAATGCAGCTAAAGGAGAAAGGTATACTTTTTCAAACTAGACAAGATGCTTATTTGAAGAGTGAGATAGCACGAGTCAAATAATTTGCAGAGTTTAAAAAGTGATTTCCCACGTGTTGCATGCTATATATTTTGTAATCACTTGCAAAAAGTATCTTAACAAATTAAATTTGGCAACTACAGCCAATGAATATCTTCTAAAAATGTCATTTCTATATACCAAAATTATATAAAATTTGAGCACGAGGCATGCGGGAAAGTACTCTTACACACAGGTGCTAGAAAGTTACTGTCCCGCAGTAATGTGCTACTTTCGACACGATTTCTGATTAAAAATGTTTAAATGAAGTTTAATTTTTTGCACGTTGTTATAAAAATGCCATTTCTCTAACAATGCTATATAAAATTTGAAGACGAGGCTTGAGGGAAAGGGATTTTTCACAATAGTGCCGCACTCCTAGCGGAAAAGTGTTATTTTCGCCACGGTTTAAGAGGAAACTAGGGGTGTGGAACATTGCACAACTTTCAATTCTCTATAATACTGAGGTGGATTTGCGTCATTTACCGTTATTATATTTTCTTCAATGATTTAGAAAAAATGGCCAGCATGGCGATATTTTTTGTGATAATTCTTGTACGGATATTAAAAAAAAAAATCGCCAAAATTATGATTTTGGTGATGTACACCTTATATTATCCTTTATTATAAGTGAAATTGAAGAAAGAAGAAAAAACTATCGTTGATGAGGTTTGCTCAAGGAAAGAGAACTCGGTGTTGAAGGCTTTCAATTTTCAACTTTTTACGCCAATAAAGCATTTTTACGAGAATTTCGGAGGTGAGAATGTTTAGAACACCAAAAGAGGCATTAGCATAGCGATTTTTTATCAAAATCGTTGGAGCTGTTTTTATCAAAATCGTTGTAGCTGTTTTTTAGCAATCATTGAAAACATGATTTTTTTTAAATGCAGCTACCTTATGCGCATGCACGATTTTGACAAAAACCTTAATGGCAAGTCCCATAGCCACCAGAATCCCGCATACCAAATTTGAACATCGTAGGTCAATTTGCTTGGGAGT